>JAESUZ010000507.1:1317500-1803121 GCA_017311185.1 Proteles cristata cristata
TTAAATAATCCATCTATTCCCCCACTGGTTTGAACTGCCATCTTAAAAAGTCCTAAATTTCCATATTTATCTATAAATATGTCTATACAGATCTGTGCCTTTATTTATATAATTGTAGTATTTTATTCATTAACACACTAGAATACATTTTAATGTTTGGTAGGTCTAGTCTCCGTCATTATTTTTATTTTGAAGAACTTCCCGACCTATTTTCCTTATTTATATTCTTTCAAGCGATGTTGTTAAGTTGCTGCTTCCACCAGAAGTCCTGACGCTATTTTTATAAGGACATGATTGAATTTATAGGCTAAGCTAGGTAGAATCAATATTTCTATGATGTTGGGCTTTTCTAATCAATAATATGTTTATACTTTCTATTTGTCTTCTGTGTCTCTCACAAAAGCTTAAAGTCTTCTTCATATAGAACTTGTGCATATTTGTTAAGTTTATTGATATTTTATAATTATACGTAACATAAACTATAATATATGAATTATATATATGAATAATTGAGTAACTTAAATTAATAAAATAAAATTAACTTTTATTAAAAGAGCTACTTTTTAAAATGATACCTGGAGCTTACTCTCAGGTACCTCTGTTCAGAAAGGCAGACTTCCAAATATTTATATCTATTGAGTGATCTTTCATCTCACTTGCAACAAGCATCTGTGCCTTTTTTGTTACTAGGATTTGTTGTCGTTTTCCCTAAAGCACGGAAATTTTACCAGGTGGAAAATAGTAGCCTGATTAATTAGGCTGTCAACTAGTTTTTAATAAATCAAATATGAAGTATATAAAATGGCACCAAAGGTTGGACATGAAGGATCTCTGCCCCTATAGCATTTGCAGAGAAACAGAGAAGATATGACAGGCCAAGTAGCCAGACCATTTTCAAGTGTGTGAGGCAAGAGACAAACCAGGTGTTGGTATAACAAGTGCAACAGAGCTAATTGGGGGAAGAATTTGGAAACACTGAGCCTTACCCTTTGCCTCAGTGATTGATTAGAACAACTTGAGCCAGAGAACACAGTGAGAGAATGACAGAACAGTCACAAACAAATGTGAATGGCAAAAATTAACAGATTGCTCAACCCACCCTGGGATATATTAGAATATATTTTCTGCCTTTTCTTGACATCTACCATAAATGTGAGAATTAGCACTTAGTTCTGTGGGATTCTGCCTGATCTGAAACATCCATTCAATTACGAGGAACGTATAATGCAAATTAGATTTTTCTAGGGTCTACAAGAGCCATTTCCTGACCTCGAATAAGTACTTTGTTCAATGGCTCTCAAGAGTGCTTTATTCCCCTTGTACAGGTGAACAGTCAACTCCCAGGGATCAGTTTACATTTTAGGTATTTTGTTCTCTTCACATATATAAATTAATTTAAAATTTCAATTAGAAGTAACAGGTTATAAAAAGTTCCCTAAGCAACACGTTGAGTGTGGAATTTTTTTTAAATAAATGAAATGTGTCAACTTAGGAACAAAAACTAAAATGATGGACAGCACAGTAGTATAAATATGGCTATGAGAAACTGTTTTTAAAATTATAAAGTTTTTATCCAACTGGTAGGTGAAAACAACACAACTGTATGATGAGAATTTGTTTATGTAATTATTTTATGAAATTTCAAAAATACGTTCTACTATATATACTGTAAAACCACCTAATGGTCAAGAAGGAAAATAGAAGGCAATATTATTAAGAGAACAAGAAAATCTGAGGTCCTATTTAATAGCTTTACAAATGCCAGCCTCTTTAGGACTAGATTCTTTAGATTCGTTACACTGTTCCTATTCTTAATAGGCAATACCGCGTCCTGCTCTTTTTCTTAAGCATTTATTACAGAGCCCTCCGTGAATAGTTTAATTCTTCATTATGCCCCCCTTTTGAATGAATCGGGAAGTGATCTTCCTTGCTTGATATCCTGACAGATTGTTTTGTGTCTCAGTTTCTAAGGCAAAGCACCAAGGGTGTGCTAATTGCCCGATCCTTTGTGCACTGTTAACTCTCATCTGCCCTGAAAAACTGAATGGCAGCTTAGTTTTTCATCTTTAAGGGCCTCCCTCTCCTAATCCTCTATTTCATGTTGTGACATAGAATAAAAGTATTTAAGGCGGAGAGAATGTGAACTATCTGGAGAAAAAAGATGGTGATGAAAATGATCCATTAGCATTAGCAAATGGAAATATCATTTTAGTAATAAGTAAATGAAGTGATTTGATCAATTCATACTGGTAAACTTAAATTATTTTATTGATTCCTGAAAATTCTACTTCCTCAATATAGAAACATACAAGAAAAAGGCTTTAGGAGATTTTTTTTTTCCTGGTGTGGATACTTTCAGTCAGGAAGGAATCATTTAAAAACAAAGAGTGGAAGAAAAGGATAGAGAAGGGAAGGAAAAGGAAGGAAGGAGTGAAGGGAGGAAAGATATAGAAAGAAAAAAAAGGTACTTTTTTTTTTGCTTGAAATAACAGATGACTGGCCCTGAAAAATAAAAACATGATTAACTTTGAAGAGTTTTTTAAAAGGGGAATGGAAATTTGGAAATAATGCTTACACTTAGACACACACACACAGGTATTATCTCTGGGTGGTTGTTAAGAATGGTTTATCTTCATTTGTCCTTTTTCACGTACCCGTTTTTAAAATTTTCTCCAGCAAATACATATTTTTTTTACAATGAATTTCTTTAAAAAGGTACTAGGAAAAACAGAGGATTCCCAAGCAGAGTCATTTGGAGTAATCACAGTTGGTTCAGCCCCAAAGGAAGGGACCTGATGGGTGAGTCAGAAGCCCTAAGGTAGAAGCCTACAGAAGAATAAAAGGTCTGGATGTAAATTCCAGTGATTATCCAGGAGAACGCTTTTGGTGACATGTGTAGTGTTAAATTTTCCTTCTCATGTTTTGCCTGGGTTTCTTTCTCCAACAGTTGCCAGTGGTAATCACACAAACGAAAATCAGGATGAGATTGCAGAACAAATAAGGAAACTAAGTAAGTTTGGTCAGAGAAGTAAACAGGACTGTTTATGACTGAGACAAAGACCACAGTCAGGAAGTACTGAGGAGTGGAAGATACTGGGTTGTTGAAGTTAGAAGATAGGGAGAAAGGCCAGGAAGTTTTCCCTCCCAGGTAACACCTGGAGGTGGGGGGTAGTTTAAAGACAGAATAAGATTTTTCTAGGTGGAAAAACTAGACACATGTCAATATGATTGCCTCCATTATTCACTGTTCTCTAACCATAAACTTTTCTTACTTTTATATAATTATGGTCAATATCTCATTCCACTATCAGTATCAAGTGTTTGCTCCTTGGCATAGATTCCCAGCTAGAAACAAAAGAAAATGAAGAGGAAGTGAAACTTCTCGAGTGTACAAAGTACTTTTGGGTTTAAACCAGATGAAGGCATATTTTTAACTACCTTAAAATACCAGCACCCAGAATAGGCTTACCTTCTCCAGAAGTCGCCCGTCACCAGAAATAGTGCTTTAGATTGTCAGTACATTCAAACACTATTACTCTCTTTTAAAAAAATCTTGAAAAACCACAAAAACACGGTCCATCTTTCAAGGTTACCTAGAGGAATTCAGAGAGCTTTGCACACAATTGGATTCTCTGGATGCCTTTCCTCCCAGAAGAAACAATGTTTTATAAAAAAAATTATAAGGGGGAAGAAAAAGAGCAGCATTATTTTCTTGGGGAGGTAAAGAAAATAACTATATGTGAGAACGCCTTAGACTTCCATGGAGTCTGCAGGAAGGCTACTGCTGTTAGGAAAGGGACAGCTTTGCTTTATAGTCCCTGACGTCTGGTTTTTAGTGTGGAGGGAAATGTGCACTTTCTGTGCTGCGTTTGCAAGCAGTGCAGTATCTCTGACACGCTGCCCTCTGGGAAAACCCGCCAGTGGGGGGGACTATTGCTGTGATGCACTGCAGCTTGTAACTAGGAATCCCGTCGGAGAACTTTGTAGTTACTTGTCAGTCAGTGGGAAGATAAAAGACGCAACTTCTTTTCAAGCAATTTGAATTCATTTCCCCGGGATGAGTGAGAGGCTCAGGCAGCAGGAGTGAGCTCGCCTGAGATCTTATAACGTGTGTTTTGGGGGTGGATGAGAACAGCCAGGGAGCTGAAGGAAGATACTGTCTGCCTCTGTAGCTGAGTAAGCCGAGGAATGCGGCTTCTTTTCAGGACCATTTACCTGGTTCTCCATATTTTCAGAAGGAAAGGTCAGAGAGAGTGCAGCTCAATCCCATTGTATTAAATAAAACCCAATACATGAAAAGTATGTGAAAATTGAAACAATGAAAATCTAAAGTAGCAGGTAATAGTATTTCATACATAAATACTAAGGACAGACATGTGAAAGACAGCAACACTACGGGTTTTTTTTCACATTAGATTATTGACCATACAATTTCTTTGAGAGACACAGAAGAAATTAAATTGGCGTTGTGCTAGGGGGTTCTTTGGCTACAGACAATAGTCCTGGACCTCTCCCCTTGACCATATTAGATGTTTTAAAAATCAACACAAGAGATTTTAGGAATGATGGCTACGGAAAAAGGTTATGTTCAAAGCAAGGATTAATAGGAAGAGCACTAGGAACGTAGGAGAAATAGAGAAAATTACTTTCTCCATATTTCTTTAGGAGGCAAATTTCTCTTCTGGAAATAAAAGAAATTATAGTTAATATACTTTCACATAACATTCCAACACATTTCTAGAGATACAAATGCATATAATATTAACACAGGGGAAATAAAAAGCTTTTTACTTGGAGATAAAAAAAAAATCATTGTATTGTTGGTGAAAATATGACCAGGCAGTGATAAGAAAGACTATGTAATTTCAAACATCAGGCTATAGAATATATGCCCACTGAATGTATTGGCACCTCTGATTGTATATCATGTCATGGCCAATAAAGCTATAGAAATATGTAATTAGGAGATATTCTTCCACAAGAATGGAGTTAAGCATTAATTTATCAAAATTACTTAAGAACTCATCTGTTCTCAACACTCACACAGCAGCTTATTGAATTTGTGTCTTACATCTAATTGGCTCTTTTCTTGACATAATGAACAAGTACAAACTCCATGCTGTTGTGTCTGTTGAATCAACGACGTAATGATGAAATGCAAATCCTAACCCTGGGTATCACAGGGTCAGGGAGTGGAGTCCACAGAGGCATGAGAGAGCGCCGGAGTTCTGTGTTCCCATGGCTGAAGTTCGTGTTTTAAACTCTGCAGAGTATTGTGTGTGAATCTCTCCATTCCAGTGCCTCATTGAAGGAAGCTGTTAGATGGGGCATATCATCAGCAGATCTACCTCCAAAATATTTACTTGGGTTCGGAAGACTTTGAAGAGTTTTGTTTTTTGTTTGTTTGTTTAAATCAAATGGGAGTACTTCAAGCACTTAAACATGCTCAAGCCATTGTCAGACTCACACTGGGGGGTTCTAATACACAGGAAGAGGTTCACCTGGAAACACCAGCCATAAAGCAGATATATAATAATTTGAACCAATATTGTATACCCCGAATATACCTGTCAGATTGGGGGGGTTGTATGCTTTTTGTCACAGCAAGTGTTCAGTGAATAAATAGCATTATTATAGCTGGTTTCAGATATTTCTAGCCTGGAAGTATAACCATTATATATAGTTATCTGGATTTTGAATCAGGAGGCTCTTGATAGATAAGTGCCAACTATCAATTAATATTAAAAGGAAATAGAAGAATGAACTATCGAGAGAAATAAAAAAAAAATCTTGTCCTCTGACCAGTGACCCACCCCAGCCTCTGACACAGGGTCCTATAGCTGGAGGTTCTCTGGGCTTTTCCTGTGTGTGTGTGTTGGGGAGGGAGATGTCACAGGATAGACCAGTTGGATGATGATGAGTCTTCATAATCACATAGTGTTAAAAGGAACACAAAACTTATGTCTGGCTCCTTAGAAAGTACTATTAGATGACTTTTAAGTCCTCATGCTGTATAAAACAATAGCCCAGTGAGAACTAATATTTCTCAACTTTTTGTGTGAAGTTACTAGATCAGTGAGTTACTTCACCTAACCAAAATAATGGAATCTAAGGATGCTAGCAGACCATTTAAGAAAGCACAATTTTGTATAGTTTTCTGAAAATTTGCTTCTTTGTAAGTAGGGTTGCATATAAATCTTGTGGGGTTTTTTTTGGTTTATTTTTTATTGTTGTTTTTTTGGTAATCAAACTCCTTTGGGGAGATAGCAAAGGGACTTTTATACCTGAGGAACACATATCTGAAATCCTAGAATTAAATTTGCATATTTGTTCATTCATTCATTAATTTGTTCATGCCACAAACATGTATCTAGTTTTTATGGAGCAAGACAGATGTTATGATGGATTCCAGGTTATAGTGTGAACTAAGGAGACAAGGTCTTACATGGAAGGGGGTTGTGGCTCACAGCAGGAGATAGAAATTAACAAATAATCACATAAAAATATAAAATTCCAAATTTTAAAAAGCATTAAAGTAAAAAGATATGTCACTAAGACTGCATAAGGAACTTAATATAAATTTGAGGATCAAGGAAGACCTTTTCAGCAGAGGACATTTAAGATGACATTTAGGCACTAACTCAGGAGAAGAATAGATGAAAGAAGATTCCAGAGAAAATGGCATTTGTGAAGGATGCAGGAAAGTAAAATCTTTGTGGGTTTAAGGAGAGGGTGTATGAAAAAGAGAATGGCATAAGATGAGACTGGTAAAATCTAGGTAGGAGCTACTTCATGCAGAATCCTGTAGGATATTTTAAGGATTTGGGCATAGAAATGCCATAACTACAGAGGATTATTAATATTTTTAATTGTTAGACAGATATTACTTAAATTTAGTAGCTGTAGGCTTAGACTGAAATATTTTGTTTTCTTCAGACATATTTTCTGTCAAAGTGATACTAATGATAAATGAGCTATGTTTTCATTTGGTTGGCACCCAATCTTTTTTCCTATGAAGTTATATAGATATAGATACAGATACAGATATAGATAGATATAAATAATATATTTGAGAGCTTGCCACAAACACCTTATATCCTACTTTTTCTCATTCAACATATCATGAGTATTTCTCATATTACACAAAAAGCACCCATAAAAAGTATTCTCAATAAGTACATAAAATCGCTAGTATGGATATACCAAAATATATTAGCCATTCCATTATTATCACAATTACCATTCTATTGTTTGATATTATAATACCAAAATATATTAGTCATTTCATTGTTATTGGATATTTCTATTTATTATTTTTGCTATTAGAAATAATGTTTATTACTAATATATAATTTTGAATATGTCCTTAATAAATAATGCTAAAAGGGGAGCTATTAAATTAAAGGTTGTTAATATTTTTTAAGACTTTTGATAGGCATTAGAAAATGGCATTCAAGAAAAATCATATCAATTTACATGTTTCCTAGCAGGATACAAATATGTTTATTTTTCTGTAATTGTGCTAATTTGACAGGTAAAAATGATAGGTTGCTTTAATTTGCATTTCTTTTATTCCTATTGAGAGCAAACACATGCCATATGGTTATTATTTGTTTGTTTGTCTTTCTTATTTGTCTGTTCACACACTTTGCCCAGGAGATTTTAGACATTCTTAAATTTGTTTTTATTTGTATGGAAGCTTCAATATTATGAATAGTAATTATTAGCCATTACAATGTTAAAAGTTCAGTTCATCTTTTTGTTGTGTTTATGAGGCTTAGGAAATGTTTTACATTGTGATAATGAGACCTCTATTTTTGTAAAAAAATATTTTTCTCTATTTGGAGTTAAAACATTATGTTTAATTTTGCTAAATTTGTCAGAGATTTAAATTCATATGTATGATGAGGTTTATGTCTATGCTATTTATTTCTTCTGTCATATTTCTGTTTCTCTTTGAATCATCACTATGACAATTTGATTCCCTTGCTTTCAACATTTTAAATATTTAGAAAATGCCTTTGTATCTTACAGATATAGGTCCCATCTTCTCGCTGCAGCTAATTACTCATTTGTGCTGAAAGGTCTTAGGTCATATGTATATTCCTCCAAGTGAACATTAAATTAACTTGAAATAATGGCACTGATATTTTTGATAGACTCATTTTTTTATAAATTAATTCATGAGAAATTTACATCTTCCAATATTTCTTACCCAGAAATGTGTTATGCTTCCATTTATTTAGATATCTTATATCTCAGAAAACAGTTCTGTCATTTTTTCATAAAAACACTGTATTTCTTGTTAAGGTTATGTCCAGGTATTTTACTTTTTAATTTACTTTTTTTGTGTTTTTTCTTGTTTATTTTTAGTATAATATTAAAAGAATCATTATTGGTGTCACCTCTGTGTTTTAAAACATGCCATTTTCATCAATACTTTCTTCAAACATTATAAGTCTCTGAGATAATTTTTCTGGCCTTATTAAGACAGGAAATACAGAGGTCCTTATACCTAGGGAATATTTCCATGAGTCCACCCCACTCCGTTCTGTAAATTTAGATTTATATAATACACTGGCAGAAAAGATGGATGCTTTTACTGTGAACAAAAGGGCCTCTTATTTTAGTTCCAATCACACGTATCACCCATACAATATCATTATTTTAGGTAAACTGCAACCAAAGTATTTGACTAATTTTTTGTTTCCAGAAATTCATTTGAGACCATTAAAATAAGCTTATAAGGTAAATATAAAAGGTTTAACATATTTGTATTCATTTGTACGCATTGTATCCATTGTACCCTTTTTCTGGAAGTGTTTAATAGAAATAATTAGACAGGCACACAAAACATTTCTAAAATCATGTTCTTGACAGTTTATTTTTGTTACAGAACTTAAGAGGGGTGTTCCTAAATGTCTAACCATGTGGGTTAACTATATTGTAGTGAATTCATTATTAAGATTATGTAGATGTGCATTTTGTATGGCTACAAAACAATGAATATTATAAAATTCTATAAAATAGAATTCTATAAAATACAGTAATGTGTTTATATATGTATGTCCAAAAATATGAGCTGATACATACCAAAATACATGAAAATATTAACAAGTTAACAATGATTGTCTTGAAATTTTAGATAATTTTAGTTTTTTTCTTTATGGTGTCTAATGCAGTCTTAAAATTTACAGTAAACACATATTTCACTTATAATAGGACAAAGGAATGAATGAAGGCAAAAGAAAAAACAGAGGAGATAATTTGTAGCATGTGTCATCATATAGTAAAACTATTAGAAGATTTTAGGAAACAACAGACCTTAAAACTATGAACTCTCACGAGAACTTGGGAACCAAGACTTGACCTCATTAAACAGGGGGAGCTAAAGCTCTTGGGCCTTGACTTCTTTCAAAAGCCCAACCAATTGCAATTACTGTTTATTATCTTCTTGCTTTTACTTGAATCTCTTAAACTAAAAGTGATTCACTTTCCCTTTTCCCTAATAATTTATTCCTTTATGATAATAGCGTTTCTTATTATCTTTTTTGATTTGTACTCTCTGTTTCCTGTCTAATGATTTACTCTCTATGGCATACGTGCAAAAGTTATCATATTAGAAAAATTATTATGCTATAATAATTATGGTGCCATCAAACTGAATTAAATTATGCTTCATTGTAAATAGTAAAATGTATTAATTTTTTTAAAAGCCTTTTTATGCCAGAGAGGATAAAGTTACCTTTATATACTTTCATTAAACACCATGACAGTACAAGCCACATTGACAGAACTGATAACAAATCAACTCACTCCTTCTTTTTTTTTTTTTTAATGTTTTATTATTTCTAGGAGAGAGAGAGAGAGAGAGACAGCGTGAGCAGGGGAGGGTCAAAGAGAGAGGGAGACACAGAATCCGAAACAGGGTCCAGGCTCTGAGCTGGCAGTCAGCACAGAGCCCGATGCGGGGCTCGAACCCACGAACCGTGAGATCATGACCTAAGCGAAAGTCGGACGCTTAACAGACTAAGCCACCCAGGTGCCCCTAAACTCACTCCTTCTTACAGCAATCCCTTCCGGGTAGTTCTGAAATTAGCCTTCTCAGGACTATCAGTTAAGTGCAACGTATTGAACAGAATCTTCATTCT
Organism: Proteles cristata cristata; assembly: GCA_017311185.1. Classification (NCBI taxonomy): domain Eukaryota; kingdom Metazoa; phylum Chordata; class Mammalia; order Carnivora; family Hyaenidae; genus Proteles; species Proteles cristata. Next base: position 1,327,652 of record JAESUZ010000507.1, read on the forward strand.
ATGAAGAAGAGTTTCATTTTGTGTGAATATGTATAGATGTAGGCAGATCTTGGTACAAAATTTTCTTCCATTGATTAAAGATGAAAATGAACCAGCATTTTAAGTGTGGCCTCTAGCTTTCCCTTTAGCATATGAGAGCAGTGCTGTCCAAAAGACATACAGAGTGAGCTACTTATGGAATCTTGAATTAATGCACATTTAAAAAAGTAAAAAGGAACAGTTAATTAATTTAGCAGTGTATCTTATTTGAATATTATTTAAAAATATTATTTCAACATGTAATCAAAATCTTGAAATTAATAATGCGATCACATCTTTTTAAGTTTATGTGTATATTTTACACTTAAAGGGCACTTCAATTCAGATGATAATCTTGATCAGAAATGTTTGATCTATACTTAGTTTTCATAAAATTTTCAGTTAAAGAAGTAGATTCCCAACCCACATATTTGAAAATCTTCCAGTAACTAAATCAATGATTGTTTTTTAATTTCAATGAATTAAAATTAAATTAAATTAAATTAAATTAGGAATTCAGTTCCTTAACCACACTAACCATATTTCAAGTGCTCAATAGCCACATACGGATAGGGATCTATTGCATATGACAGCACAGGTTTAGAACATGTGTAAAAGATATCGGCATTAGTGGCAAAGTGAAAAGTTAAGTCAATCCCAACCTATTGGGAATGTTTTATCTACTGGATTTCAAGGACTATGAGATAACTGATGTTTTTTTTTCCTCGTAAATCAACTGGTTGGCTGAATTGGTCATTAAAGAATTGTTCTGGTTCTACATACAAATCATCTCTTTTTTAGGTCCTTTAATTTTCTTTAAGGCAAATATTTGCATATGCCCTAATTATGCTGAGAGCTGTCTCCCTAGGTATCCCTGTTATCCTGGAGATAACCCTCAATTTAACTGTTATATACTAAATGTTGAGTAAAATAAAGAACATCTACATTAAAGGGAAAAAATTAAATGTAGCTACTATGCAACCATATTTTGTTCTTACTTCTTGACTGTCTTATAAATCATGTAAATAAGTACAATAAACATTTATTGAGTGATTCCATAATGCTTTGGATCTCCAGGTCCATGGTTTGTGATGACACATAGAAGCTGGCCCAGGAAAGCTTAAAGTATGGCGTATGTCAAATGATGCCTTCCATCAAGTTTAGAGCGCCATTTTTTTCTCAGTATTACAAGTTAGTGTAATGGCACTTGGCAGTATTGGCATTTCTGATATGACTTCTTTTGGCTAGCTCAGCATTCTTAAAAAATAAATGGTTTTTTCACTCTGTGATTGAAAGGGTTAAATAGTACCAATTCATTACTGCTCACAGAAGGATTTATTTTGTTCTCATAAATCAGTTTTATTCCACATTTTTATTATTCCCTTGGGTGAGCTACTCCAATTGAAATCAATATGAGTGCAAGTGACACAATCAATCTAGATATTTGATTATGGATTAGAGATCCCCAGGTCTGCTTTCTTAGCCGGTTTTTTACTGATCATCTCCCCTAAGAACTGAATATTCGTATTGGCATCTCTGAGTTATGATCACGTTTAAAAAACATAATAATTTTCATTTGTAGACTGACAATGGAAGCATACAGAATGAGCAAGGATCAAAAGGTAAAGAAAGACTTCAAATACATAACTATACCACTGTTATAAGCTTCAAACTTTACAATATTTCTCTTAACATAAAGTTAGCTTTCAAATAACTTTATTCTTTCTTTTAAAAAGACCAACTAATACAATTGGTAGCTATAAACTGCATTCTTAGGCTCTACTGGGTGAGCGATTCACTACTTCTCATGACAGAGACTGTTACCTATTTTCACACATTTATTTTAGAACCTAATCACACTAACTAGGTTAATAAGAAAACAGTTAAGGTGAATAAAATGCCTTTGATGGGATTCAAGCTGGTTCTTTTCATTTCCATAATTATCCAGGCTGGAAAGCCACTATCAAGGGATTTAAAGGAGAAAAACAGTTCAACTTTAAATTAGAGAGCAAAATTGATTAAGTTGTTGCTCAAGAGGGCAACATTTATATATCAAACCTTCTTTGCTTTACAAACAAATTTATATCTTATGATCCTTTACATATTGAATGCTTATTTTGGGACTCATGGTACCACATTATAGTTCTCTTGCCTCTGACTCTAGCCACCTGTTCTTGATTCTTAAGCCAAATTTCTGCATAGGCACAATTAAACCATTTTGTAACTCATTTTCTTATAGTTAGAATAAGACAATATTTGGTACACTTAAAATAAATTCCAAGGCATTTCCTTCAAATAAATTCCAAGGCAATATTAACAGTATATTTGCTTCTTTCAGCAAATATGTTAGCCTCATTCAACCTTTTGTTTTCACCAAGATCTGTAGAAAGGCAATGTTTTGTGTATATTTGCAGATTACCTCTGGAAGGCATATAAGTTTGAAAGTTTAAAAAAGTAATTCAGAAGCAATTGACACAGTAAATCCATCCTTCTTTCATCCAAAGAGTCATTAATTATTCTTCAGTTACTGTTATTAAGCCCAATAGCAGCTATCCCTGCAATCAAAGCAATGCACTTGGATTTCCATTTACAAACTTCCTAGGCACAAGGAATTAGGAACTGTCTGTAACATATCTTCTTCCTGCTTCTTTCCATTTCTGTAATTTGCATTTATAACTGCTGAATAATGAAAGACATTCAAAGCATTAATGACAGAAGAGTGCCGTGGCATAAGACAGGGCACTGCCAATACAATATTCTTTCCGTATACACTGTTCCACTCTTTAAAGAGTCTACTCAAGAAAATCAATCCAGAAATTGGAAATGACTCTTTATTCAGGAAGGCATAACATTTTTAAAGAGATAATCACTTTAACTGTTCAACTCAGAGGTCAGACTTTTCTTTAAAGGGCCAGATAGTAAACGTTTTACACCTTGCAGGCAATATGGCCTCTGCCATAACTCCGTTGTGCCACTGTAGCATGACAGTACCTAGAAGTATAAGTGTCTGTGTTCTAATAAAACTTTATTTACAAGAACAGGATGCTGGCCAAAGTTTACCTGTAGGTTCTAGTTTTGGGGGATTCCTGGTTTTATTATAATTTATTTATAAATTTAAATATACTTTATATATTTTCCTTGGATACTTAACTCTTTCATGATGCTTTTGATTTGGCAAAAATTTTGTATGCTAACTTAAAAATGTATGTAATATAGAATAATAACAATGAATCTACCTATAAATAATGAATGTTAACAAATGCTGGACATTCAGACCTCTCTCAATTCATGGATGGTTTCTTGGTGGCAAACAACAGAAATAACTCTGGTTAACTAAGACAAAAATGAATCCTTACAAGAGAACTGATCGTTTCCAAAAGTTGTCAGGAAAACTGGAGAGTCAGACTTGTGTGGAAACTACAGACAGCTTGGCCCAGAAAAGCTTGGTCTGAAGACACCCCAAAACCCCCACTGAGAGAGCATCACCACTCACTGGCCCTGGGTAACTGCAGCTCTGCTTCAGCATTCTTTTCTTTTTAGAGTTTATTGATTTATTATGAGAGAGACAAACACAATATGAGTGGAGGAGGGGCAGAAAGAGCAGGAGAGAGAGAATTCTGGGCCAACTCCCCGCTGCCAGGGCAGAGCCCAACATGGGGCTGGAACCCATGAAGCCATGAGATCATGACTTGAGCCAAAACCAAGTCAGACGCTTAACTGACTGAGCTATCCTGATGCCCCTCTGCTTTGGCATTCTCAACAATTCTAGAGACATCTAGAGGAATCCCTAACTGACCATCAAACTTTGTAGTCCCCAGGTGGAACCATTTAATTGGCAGCTCTGTTGTCAGTGTCCACATGAGCTCTAGCTATCCTTTTGTGGAAAAAAAAATCCTAATTAAATTTCTGATCATTTTCTTTGTATATATCATCTTTTCTTCTATTGTTATTATTTCTTGATTTTTTTCTTATGCATTGATTATGCATATCTCAAGGCTTTCCATAGTGCTATTCATTTAACTTTTAGATGTTTCTATTGTGTTCCTTACTTTTTCTAATTTTATTAAATACTTAATGATTTTTTTCTAATTTCCAATTTGTTTCTCTGGATTTGCAATATTCTTTTCATCTTGCAGGGAATGTGTATCATGTTTCTCCCCCAAATCTGTGTGGTTTATTTTGTCTTTTTATGTTGAGATCTTTTCCTTTGGCTATGTGTATGCAATATGTTATTTCTTTCTTAAAATGTATTTTGCTTATGCTTTGTATGGGCAGCTCTGTCCAGACTTTACATTTGCTCTGAACATGGCTCCTTCTTTTCCTTTCTGGTGCTAATTAGTCTTCCCTCGGTCTTAGCTTTGGGAACTGGATGTTGTTATTAATGTACCTGTCTGTAACCTTGGGGTGGAGGTGGGAGGGAATGGGAGCAAAATAGAGCATATGGATAAAAATGCATTGGATAGATGCAGAATTCTAAAGGATCTAGTTTCCTGATCTCCTCTCACATCTCATTAAATGTCCCTTATAGCAACAAGTACTCCATATATTGACATTCATCCTCACATCCTAGTAATGTCAGCCTGTTCCCCCACTCAGCACAGTGGTAGTTAGGACGGCCACTCTTCCTGTCTCTACATTCATTTCCCTTCAGAAGATTAGAGAAGATTAGGAAGAGTTCCAAGGATTTTGCTTGGTTTATATTCCTTCCTCTAGAGCAGAGTTAGGAACTGTGCTATGCTGAGTGTGAATTTACCATATCTTTCTTTTGTTGTGAGGTTTCAAAATTAAGTCATTAATTTGTTCCTTTTCCTTTACACGTTCACTCCAGAATTTTCAACTGTTTTTGTTAGTGGTATTATTTTTGTTCTAGTTTTTTACATTTTATTGCATTTTGGAAAGTATTTTGGGAAGGTAATTCTGTCATACTAATTAATCCACTCTTCTCCCAAAATACATAAACTTTTGAAAGGTCACAATTTATTCCTAATTCTCTTCTCAGCAAGGAGATTCATATCCACAGCTTGGAAACTGTAACACACAGACTCTAAGATAGCATCCGATTATCCCTACCTCCTGGTACTCATGACCTTGTGTAATCTCATGCCCTGGCATGTGATCAAAACCTGTGGCTTATCCCTGGCCAATAGGCTATGGCAAAGAAGGTGGGATGTAAGTTCTGTGATAACATTACATAAGACCGTAACCCATCTTGCTAGGAGACTGTCCTCCCTGCTGGCTTTGATAATGCAGTCAGCCATGTTGGGAAGGCCCACATCCAAAGAAAATTAGGGCAATTTCTGGCCAAAAACAAGCTAGCAACTGAGGGCAGCCTCCAGCCAATAACATGTAAGAAATGGAGGCACTAAATTCTAATAGCCTATAAAGAATAAAATGCTGTCAACAACTACCTGAGCTGCATGTGATCCTTTCTCTGTAGAACCTTGAGATGGGACTTCAGTCCCAGCCAACACCTCATTGCAGCCTTTTGAGATCCTGAGCAGAAGACCCAATTAAGCATGTCCAGACTTCTGATCCACTGAAACTATGAGATAAGAAGTATATGTTGTTTTGAGCTGCTAAGTTTGTGGTAATGGCATTACATGGCAACAGATAACTAGTACAGGAACGCAGGACTTGGTGACTGCAGCACAGAAAGAAGGTAGAAATCACCAAAAAATGATGTAATTCCCACATCAAATGGGTTTTCTCCTTTAACAGAGACTCTGTCTCAAGCATCTATATCTAAGTAACTGAAAAGAAATGTATAAACATTTCGTTAAGAATTGGGGATAGGTTGCTCTGTGATCAGTGATTGCTGAGCTATCCACTTGATCACAGTAGTGCTAGAAGCTCTGCATAGTCAGCATGTTTAGCAAGGCTCTACTAGAATTCCAAAAGGAAGTAGCAGCTTCTAGCAAACAGTCATGTTCATGTCCAGGATTTATTCTGGAAGTTGGAGACCACTTTCTATAATGGCATATTTTCCCAAATAGCTCTTGGCTGATTGAGATAATGGCAGTAGTTCATTTGGACAACTAATAGGTGTTCATTTGGACAACTAACACTTGTTCAAATGGGGAAAATATAAATTAAAGTAGAAAAAACATCTGACTTTTTAGAGTACAGCATAGTTGATGAAAATGGACCATATCTGCCACAATTGCGGTAAATTTCTCTTGAGAAATTTACTCTTGAGAAATCTCTCTCTCTCTCTGTGTCTCTCTATCTCACACTCTATTGATCTATTGCTCTATCTCTATATCCAGATATGTATGTATCTATCTATGTATGTGCGTGCACACGTGTGCACACACCACACACACACACACACACACACACACACACACACACACACACACACAGTACTTCTCTGATATTAATAAAATGAGACGCATTTAGGAAAACCTGACTACAGTATACAAAGCGCAGTTGATGAAAAGAAACCATGCTGTAAGACCAACAGGCCAAACAAAGCAAAAAATCCTCAGCATCTACCAAGCTCTTTTTGCTCTTGCATGAGCACAGACTCGAGTAAAGGTAGCATCTTTTGGTGAGTGGGTGAAATACTCTATGTATTTATTCCCTGAACTACAATTGTCATTCCAGCACAATGATCACTTTAAAGAGGAATCAAAGAAGTGCAGCTTTTACTAAATGACAACTAATTAAAAATCACATTAGAGTAATTATAATAATGGTAAGAAATATGACGCATTAATAGAGCACTGTCCTCAGAGGCCTACGTTGCTCAGTTTACTCATTTCTTTCTCTTTCAAAATACTCCATGAAGAAGACAGCTATGTAGGTATAGAGCTAGAAATATTTTCTATGTTCGCAACACTTTAAGGTCAGAGATAGGCTTCGGCAACCATATGTTAACTTAAAAATGAACAAATGCCCAGTATCATTCAGATCTCTACCAAGATAATGTCTATTATAATAATGGAGTTTGGAGGATTTACTTGCCTTTAGGGTAAAATAATTTGAAATAATATAATAAAATAATCTTCAGAAAGAATAAATAATAGTAACTTAAGTATTAATACATGCTATAGAGTGACCTGGAATTATTAGCTCACATTAAAGTCCTTATTGACCACTTTACCCAGATCTACAGTTTGTCATTCTGTGTCTTTTGATTTTGGTATTGGCAGAAGTCTGTCATAATGAGATAGAGCTGAGCAACACTGAAACTGAGACCTCAATACTGGGAAAATATAGCATTTTCTTTTTACAGCAAGAAGTGGGAAAATTAGTTAACACCTTTCCTACCTTAAGGTGTAATTGGATTCAGAAAAAGGCTAACTTAAAGCAGGACCAGGTCTGACATCTAAAATCCTCACAAGGTAACAAGAATCAGTTTGGTTTGTTCACTGTCATTTCTCATTATAATCTTTGTCATGAGAATGGATTCATGTTGTGCCATTTTCTGTTCTTGTTACAATCTTTGTCACATGAATAAGATATCAGGATGTTAATGCCTGGCATACAGTCTTCCGTGTGTGATGATACTGTACAAGAGTACGCTGACCTTTGCAATATTATGTATTCTGATTGGTTGTTCACTTCACCTCTTTCCTACAAGTTAATAAGGCTGTAAAAAGGAGAGAACTGAAATGGCCAGCCAGTCAAATTATAGAATATTGAAAAGGTCAGAGCAGTACAGCACAGAGGAAAAAAAATTATGGAATATATGGTGCATTAAAATTCTTGTGACAACGATTATAAGAAGAATGGGAAAGGATGCCCACTCACGGTGTATCAATCTAGAGAACCCCATAGGATGATGTTCCTGAGACAGCAATCATTTACACATTCCTGAATCATACATATCTATTTGCATTGGTTTTGCTTAAAAAAATAATTGTATAGAAAGTATCCTACTATTCGACAAACAACATTAAGTGGAAGAATTTTGGCCTCGGAAAATGGGCGTGAGTGCTGTTAACATTTTTGTAGGATTTCACATTCGAAGCTAAGACAATGTACTTTACAAGTAAAATCTGTTGGGCGTATGAGATTTATTTGGGCTGTTTCTCAACTTAACACTTTTTTTTTCCCTTCAAAATAAAGTAGAAAAGTAGGACTGAATGAATTCACTTCTTTGAAAACCCTGTAGAATGTTGAATACCCTGAGATAGCCTCCAGGAGCTTATGTAAAAATTATACACGGTTGTGGCGCCTGAGTGGCTCAGTCAGTTAAGCATCCGACTTCAGCTCAGGTCACGATCTCTCAGTTTGTGAGTTCAAATCCCGCATTGGGCTCCGTGCTGTCAACTCAGACCCTGGAGCCTGCTTCAGATTCTGTGTCTCCCTCTCTCTCTGTCCCTCCCATGCTCATGTGCTATCTCTCTCCATCTCTCAATAATAAATAAAAATGTTTAAGAAAATCTTAAAATTTTTTTTTAACATGTTCTACACAAAACGTGTAGGTCTTTTATTTGTGATGCATGATGTTGGTCAATAGACAAAGAATCTCTCCTTCCCTTGCAACCTTAGTGGGTAGACTGAAAGAGAAATACTTATCAGAAATCCTGAAGTTATTGTTCTCAGATGTGCAGAATGATTGCTCATTTTAAACATTATTCCTATGCATATTTAAATGTTTCTTATAGGACAAATTAATAGCTTCTGTAGTCTGAAAGATAGATCTGGCTTAAGAGTCCACTTTATACTTCCTGAAGATCCATTGTTTCACTAATAAAGTAAACATGTTATAGCACAAAGCTAGAGTCTAGAGGCATCATTAACAAGCATGTCAAAAGTGACCTAAATATTTTGGGAAACAGGAAATAAATTTTGATCATTACTGTATAACTAGCTTGAACATGGATTAAATGACCATGTTCAAATCAGTAGCTCTGCATGCTTTAAGAAGAATCACCAATGATTCCTGGGCCCTACCTTCTCATAGTCTCAGTCCAGAGTAGAACTCAGGTATGTGGATGTTGATGTAGTGCCCCCACGTGACTTTGAGGTAGGTGACCTGTAGAACACTAGTGCAGATGACCTCACCTGCAAAGTGCTTAGTGCACCCCCCGGGGTTAAAGCCCAGTGGTGCAGACCACAGCCAAAGAGGTGGATAAGGGGAACTCCTTTTCACACTCACAGTGCCTGGGGACAGGGTGATTGGGAAGTTGTGGTTCCAGAACACTGGAGCTTAACTGGGCCTGCACCGCCCACTTATACTTACAAATGGGGTTGGCGCTAAGGCTGACCAGACAGAAATGGTCACCTCTGATAGGAAATGCTTATCGTTTTAACATTTTCTGGCTTGACTCTCGAGGCTGAACTAACAGGGCTGCATTTTCCAGCCCACTGAAAACCAAGTTTATGCAGTGAGAAGCGGTAAAGCAAGACCTTCTTAAGAAGGGGGATCTGAGGACTTGCATTTTAAGAACTTCTCCCCAAGATCTAGGCACTCAAGCTGGTCAAGTTCAAAGAAAGAAAGTGAAGACAGAATAAAGTGGAGAAAACCCAAATCGGTGGACCTTGTTTTGGTTTCAAATGTAGAGCATTTGGAGCTTCACTGAGGGTTTGAATCCTGTCTGTTGCTCTCAGCCTATGAAATTGAGCTGCGTGTCAGTCAGGGTGAGGGAGCACTGGACTCACTCAGCTGTGTGGCTCCCGTAGATGCACAAGTTCTTTTTTGAGCTGAACAAAATGGTTATGTAATTGCATACTTCTCATAATTATTGAGTAATTATATACTTCTTATAATTACTGAGTAATCATTGTTCTATAACTAGAACTTAATGTTACAACTAATTGTATAATTACCATGTATTAATGTTATCTGGGAAACTTAGAATAAAGTGGTATTTAATATATTTCCCCCTGCCACGCCATTTCCAAAGCTAGCAAAATGTGTTTGTTTTATGGCTAGAAATTTCCTTCAAAAACAAACAAAATACAAGGGGAATGACCACACTCATATTATAATCATAGATGTTAACTCATTGATCTTCCCTTTGCACCTGGCTTGAAATTTGTAAAATTGTATTCTCTTGGCTTACTTTGAGAATTTTCACTGTGATTTTGCAATCTTCAATTATTTTATTTTATTTTATTTTATTTTATTTTATTTTATTTTATTTTATATTTTTTGTAAAGTGTGCTCAGGTAACACAACTTCAGAGGCAATTGACCCTCTACCTGCATCTCGCAGGATAAGCTGACCTTTCTGAAATTTTACAGGTGGGCATGTGACAAAAGCAGCAATTGTGTCAAATGGGACCAGAAACGCCTCCATAAATTGAGACATTACAGGAACTCAGGTTCTTTAATGCAGATGATATAACTTCTCTTAGTGATTACAAGGGATTCATATCTAAAGTTACCCAGGTTTTCTGAGTGTAGGAACTACGTCTTCTACATCCTGGGCACATTGTTATCAGAATCTACTAATGCCAGCTCTCCGTATGCATTTGGAGTCAACAATCTGCTGTCTAATCAGGTTGACTAGTTACAAAGATCCTATGGTAGCTAATAGAGTGTCACTTGGAAGTGCCTTTTTAAGGCTAATTTGCAGGTTTCAGAACTTCCTGTTGATGTGTGTTACATATAGACAGCTATGGTGTTTATTTGCATTTTAGGAACTTAAAACAGTTCTTAAGCAGTAACTATATCTTTACCTTACTTTATTAAAAGTGAATAGAAATTATTTTCCCCACATTTTAGCCCATAAGTACTACTTATTCCCTTGGGAATAAACCACTCCTTCAAATGTTCCAATTTCAAGTTCCAAGTAATAAATTCTTACATGACACTAGGGATTTCTTCTGGTCATAGAAAACACCTAACTTAGACCTGTGTATTTTACAGCAATCATTTTTTTTGGCTATGTCCTTCTTCCCAAAGCTCTTAAAAAGTAGCTTTTGAAAATTTTTGTATATTTTAAAAGTTTTTGTTTGTCTTATCCACACTTCATGAAAACGCTCATAACTAGAAATGAGATCCTCTTTTACATCATTTGATCTTTATTAATTATAGAATTTGATGTATAACCGATGAGACAATGACCTAGTGGTAGCAGATCTCATTAATATAGCATTGTTCATTGAAAAAACATAGAATTTTTTATTAATAACGCAGTGTTGGATGGGAGAAAGGGACAGTGTAATAGGTAGGTAATTGCTACCAAGAAAGTAAAATACAGAGTGCATTATTCTTAATCACTCGCTGGTTCTAAATGTTTGTCTGGAATGTACCAGTTGTATTATAGCAAAACAGTAATCCTTCCTCGCTTCTGTAGATGAACACCTGTTACCTCCTGGGTAGTGTAAAGAAATAATCTCACTTAATCTGCACAATAACATTGCAAACAAGATATTATCGTTCCCAGATCACAGACGAAAAACCTGAGATTTAGAAATAGTAAGTAACTTACAATAGAGCACACTACTGAAGAATGATAAAGACAGGTTGAAATGCAGAATTTTCTGACAATTAAATTCATGTACTCTCTTTGCATCATACTCTGCTACTAAACTGTATCAAAATATATCTGGGGGGCACCTGAGTGGGTCGGCTGGTTAAGTATCCAACTCTCGGTTTCAGCTTAGGTCATGATCTCATGATTTGTGAGTCCGAGCCCTGCATCGGGCTTTGTGCTGATAGAGTAGAGACTGCTTGGGATTATCTGTCTCTTGCCCCTCCCTTGCTTGTTCCCTCTGTCTCTCTTTCAAAATAAATTTTAAAAAAACTTAAAAAATATATATTAAACAATTTAAGAATATATTTTTATAAATATTGCAATTATTAAATTTTGTCAATTGTACAATGCAAGATCATTTTCAGTATGTGGACATCTTTTAATTTTAAAACATTTAGTCAATAAAGATTGTATCATCTGAAAATCTTGCAAATACACTTCCCCCTTAAAGTTCAACAACATGTGTGGTTTTTATTCAGTTGCCTGTATTTGTTCAAATTTGTGGGGAGGGGGAATGAAAGGTACTACAATAAAAAGTGCTACGGCAAAGAAAAAAGGCTAGTTGATAGTAAAATTACTATTCTTCATGGCTCTTCTCTTCTCTGTTTTAAGAATAATTATAACGAGGGCTACTGAGTGGCTCAGTCGGTTAAGCATCTGACTTTGGCTGTCACAATTCATGAGCTTGAGCCCAGCTTCGGGTAAAACATGAGCCTCCCTTTGAGTGAGCTCACTTCTGTCTTTCTCTCTTTCTCTACCCTTTGCTCACTTGCACCCCTCCCTCAAAAAAAAATAATAACAACTAAATTTTACTAAGTTTCACCAATATTCTGAAAAATTTGCCTCACTTAAGCTTTTCAGGAAGGCATCTAATGTAGATGATGAAATAAATGTCAGGACAGGATTTTTAGCAGCCCTTGTCTCATTTTAAGCCTAATTTCTAACTGTTTTGAACCTTGACTGTAATTCATTTGTTTAGAAGAGGGAGATAAAACCCTGTTTCAGAGAAGCAGTATTTCCCTGTATCTCAGACATGATACTATTTGAGAACGGGTTTGTTCAAGTTCAGAAGGATGGGTGTGGTGTAGCTCCGTGAGTTCACTGAAGGTGATTCTTTTACAAAGGCAGCCTCTTTAGTTTAGCACAGAGCTACAAACAGGTATTCTGACCAAAGTGGGCACATACTGCTTTTCAGAATAATCTGGCCAAGTCTGATTTAAGAGGTATTAGAGGGAAAGCAGTGACCTACCTCTCAAAGAAAATGAGCAACAAATACCCTAATTGGTGATAAAGGAAATACCTGACATGTATAATTCGAATGCACTGTTTATATTTAGAACCCTTCTATTTGGGGGAAAGAGTGTGATTTCCTCCAGTCTACACATCACGGAAAATCCAAGGATAGAAAACCCCTCAAACAATTGTAAATAATCCATCCAAAGATCAATTTTTATGTTTGTGCAGTATCTTTCCTTACAGGCATCATACTTGTGAAGAGCTTCATGCTATCTTAGAATAACAACCCAGTTACTTTTATCACTGAGATGAATGAATGAACTCCTAAATATACACTAATTTTAATAATTCTCTTTCTTATCAGCAGATCATAACTATAGTCTTCTGAATGGCACACGAGTCATGCACAGTGGTGAAGAGACCAACCTTTGGATACTCATCGAGGGCTTGGTTCCTTTTACTAACTATACTGTACAGGTGAATGTCTCAAATAGCCAGGGCAGCTTGAGAAGTGATCCTGTAACAATTGCAATGCCACCAGGAGGTAAGTCTTTGAGCAAGGTTTGCTCCACAAATTTACATAAATGTCCTACTACTAAGTTTTCCCTGAGCGCTTGTTTTTAGTGTGAATTAATTTTTTTAGAACTTGGAGATTCAGTTATATTTCTGGTTGTGTGGGTTGTCATTGTTTTGTTTCAGTGAGACCCTTTTGCTGATTTTTATTAATGTTTTGTCGAGACTGTTTTCCTCTTGTGCTGTGTGTGTACCTAGGTATATGTCATGCACAGATATCTCTTTCTTTATGTGTTAAAAAGACTGGGAAATGTTTGTTTGGAGACTTCATTTAGACTCAAACTGTATATTTTCCTTTCTTTAATTTTGTGAACATTTATTTATTTATTTATTTAAATTTGGTTTATTGTTTATTATATTTGAGGGACAGACAGAGCATGAGTGGGGGAGGGACACAGAGAGAGGGAACCAGAATCCAAAGCAGGCTCCAGGCTCTGAGCTGTCGACACAGAGCCAAAATGCAGGGCTTGAACTTACGGACTGCGAGATCATGACCTGAGCCAAAGTCAGATACTCAACCAATTTAGCCATCCAGGTGCCCCTATTTATTTTTGACAGAGAGAGAGAGACAGAGACAGAGACAGAGACAGAGTGGGAGCGGGGTGCGGTGGGGCAGAGACAGAGAGGGAGGCACAGAATCCAAAGCAGGCTCCAGACTCTGAGCTGTCAGCACACAGCCCGATGTGGGGCTCAGACCCATGAGCTGTGAGATCATGACCTGAACTGAAGTCGGATACTTAACCGAATGAGCCACCAGGTCAAAATTTATATTTTCAATTTGAGTTTTGGTTCTCACTTCTGGTTTTTCAAAGAACCTTATGTATCTAAACCTTTGCATTTGCCAAAAAAGGGCAGTATGCAGGTTGTACAATAGGAAAACTACTCAGACCCCTAGAAAAATACCTTCAGCTTCCATGTCCTAATGATTAGAGTCCAATAGTGTCACTGTAAAAGTGAAATGTGATACAATCCAGATGTATTTCATTTAATTATTTGTATGAAAAGCTGACTTATTTAGACTTATTATTTTGATCTACAGTCAATTTCACCTTGTTTTAACTATCTGTGGGGCTAATTGCTAAGAAGAACACTTCCCCTCAGATACGTACAGCCCTTGAACAAAAAGCACTTCTCAAAATAATAAAAGCATGATTCTCAGTTGAGTGTTCAGAAATGTATGTTTTCTTAAAATACTGAAGCAAATGGAACCTAATGGCTTCAAGAAGTAGGGTGCTCTGGACTAAGGGAGAAGGTCACTGTGTCATTAAACAGCAAAACTTGGATAAATATCTCTCCCATCACAAGGGTACGAAAGCAGCAAAAATCTCATCGCTAGTGAAAATTAAGGATTAACCTGCCCTGTGTATGGACCCCTTCTCCCAAGGAAAGATTCAATACCTGCTGTGTCATAAAAAGCACTCATCCTTATCCATCTTTCATGACATTATAAGACTCCACGAATAGATGTCTACCAAAACACTTGAAACTATATGGCAGAAGCCACATTGTTTAAGAATGCTTGGAAGAGATAGAGCTGAATGACTCAGTGTCATATTTTATAAGCCAGTAATAATAAGGGGGGTTGAATTTAGATAGGGGCTTGTTTAAGAATGGAGCCCAATAATATAAAACAAAATCAACAAAGGAAACCTTGGGTATTCATATTTTCATTATCTAATCTAACTCAGCATGCTAGAAGGGATAGAACATTCGAATACTCAGGCAGCTGGGTGGCTCAGTTGATGAAGCATCCAACTTCAGCTCAGGTCATGATCTCCAGGTTTGTGGGTTCAAGCCCTGCCTCGGGCTCTGTACTGACAACGCAGAACTTGGAACCTGTTTCATATTCTGTGTCTCTGTCTCTCTCTGCCCCTCTCCCTCTCTGTGTCTCAGTCTTTCTCTCTTTCTCAAAAATAAACATTAAAAAGAAAATTTTTTAAAAAGAACATTTGATGACTCTGTACCTTAGTATATAATACCCTATATTCACATTTAAAATTAAAGAGTAATTCATGCTTTAATGGAGGTTTTTAAGTTACATAGTAATACCTTCCTAATAGGATATGGAGGAATTCAGTGACTTATATATTCTTTTCATGGCATTCACACTGATTCAGATGGTTTGTAATGTACAGTAAGCTGTGTCACATTCACAAAATAGGGCCAATTTAATTCACTATTCATCTGTTTAAGAATGCCTAATAATTTGTGGTAAATCTGTGTGTGTGTGTGTGTGTGTGTGTGTGTGTGTGTGTGTGTGTGTGTGTATGTGTCTGTTTAATTCAGTTAAACACAGTAAGCACCTAATGCCAACTCAATACAGTCTGTACTTCTCTCTGTCAGTGGGTAGTAGAAGAATTAATATTATGCAAACAGGAAGAAACTAAATTTTTTTTCCTATAGAGGTACAGTAGAACTAAGTCAAATGCTGAGTTTACTTTTATTGCTACTCTGTGGTGCTTATTCATGCCATTCCATGCAGTTCCGAGGGCTCATACTCTCTGGGTATGACTCAGTCATTCACTGGCTACACTCAGAAATCAAGATTTTGGAAGATGGCCCTTCACCGAAAGAGGAAGCAAAATGTCTTCAAAGATAGACAGTGATTTGCTCAAGTTTATTACAGCCATTAGGACATACTTTTTTTTCATCATTAGATTGTTGTTGATTACAATTAGGAAACTTATAGCTTTGAAATTATCTTTTTTATGACCTTGTGGCAGTTTAAAGGTGACACCTCATTGATTAAATAGGTTTTAGTTCATGCTTCCTTTTACTTAATGATCTGAAAACATATTATCCTGATTTACACATAAAATCATGCTGAAAAGCATGTGGCATTCACTAGAATATGTGTGTTTAAGTAGAATTAAATTAGTACTAAGAGTTATTAAAGAAATCTTCCATGCCTTTGTCCAGTGAACTGTGCTTCGTACTGAAATGAATAATAAATGGACCAATGTACAGAAGTGAACCAACTTATGGGCAGAGAAGGTTCTATATGCTATTTACTTTTCTATTATGTTTGGACTGTTACCATTATTGCCATTTCCTTGATTTCAATATTAGATCTCTTTTATAGTGGCGTTAAATTCCTACTATTTTTCAACGCTGGCTTCTGCAAGATGTGTAATGATAGTACCCTTAGCTGTGATTTCTTCTCAGTGTAGTTTAAGAACATAATAATAGAAGGCTTGGGCAAAACAGAAATGTTCATTTTTTTTCTTTATCAAATGTTTGCTATCAAATGTAGGCCTGAAAAACTTCCTTTACCCTCTATATCTGGCCAAGTCCTACTCATTTTTTAGGTTTCAATTTAGAAAAAAGTCCTTTGGAAAGTTATCGTTTACCAATTGAGACTGAGATAGGGCCCTTAGGTATGCTATAGTATAATCACATGATATGGAACTTGTCTATCTGATTGACTGTTCCCATCCCTGGTTATTAGGACCTACACAGCAGGGACTCTTTCATATTCATTTTTTTTGTGTGTGTGTATTTATTTTGAGAGAAAGAGAAAGGGTTGAGAGGAGCAGACAGAGAGGGAGAAAGAGAATCTCAACCAGGCTCTGCACTGAGAGCCCACACAGGGCTAGATCTTAGGAACCCTGAGATCATGATCTGAGCCAAAATCAAGAGTCAGACACTTAACCAACTGAACCACCTACATGTCCATTATGTTTTTATCTTCAGTGTCTAGACCAAATCTGCATCACAGGTGCATAACGAATAACTGGTGAGTGAATGAATAAATCAATCAAACAGAATAGCTTAATTAACAGTTTTAAATTATAAACTTATCATTGCTCAGACCTGTTCATTCCTATTTTCAATCTGAACAACCTTATATTGTAACCAGCTGTGGAAACCCTGACCTCCTCTGAATATAGTGTCCAATGTAGGAATGCTCTGGTCAGGCAGACGTAACCTGGGGCCCAGACTGTAAGGAGGGTACAGAGACTGGAGGTAAGAAATGGTCTCAATATGCAACAGCCCATCACTCTTTGACTTTCTCTCTATAGAGGTTGCTTAGGAAAGCATAGAATAAACAGTTAACAGGAATTTGAGAAGAGGTGAGGGGACAGGATTCAAAAACTCTTACTCTGGTACATTATTTGTTATTTGATGGTTATGAAAAATCTTATTTGATACTAGCTTTTTCTATTTTTCTGATGAGAAAAAAATATGTTTTTATGCAGTTTGTACTTCAATAAAGCTGAAAAAATTTTTGAGAAACCAGTCTAGCAATATCTACCAAAAAATCCTAATTAATTTTATCAAATCTTCCTTTTTCATTGCTGGTGTGTTGTTTAATAACATTTTATCAAAAGATAAAGCTCTTAACTTTGACCAAACAAACAAAAAATATGATTAAACAACCTGAGAAACACAAGTTATTTTGAAGATGGAAATTAAGGCAAGTAAGACCACACAGCCAACAGCTCAGCACGTAGATGCACAGTGGCAACCCTAAAAATAGACATTTTTAAAATAAAAATGTATTTGAAATATTATTTGATCAACTGCAGGAGTCAGTGGTTACTTTTCCTTCATTTATGTAACATATCTCTACCCACTTCAGTGTATTTAGGTTTGGTGTTTCTACAACTACCATATTTTTGGTTGTTTGTAATAACGTAATGCTAATATTTAGCACTAAGATACTCTTAGAAATGAAGAATATATTTAGTCTGAGCTCTTGAATAGCATTATAGTGAAGGTTCAAGAGTTCTAGGGAAAAATTAAAAAAATAAAAACGGAATCCAAATGTTAATCCATAAATATGAAACTTTCCTATGACCTTTACCCTTTCAAGGTCTGGAGTTACTAATGGGGTTAGGATTTCAACTCTTAATGGGGCTCAGTGCATTAGTGTTTTGTATGCATGGAATTCAGCATTCAGTTTAATAAGTGGTTGACATTGGTGATGTCCCTTAATTTGCTTAAATCTAATTGGCTCTTTTATCAGTCAAACCTGTATGGATTGGCAATTGATCAGAAAGGGTCAGCCATGACTCTGCATGTAGTTAAACAATGGAACCACCAGTTAAAGTCACAGTTGCATGATAATAAGCAAAGGAAGAACAAATGAGCTTAGAGGAGGAAGGCAAAGAAGCTTAGAAGTTTTGCAGGATCTTCAAGTTCAGAACAAAGGCATTATAGAGTATATAAATTTTAAATACACTGCATTTTGCCTCCAGACTTAAACCTTTTTTTCCAGATGAACTGAAATCTTGTCTGAAACTGTCTTTGTTACATCAAAGAACTACTCAGAAAGCTAAAAGAGACAGAAGAAGCATAAAAGGGCATAGTTTAAAATGATTAGTGACAAATTCCATACTGATGAGCTAGAAACAGATTTTTTTATGACACTTTTATATTTTTCCAAAAGGAATAATTTTATTCTATTTATCTTTTTCTGAACTGTTTTATTGTAACAGTGAAAGGAACTCAGAGCCACCTAAATTTGTGAACTTAATCTGGTTTTCTACGACAGTAAATAATTTGTCATTTGTGCCTTCAAGTTGATGAGAATTATTATAACCTACGTACTTCACAAAAATACTAAGACTGAGGACCATGTTTCTTTTCCAAAGGTGGGTTACTAGAAAATCAAAAACTGAGGAAGGAAACATGGTTGTAGGTGGTTTGTCTTAGAATTTCCTGGAATTCATTTCCTCATCCCTTGACCCCTACCCCACCCCCCACTCCCTAAAATATTAATGAAATAAAAGGAGGGCAACACATTTGGAATTAATAGTCAGACACATTGTAAAAGCATGGAGTTTGGAATCCCACAAACCTAGATTTGAATCCACCTCCTTCAGTCTCTGGCTGTGCAACTATGAGCAACCCACAGATATATCTGAGCCTCAGTTTGTTCATCCATAAAACAGGCTCAATGGTAATTCCCGTCTGATGGAGGATTAAACAATGCAATCCGTGTGGTTTAGCACAGTGGCTATCTGGATAAACATTAGGTGTTTGCTACCTTCTTTGGTCCAGTTTACTGCTAAGACTCCTTTGAGGCCTCTTGTGATATTGTGGTTCATGAGAAACACAGGTGTGGTCTTTGTTTCCATTTCTGGAAAAGAGCTCCTAAATCCCTTGGGATTTCCTAGGTGATGAGAGAGCTATAAAGGTGTCTTTTGTTATGTTGCTAAGGTGACTTTAGACCTCATCTAAGGGCAGCTGTTGGTTAACAGTGGTGTCAAGCAGAGGTTTGGAACTTTTATCCTACCTCCTGTCCTGGGGGCTAAGGAGGGGAAGGGAGGGTGCTGGAGTTTGGGTCAATCTCCAAACTCAATGATCAATTATTTAGTCATAGATAGGTAATGAAGGCTCCAAAAAACCAATAAGGATGCAGTTCAGAGAGCTTCCAAGTTGGTAAACTAAGGATATTTAGGGTGGTGGGTGGGACAGTGCCTGGGTGGCTCAGATGGTTAAGCACCTGACTCTTGGTTTGGGGTCAGGTCACCATCTCGAAGTTCATAGGTTTGAGCCCTGCTTGGGATTCTCTCTCTCTCTCCCTCTATCTCTGTACCTCCCCAGCTTGCACTCAAGTGTGCGCACTCTCTCTCTCTCAAAATAAATTAATATACTTTTTTAAAAAAAGCATATGGCTATTTGGGGAGAATGCCCACTTTGAATAGGACATGGAGTCTACTGGGCCCCTTCCCATGTATCTTGCCAAATGCATCTTCCTTCCTGGGTTATATCCCCTGTAATAAGCCAATAATCTAGTAAGTAAATGGGTTTCCTGAGCTCTGTGAGCTGTTCTAGCAAATTAAACCTAAGGAGGGGTCATGGGAACCTCCGATTTATAGCTGTTTTGTCAGAAGCATGGGTGACAACTTGTACGTGTGTGAGCAGAGGAGGCAGTCTAGTGGGACTGAACTCTTACTCTACGGAATCTAACAGTAGGTAGTTAGTGTCCAGATAGTTAGTGCCAGAACTGAGTTGAGTTATGAGACATCCAGCTGATGTCCAGTATCATTGGAATTGGGTGTATAGAACCCTTTACCTCTAAAAGCTTGTGAACAAGTGAAAATCAGAGTCTTGTATGTGCTGGGAAGACCTCCTACATTTTGTCTTCCTATATCCCAATTTTCACGTACATTCACCACGAGCATTGACATAAATATGGCCAGGCCAGTGGCCCAGCTAAGGGATGGTTGTAATGTGTATAGGATGACAAAGTAAGCAAGAAGCATAAAAAGTAATTTTCCTTTTGAAATAGCTTTAATATCTCCCTCCATGACCTTTGGATCATAATGTATAAGTGATTTTTACACCAAGCTCTCTTTGGTTACCTTGGGATTTCAATGGACAGAAAAAGAGCACTTTTTTTCTTAATAGAACCTCTTCTGTATTCATACCAAGACACTTATTAGATGTAATTCTTATGATTATTTTTTATTTCTCTTATATGTATATTTTATTCATAAGTAAATGCTTTCACAACTTTGTTAATGCTAGCCAAAAGAGAGGAGTTTGAAATTTTTGCTAAACATTTTTTCACCAGTTCTTCATTTTCCCTAAATATATACTTTAAAAAGTTGAATCTTGGAATCAAAAGCTTATTTCCTTGTTCATTGAATAGGAAAACTTGGTGGTTGCCCAGACAAGGCACTTTTGAATAACTAAGTGAAAATCTTTGCTTTTTCTAAATTTTTAATGTTTTTATTTATTTTTGAGAGAGAGAGAGAAAGAGAGAGAGAGAGAAACACAGAGAAAGTGGGGGAGGGGCAGGGAGAGAGAGAGAGAGAGAGAGAATCTGAAGCAAGCTGCAGACTCAGAGCTGTCAGCACAGAGCCCAACATGGGGCTTGAATCCATGGACCACAAGATCATGACTTGAGCCGAAGTTGAATGCTTAACCGGCTGATCCATCCAGGTGCCCCCATAATTGCCTTTTTAAATGTAAATGCCACAATGAAGATACAAGGTTGTGAGGCATAGCATTCTTTGAAACAACATTATATTACATAAACTTTACCTTCAGTGTATATAGTTTTAAATGTTTATTTATTTTTGAAGTAGAGAAGTGGAGAGAGAGAGAGACAGAGAACGCACAAGTGGTAAAGGGGCAGAAAGAGAAGAGAGAGAAATCCAAGCAGGCTCTGCGCTGTCAGTACAGACCCCAATGCGGGGCTTGACCCTGACATCATGACCTGAGCTGAAATCAAGAGTCAGAGGCTTAACTGATTGAGCCCCCAGGTGCTCCTCTTTATCTTCACTATACTAAATGCTTCACAATTTAAGTTGCATTCAGTTCCTATGAATCTTTAGAGTAGTTGTGCATAATGTTTTACTTCGGTGTATGTCTTCCAAAGGGGCTATTTTCCCCCTGGAAGAATCAATCCATTGTAGGTAATAAGGTAGGCAGATGCAATGAAGAGATAGTATTTAAATTCTTAAGAAAATAAATAGTGTATTTTTGAAAACATATACCAAGCCATTTAGTTTAACCTATGCTCAATCCCAAGTATGTTATGAGAACAGAGCCCAAATATTTATAACCATCTCAAACATGCTCTCAAATCCTTTCATGAAAAATCTTACCTCTACCTTTTTAGGATTGTTAGTTCACCTTGCTCTTTATGTGTGCATGTGTGTGTGCATACGTGTGTGTTTATAAAATTACCTTACATAAGCCAAGGAGAAGGATACTTTGTGAAATTTTCCTCACTCTGCATGTCTCCGTCTTGACAATGAGCTTCCTTCTTATAAAAACACTTTAGAAAGGGACTAACTTCTGAGCTGCGAAGAAGATGGAAGCGAACTTTGAAGTGTGCTTACCATGGACTTACCAAGCCTCCAGCAAAAGGCTCCCAGCCTCCTGCATTTGCATATTCTCCTGTGATTTGTATAGAAATACACACGCCCACACACAATTAAGTGCTATCTTTAGAGCATCCTGGGGCAAGAGGGAAAGAGGGAAAAAAGAAAAAGAAAAAGAAATCACATTTTTCCTACTTTACCGGGGGAGAGAGGTGGGAAGTATTATCTCTTTAAGTTCCACTGATATTTAAAAATCATATTTTAAAAAAGAATAAGTACAATTCCCTTTTCTGTTTTTCATCTTGGAATAAAGGTTATCTATAACTTTAAGTTTAAACAAGTCATGTCTGTCTGACTGGCTTTGCAGTTTGAAAGCAACTTGAAGTTTTATTTGAATTCTTATAGTGCCCTAAAGAAAGTTTTGCTTTATTTTTTGAAAACATAATACCTTATTCTTTTCTTTTTCTTTTGTTATCCTAGACAGGATCGATGCCTGGCTTGCATACAATTTTATGAACATTTACTTGGCTGTAAAAACACTTTTAGAAAAGTGAGACAAGTTCTTAATATATCATAGGTGCTTAAAGGCCATATTTCCTATCTCTTTTCACTAGGAACCTCTTGAAAATCTTTACTGTATCTCTACAAAGTGATAAAAGTTCTAGAGTTTTGTAAAAACTTAATGAACAATAGATTGTGACGTTAAACACATTCACTGCAGCCACTCTGATATTCATGAGTATTCATTAATTGGAACAAATGAAACTAGAAGTGTGAAGGTATCTAGTGCATACTTGATGAGAGCAATCCTTCTCTCGTACACTCTGACAATCACTTTAGAATTTACACTGTCTTCCATTTTATTCAAATGTTTCTTCTATATGTATCATGCTCCCCTCCTACAGGATAAATCCGTGCTGGATTTATTCATAATAAATAAATGAGTGAATGAATAAAACAGAATGAATGGGTGAATGGTTGTAGATACAAGTAATCATAATGGATCTGCTCTCTCTTGCTCTCTTTCCTTATATTCTCTCCCTCTTCTCCTCTCTTCTTCTTCCCTCCCTCTCTTCCCTCCTCCCTTCCTTCCCTCCCTCCTTCCTTCCTTTCTTCTTTCTCTCCCTCTTTCCTTCCTGCCTTCCTGCCTCCCTTTCTTTCCAAATCCCTCTCTCAATTATCTTGGCTCTAGGCACTTAGTAGGAAATTAGTAATGTTTACTGTCATGCCCCCAGGGAGTCATAGTGGCCTTGTGTTATTTTTGCACCCAACATGCCTTCACCCTTTCCACTCTTTCTTTTGATTGCATTGCTCTAATTTTTCTCTGGGTACCCTGGGCTTCCATGCCCAGAACATGTGCTATGTGTGGAGGTGACTCTATTACCAAGTCTAGCCAATGAGATCATATTCTCCTGACCATGGTGACTTTTTTCAGGAATTGCAGATGTTCCAATTAGAAGTAATGAGATACAGTATACCAGTGTAGCAAACAGAGGTATATGCTCTGCCCTGGGATTGAACTTGGAATTGGGTTGAATCTACTACAGGTCATTTTGCCCCTCAAGGAGTCTGAGAATATAGCCAGCGTGGGAGAAAGCAGAAGAGATCTGAGAGAAGGAAGTAGACTGGATTCTGGAGACATCATTGACCCCTTGAATCCAGGCCTGCCTGAAACCAGTGCTTTCCCTAGATTTTTCTATTAGAAGAGAAAAACTATGTAAGCCTGTACGTGTTGGGGTTTTGCCACTTGAGAACAAAAGCATTTAGACCACAGATGCTTGAGAGAAAGGGAAAAAGAGTAGAGAACATTTAGAGAAGCCTCTTAACTTCTTGAAAATCGTACCAAACTGTAATAACTTGAACAGATGTATTGGCTTCTCTTTGAGCTCTCAAATGTAGAAGCTGCCGGAAACAAACCTGATGTGAAATCAAATAATAATGACTAAGACAATAGTATTGCTGACCCCTTTCTGAAGGTCCTCTTTAGAGCCATTTCATGTGGCAATTTTCTGAGACACTTCTCTATTTCCACATCTCAGAGACCTGAGCTCTAGTAACAGTTCTTGCGCTAATTACCTATTAGGTCAGATTTAGGTTACTTTACTTGACTCTGATGCAGGTTTCTCATCTTTAAAATGGAAGACTTGAATGAAGGCAGTCATCCTCACAGTGTGATTGATCCCAGGACGGGAGTATCAGCATTACTTGGGAACTTGTTTAAAATGCAGAGTCTGGAACCCCATACTCAATCAGCTGAATCAGAAATTTGGAGAGTGGAGCCAAACAATCTATCCTTTATTAGTTGCCCCCCTCATCCTTTCCAGATTAAATCTGGATGCATGCCCAAGTCTGAAAACCACTGAACTAGATCATCTTTAGAATACTCCCAAAGAGGGGCACCTGGGTGGCTCTGTTGGTTAAGCATCCGACTTCAGCTCAGGTCATGATCCTGAGCTTTGTGAGTTCGAGACCCACGTCGGGCTCTGTGCTGACAGCTCAGAGCCTGAACCCTGCTTTGGATTCTGTGTCTCCCTCTCTCTCTGCCTCTCTCCTGCTCTCACTCTCTCTGTCTCCCTGAATGGGTCAGGAAGAGATACCATGGATGACCAATTTCAGATGTTGAGTCCTACCTGTGGCTCAGGAAAGTAACAGGCATGGAGTTTTATGCACTGAGGAACACTAATCGGCCCTACTGTGAAGAGGCTGTCAGCTAAATTTCCTCTGCTCTTCGATTCCTTCATAGAACAGCTGTTACAAGGAACTCCACGTAACTAAAACCTGAGTCTCTTCTCTCCAGGGAATTTTCCTTAATGAGTGTCTCGTGGCTGTATCTCCTCTGTGGGGTTTTGAAATGTGTTCCTCAAGTCGGTTACATCTTTATCTTAAATTCCAGGATTTGCTAGCAAGTAGACCACCTAGTTAAGCTTTTACTTTCTAGGAGTTCACAAATACAGCTCCACAGAGGAGGTTGGTATGGCTTCCAGTTGCCGAGAGAATGATTAAGATCATCTAATCGTTTATTTGAGAAAAATAGTTTTCTTTGCTGTAGTGATTCCTCACACATAGCACTTACTAGGTATAGATGCTCTTTCACCTATATAACTCATGTAATTCTTACTCTATGAGGGAAGTGCTATTATTATCTCTATCTACACATGAGAAGGCTGAGGGCATTGTGTTTGTTAAGGTCATGCAACTACTAAATGGCAGAGGCCAGAATTCAAGCCTACAGACAGAAACCCGGCTCTGAGCCACTGTGCTCTTGTTCATTACAAGCATCCTCCACTGGTGACTCATACCCTCTCTTAGCAGAGGTAGCGCCTTTCTAGGCTCCACTAGTCAACAGGTGCCTGAAGATGTGGCTTGACTCGACTGTTGTGTCAAATATAATTCCAAGAGTATTGTTTGGGTGAAATGCCAGGTGTTCAAAACCTGTTGCCAATGAACTGGAGAGATCCTCTCAATTAACTACATGACCCGCGCACTTATGGTTTACATTCTAATGGGGGGGGGAGGGGGCAGAGGGATTCTGTTAAAGCAGATTTCTTTTACAGCTTTACAAAGAAGCATTAAGCAAAAACAATAGTATGTAGTCTACAGTCTGTGAACTGATAGCAAAAATTAACCAGTCGAACGATCCTTTCCCAGCATGGATATAAGTACTTACTTGCCCACCAAGGATTTTGAACAGCTTTCATTTTTGCCTATAAATTTCTAACATGAACTCCAATTAGATGAAAAGGATATTTAAAATAGCCACTATTTATTTAGGGGAAAAGACTCATTCAACTTTTCTGAAAATATTCCTCTTTCTGCCTTTTTAGCTCTCTAGTGACATGCATTATAATTTAAACTTCTTTCTTTGGCCTATAATAGAAAATTTAACTTTTCTGATCAATTTTGTTGTCATAGGGCTTTTGTATAGGTATGAAACAGAAAATCTTATTAGAACTTGTTCAAATACATTTACCCAGAACATTAGTGTGTTACAGTGGTGTCATTATTGTTAATTACTAAGTTGTCCTTTCCTTCGGCCTGTATTAAAATTGAATTTTTTGTGTTAATACTCTCTATATCCAGAGGGAAATGAACAGATGTGATTCAGATGTACAATCTTCTGATTGTACATAATTTGCACTCATAATGGGAGACTTAATTTATCTAATAATGTTAAAAATTTTTTAAATAACTTTATTGAAAGAAAGAGGGCATGGAAACCTTTTTTTGTAAAGGAAGGATGACTGTCTGCCTGCCTGCCTGCCTGCCTGACTGAATGAATCCTTTCTCCCTATATTAAAAAAAAAAATCTGTGAACAGATTAAAAACAGCAGTGGGATGAGGACATTTGTTCACAAGTATAATATTGAAGAACCCAGGAGTATGAACAGTGTGAGTGTGTAAGAGAATCGTTCCCTGGAGCAGTCATAGGAATGACCATCTGTGTCCTCAGGACCATCAGAAAGGAGGACTCGCTTCTTCAGCGTCTGCAGAAGAGGGCATGGCCACACAAAAGACTCGAGTCTTGCTCACGTAATTGATTCTATAAAGTCTCAAGTGAGTGCGTCTCTTACGTTGTGCATTTGTTAAGCACGTAGGCTGCAGTGTCTGCCCAACTATCTGAATTTTAACCAGATCACAACCCACCATCCCCAGTGTTTCCATTTAGCGACTGTGTGATCTCAAGGAAGTCCTCTCCTCCTGAGGCTTCAATTTGTTCATCTGTAAAGGGAGTTCATCATCTCATAACCATCCTCAGTGGGTTTTGGTAGAGGGCAAAGGATGGACACACACTGAGAAGATCAGGGGCCACAGAAGTAAGGCATCTGCTGATTTGTTTGAAGAATATAAAGTAAGATACAGAACGAGCGCAAAATACACGTAACCTATCACTGTTTATGTTGAGAATTGAACCAACCTCCAAATATCTAAATTTTTATTTTCCTTGATGATTTTAACAACTGCCTCTTACAGCTAAATGTAAGGAAACAGCAGACTGGTTGTGCTGTATTAAATTATAAGTGAGGACTAATTTGAGGATCAAAGGTGCTCTTTGGGGGATATCACTCGACTGGTAGGAAAAGCATTAGCTGTCTCCCTCTGTCTCATATACTTGTACTCTCTGTCTTGGAAATATCCTTCCCCACAGTTTCAGAATCTTGATGTTTAATTTAACACAAAGGTCTTTGAGAAGCACAACAGGGGGTTGTTTCTGGTTGTTCTGGCATTGAGGAAATTGAAATGTACGTATTTTTTCTCATTTATCAAAGATAGGCAAGAATCTAAACTGACATCTTATATCAAATGAATTATGAACTGTGTACTTTGTACCTAAGGGAACAACAACTAAATTAGAGTTTGGGATAAGAAAAAGAGAGAGACACAAATAGGTTTTTAATAAAACATACAGTAATTTCTGTGACTATGTCTGATGGTGACATGACCAAACAGTCTTATTGTGTAACTAGTGAATGGATGAAGGCTGCTCTGAAATTGGTTAAGATTTAACTATATTTGAGAGATTTTCTCAGAAAGGATTAGACTAAATTACTTTCCATGTAGTTAGGTTTTATGAACAGTGAAACATTCTTGATAATCTAAAGTTAACTTTTACCTTTTTGTCAATGCTCTCTTAGAAAAGAAAAACATTTGCAAATTTTTTAGTCCAGAAAAACTATGAAATTAAAAGTTGCATGAAGAAAAATTATAGTATACAAGATAAGAATAATATGCATGAAAGTACTATATTCTATATCTCCTCCATTGATCTATAACCCACACACATTGGCACACTCACATTCACACTCACACAGAAGCAAATTATCCTAGTGATTGAGAGTACGGATTCTAAAATCAATCAAATTTCTCCTCCTTTTCTTTTAAATGTTTATTTACTTATTTTTGAGAGAAAGAGAGAAAGAGAGAGAGAGCGTGAGTGAGGGAGAGACAAAGAGAGAAGGAAACACAGAATCTGAAGAAGGTTCCAGGCTCTTTGCTGTCAGCACAGAGCTGGACATGGGGCTTGAACCCGCTAACTGTGAGATCATGACCTGAGCTTGATCAACTGAGCCACCTAGGTGCTTCCTAAATTTCTCCTCTTGCTAGCTATGAGACCTTGATCAAGTTATAGTTATAGTTTGCCTCGGGTATAGGCATATTTTTCTTTCTATAAAAATGGGAGAAATAGTAGTCCTAGGTTGACATTGAGAGAAGTAAGAATGATAAGTGCATGCAAAGAATGTGACACATAATAATTGTAGATTGCATTGAAAAGTTATATCCTCCCCATTGTATGTGAGAAATTGGATAGCCACAAATTAGCCTCCCACTTTTCAATGGCTACTGATTCCTAATATACAGGGAACATTTGGATTAAACTTTTAGGGTGAAGGAGGATCCTATCATGTCTGTGCAATATGCTCAATATGCGATATGCAATATGCTCAATGATCTTTTTATAATTACTAATTGAAATTGAAATTTCTTGAGAATTAGAGGTGATCCATGCTTTCTTCATCTAGGCAAAGCTATGTTTTGTTTTCTATGCTATTTGTCAAAAGTAGATATTCTAAATTGTGCTGCATATAAATTAAAGAAGTGTTATAAATAATAATACATTTGTTTTCTACTTCTGAATTTCCCCCAGGTTTATAAACCTGAAACTGACAAATTTCCTTGGTATTAAAGCCATATACTTTCTAATACCAATGCTACACTAGATAGCAATTGTGTGGCTAAATTACTAAAACGAATAAATCAATAATGTTCTGATTGCTGGTTTTCTACAGAAGAACTTAATTACCTAGTTATTAACCATTATTGTGGTCAAATGAGTATCAATTTTTTATTCTCAACTTTTCTACTACTTCATGAGCTGAAATCAGTTCTTAGAAGTCTTTCAGCATTTTGTACCCTAGTGATGACTTTTATTTTACTCTCCCTAATAGAGAATGTGAAATTAATGGCCTATTGAGGTAAGCGATGTCCTATATACAATCTCAGTGTTTTAAGACTAGATATGGTTATTAGTTGAGTAATTTATAAATCAACTTAACCTATCCCCTCTTGTTCTTTCATCATTAAATGGCCAAAATTTTGTCAGCTTTTCAAAGATCACTTAGCTTCTTGGTTCCTGATATCCCAGGATAATAGATTGAGTGACAATGTAAGAAAGAGTCTTGGTTCTAATTCTAAAATGCAATAGTTTGTTTTCTTAGTTACCTGATTTATTTTTTTAATTTTTTAAATGTTTTATTTATTTCTGGGAGAGAGAGAGCGAGCGAGCAGGGGAGGGTCAGAGACAGAGGGAGATACAGAATCTGAAACAGGCTCCAGGCTCTGAGCTAGCTGTCAGCACAGAGCCCAACAAGGGCTCAAACCCACAAACCGTGAGATCATGACCTGAGTGGAAGTCGGACGCTTAAACAACTGAGCCACCCAGATGCCCCTACCTAGTTATTTTTTAACTATTGCTCTTGCTGGACACATTCAACGGAATATTTTATGCACTCTTCATAAAGAGAATGGATTTGACTTAGCTTGAATTTACTCGTTGTTAAAATTGTTAACCTTGCTAAGCAACATCTATTTTTTTTTAAATTTTCATCAGAGAATTATTTTAAATGAATAATATTTTAACAAAAAATAGGAAAGACTTAATCCATTAATATTTTTGGTGTATATTTTAGAAACTTTTCCAATTGAAGATACACTCTACCTAAAGGGCTCAAGCAATCAGATTCTCAAGGAAAAATAAATTAATCTATGCTGTCTGGAAACTAATTTGGATGAATATGATGGTATTCAAAATAAAAGGAATACTAAGAACTACTCTTTGGAATACTAAGGAATTCAAATGTCATAAGCAGAGGCTTAAATAGAGTGTGTAAATCTAGGATATCTACAAGGGAAAAGAATAAAATTTGGCTGATGGTTTAAGATGTAATGACAACAACAGAATTCTTCTGGGCATTATGACCACCAACTTCAGGGCTTCTAATTAGTCTGACAAAGTGACAGTTCCACATTCTAGTTGAACAAATAATGTATCTAATGAAATTCAAAATCCTTATTTTTCTTTGAGCACAATGAGCTACATCATTCACAGCTTTGGGGTATTTCAAAATTAACAGAGGATGACTTTAGCCTGTCTGATGTTTCCTGGTTTACAAATTCACTGAAACTGTCTTGCAGAGTAATTTTAAGCAATACTTTAATCTTAAACCACAAAGGGAGGTGGAGTTGGAGGTATATTGCCTTGGACCTATGGATGCTAATGTGAAGTGGAATCCTTTGTTTCTCAAAATGGTCAATAGCAATTAGTATTCAGTGGTGTCTTTTTATTCTGGTGCCCTTGACCCACCTCTGCCACCCCTTTCTATATTACTCCTATTATAAACTGTAACTGGGGATATCCTAGCTTCTTTTCCATTCTAATTAAAGAATTCTTAGCGAACACAGGGACAATTTTTCATTTCACGAAGAACAATTACTAGAGGTAGGTGAGATCTGCCAATTGGGTTTCATGTTAACGTTTGACAAGCATTTGCAGCAATTTTGACTGATGTATTCTCATACCAGTGAAATGTTGGTGAGATTTTGAACTTAGAAAGGTAGACCCAAATGAGTCAGTGGAAGACCAAAGACAAATGTACCACCTTCAGGTTTTATCCAGTCATGTTCTCTAAAATAGTTTATTTTGTCACTAAGCTGAAAGGTAACTGATAGATTTTTTTTTTTACAAAAATTTATTTTACACACACACTTTCTTCCTAGTGTATATAAATACCTAGGAATATTTAGTATTTCTAAATACTCCTATACTGGTAATAACCTTGAGAAAATGCCATCATTTCTTGCGTTTGGGTCTATAATGCCTATAGCCATTGTCATACATCTTATTTTTCTATTTTTCTCTGAGACCTTTCTGGGAGCTTTCTGAAACACAGGTGACTTGACAAGTAAGAGGAAAAAAAAATCCTGATAAACAGAGAGATAGACTGAGACAAAAAAGGACAGAAACAGTTTTTCCAAATGTCTACCTCCAAATAAACCTCTTTGAGATTTAAACAGAATAGTTATTAAAACAAACAAACCTTCAAAAATGTTTTACTTCCTTTCAAACTTCCTGGCTCTAATCTTCCTCTGCTCCACAAAGTTATATCCAGACTCAGAGCTGGTTCTTTTGACTCCTGTGAGGCAGACTGGGAAAAGGCAGAGAAAGGAGGCAGCCTCACTCTTCCTCTGAGGAGGGGCAAGATTTTGGCTTGGCCAGGTCACTATAAAAGGCATTATTTATGATAACAGTAAGAAACTTAGGTTTTGGAGACAGTTTGCTGGATTCAAACAGCAGCTCAACTACTTATCTATCTGGCCTTATGTAAGTCACATACTAAACCTACTATGGCTCTGATATTTGAGTCTTTCCAAGAATCACATGTTGAAGCCTAACACCCAATGTGAGGATATTGGGGGGTGGGAGCTTGGAAGTGATTAAGTCATGAGGGTGGAGCCCTCATGAATAGGATTAATACCTTTAAAGAAGAGGCCTTATCTCCTACAACCATGTGAAAACATAACAAGAAGGCCTCATCCATGAATCAAGAAGTGGGCTCTCCCCAGACACTGGATCCACTGGTGCCTTGATCATGGTCTTCCCAGCATCCAGAACTGTGAGAAAGAAATTTCTGTTTATTCTAATGTATCCAGTTTATGATATTTTGTTATAGTAGCCAAACAGACTAAAATGTCTGTCTAAGCCTCCCTTTTCTTGACCCACCCTACTTTATATATAGGACTATTATGTAGATTAAATTTGATAATTTGTATAAAACATTTAGTTCAGTGCATGGTATAAAATTACTCAAAGTTATAAATATTCAAAATTTACTTTACTATTTTGGTATATTTATCTTGTATATTATATCTGTATATCTAATGGATATCAACATGATAGCACCTTTTATGAGGCAGTTAACTGAAGTCATTGAAGTTGTCAGTTTGTTAAAAACACTTAATATAATACAATCAAAACCTTTACCAAAACTTTGAACTTGATTCAACTTTCATTCATACAAAAACATTTACTAAGCTCTTTCTAGTTGCCAGGCATACTCCTAGTTCCTGGGCTAGAAAGACTGCTAGAATAGATATAGCACATTTTATCATGAAATTGAAGGCTGTGGCTGCCATTTTTTTGTTGTTGTTTATACTTGTATTTACTGCAAGTTCTGGATGGCCCTTGGGAATCTCCAGGAAACCCTAGAATGAATCAGGGGTACACAGAGCTTGATTTTACTTTGGGAAAGGGGGAGGTTGCTAATAAACTAGGATGATATGTGTTTGCAAACAATGAGGTAAGGCAACTATTTCAGTGTTAATGAGGTTGACTGTTAGTTTTAAATACAAAGTAGTATCTTATTTACTTGATGAGCTATTGTGAGGAGTTATCTTTAGAAGTCAGAAAAATTAATTGATTTAAAGCCATTCTCTTATTTTGTAAAACTGCAAATTATTTCATTAAGTAATTAGAATCCATTGTTGACCGAGTTCCTTAAATATTCATCCCCATAAAATGAAAACTTGGGAGAAAAAGATAAACCTGAAAATAATTCTTTAAATATCAAATAGCTTTATAAAGTTGAAAGTTCTTAAAATAATTTAGAAATTTGTCTGTCTATTGATAAGTCCTCATATTCTTTTTTTTTTGGTTGTACCTTAGTTCTCACACATCTCAGAAATGAATCTGCTGCTTGACCATAATAAGCTAACCCCAGCCTGGGTTTTGTAGTATAATTTTCTGATCCTTTCTCTTCATTATTAAGCCTTGTTTTCTTGTGTTTTAAGTGTTTTAAAATTACTTGGGGAATTAGGCAGGTGAATAATACTCAAATCTACGAGTATTTCTTTTTCCTTTCTTTTTGGGACACTAATGACATGAATGTTTATTCTTGATTGACCATAAGAATGGTCTATACAAAGAAATTTAAGGAAACCAAATAGCTGGAAATGCTAGAGATAAACATGTGGGAGTTCATACACATGGATGATATTTGAAGTCCTCCGACATGATAAGCCTATTTATCACTTTCAGAATCCAGTCCAGTCAATTCACCAGTTAGCACAGTAGCCCCTTCATTCTTTTTCCCCTTACAAAACTAAACTGAATAATGTCATTTCTCTACTTTAAAAAATGAAAGGAGGATTTTCTGTCTTAGCATAAATTTCAGCCTCCTTACCTGGCCTCCAAGACCCTCCCATAGAGCAAGTGCCCCCTTTAATAACCTCCTTTGCATTTCCCCAACTGATTCTACATCTGTATCACCTTACAGCTGCTGGTCCATACTAGTTCAGCAGAATCTTATTCCTTCAAATTTAAATACCACTTTCTTAGAGAGGCTTAGCTCTTCTAGCCAGTGTCAAATCAGTCTTCTCTAATAATCTATTGTAGCATGACGTTCTCCTCTTAAGCACTCTGTGCATGTTTAACCACACATGTTTTATATTTTTTCAATGCCAGTCTTCCTCTATTTGACGATATACTCATACCCATAATGGTGGAGACTATGGCAAGTGTGTTCTCTGACATGTACCCAACACCCAGGACCAGGCTGGGAAGGGGAGAGAAGAAGGGTAGATCAATTTTTCAGGAAATATGAAAATATTAATACAACTTTATCACAAATTTCAATTCATCTATGCTTCCAATATTTATAGCTCGAAGGCATCATAGTCAACAGGAAGTAGGATGGAGTTTTGAGTCAAATACACTGTCCCAGCCTGGCATTGAGTGATCACAAAGAACTGTAAAAGTAATGTAATACCCACACCATTTAATTCATGGTATGATTGTAAAATCAAATGAGAAAATGCAGATGCATTTAAATGTTAATTGTTATTATTATTATGTTTTGAAGTGAAAATTCAAAAGTTTTCTTAATTAGCCAAGATATTATATTTCATAGTATTTTAACATATGGTAATGTATTTAGTATAGTTTTCTTAGCTTTTGAAAATTTCTATGTGACTAGAACATCTTGGTAAGTGCTCCTCTCCTCAAAATTAAATTTTATCTCCACAAAATAAAACAAAATAAACTTTATCTTCAGATCATATGATTCCAAGCCTAATGTTAATTCCCCTTATGTAGCATAAGGTATGGTTAAAAGCACAACCTTGAATTTGAGCCGTGTCTCTAAACCTACATTTATCTATAAAATGAGGGAAATAATACTAACTACATCAAGAGGATATTTTGAGTATTACAAGATAATGTATGTAAAAAATTGGTGAATGTTAATTATAGATTATAATTGGAAAATATTAAAAAATATTTTTCCAGTCTTTTTGACTAAAATATAATGAGATCTTCAGTTTTATGGCTCATCGTTTTGATGAGGTAAAAATCAGTTACTAAGCTGATCAAAGTTAAGATGCCTGGGCAGCTTAAGCTCTTTAATGGGTATGATCAGAACACGCATTTTCTAAATATTGTGAATGTTTAAAGTGCTTACAAAATAGTGTAGGATCAGATTTAGTTCTTTCAGAAATACGATTGTTGTTGCAAATAGTGTATTGAGAGATATCTCACCACAAAGTCATCAAGGATGGGGAAGAAAACCACAAAGAGAAAACAAATAATAATGTACACTTCTTGTCCTCAAGTAGCTTCCAATCAACCATGAACATAAAAATTTCCCAAACATACTGAATTTCTATCATGTATATAATCTTTGCTGTGGTTGGGGTATAGAGTGATCAGTTGGACTATTTTAGCCACTAAATAGCAATAAACTCAATCAGACTAATAAACTCAGTGACACTTGCTTAAGGAGAGATTTTGAAATAATCTATGAGGGTGTTCATGGTGTGAATAACAGACAAGTTCAGGATCATAACAATAGCAAACACATATATAGTATTTACAGTGTCTATCTTATTTTATTATATGAATAATACATTATTTCATTAATCTGTGCAGTTCAACTCTATGAAGTATACACTATTTTTAACTTTATTTTATTGATGAGAAAACAGAGGCACAGAAAGGTTAAGTTATTTATTCAACAACTAAATAGCAGAATCAGCATTTGAACTCAGGTCTGATGGCTCTTTACCAAAGCACAGATATCTGTTCTATGATTTAGCTAAAATAAACTCTAAATAAAAACATTTCAAGAAGTTGGTAATAAACATTTAGGTTAAACATTTTTAAAGGGCTAAGTGAACTCAAATAAAAGAGTGGTAATTACCGAAAATAATCAGGACTATATGTAATAAAAAGCTCATCAAAGATTTAAAATAGTTTTAGTTGAGCAAAATACGTAAGCAAGGATTTTGGAAACTAAGAAATACTAACTGGCCAATAAACCCCTTTTAATCATAGTCCATTTTTTGGCTTTAATTATCTAGCCCCTAATACTCCCATGAACTCCAGGCCCTTATAGCCATCTGCTTTCACCTGTCAGTGGGAATGCATACTGGTGCAGCCACTATGGAAAACAGAATGGAGGTGCATCAAGAAATTAAAAATAGAAATACCACATGATCTAGCAATTCCACTACTGGCTATTTGCCCACAGAAAATGAAAATGCTAGTTCAAAAAGTGATATGCACCCCATTTTACTGCAGAAAGACTTATAATAGCTAAGGTATGGAAACAACCAAAGAGTCCATCTATAGATGGATGAATAAAGAAGATGAATGGAATATTACTTGGCCATGAAAAAGAACAAGACTTTGCCATTTGCAAAATGACATGGATGAACCTAGGGGGTATAATCCTAAGTGAAATAAGTCAGACATATGAAGACAAAAGCCATATTAATTAACACTTAAGTGGATTTTAAGAAACAAACAAACAAACAAATAATAGACTATTAAATATAGAGAACAAACTGATAGTTGCTAGAAGGCAGGTGGGTCAGGGGATAGGTGAAACAGGTAAAGGAATTAAGAGGTACAAACTTCAAGTTACAAAATAAGTAAGTCATGGAGATGAAAAGTACAACATAGGGAATATAGTCAATAATATTGTAGTAATGTCACTTGGTGACAAATAATGACTATACGTATGGTGAACACCAAATAATATACATAATTATTAACCATTGTGTTGTACACTTGAGACTAATATAACACTGTTAATTATATATATGATACAATCAATATATATAAGTATTTCAAATCAGGTTCTTGATCCATCAATATCAGCTTTGTTAAGTTAATATTCCATATCTATAAAAATATCACCTACAATTATTTTGTAAAGTCATGTTACCAAAACATACATATAGTCAATGGCATAGAATTTCCACCAAACATTGTAAAGGAAACAAAGTTTACAAAATAATTTATTTGACATATTTAGCTTAATCATTTAAAAATATTATGTATAGTTATACTTGTATAAAAGAAAGATGAGAGCTAATCTATAATAGTGTAAGAACAGATATCTCTTGATAATGTAATTATAGATAATTGTTTTCTTCATTTGGTATTTTTCAAATTTTCTATCATCAACATGCATTATTTTTATAGGTAGAAAATACACAGTTTAAAAAAGGGGCCGTGTTAAGACTATAAAACTGATTTTTAGCATTTGTTTAACGTTTCTTTGATAAGCAATACTAAATTCTCAAAATTTCATCAGTGCTCTAGGTTACATAAGACACGAAAAATAAGATCTCTGCTTTTAAGTAATTTATATTACCATTACTTTGATGTTATGGGGAAAAGCCATGGTTAGACTTGAATTTAAGATTCAGTTCATGTTGAGAGATTAATTACAGTCTTGGAAACAACAGATGTGTGAAGCCATGGGTTGCCATTTTGTTAGGCATATACTTCAGATTGGTTGTTTGACCTTTCTGATCTCAGTTTGCACATCTGTGAGATGGGGCATTAAGACAAATAAGTGATAAAAATAAGTGTATTATAAAGTAGTATTTCAGCTCTCACTTGATATTGCTGCCATGTTAGTATTCTCTAAGCAATGAATCTTTTATGTTAAAAAATTATTCATTTTCAAGTAATTGACTTTTTATTTATAAGCAGAAAATGTGGGGTGGATACTAACAATTATTGGGTAATAGGGGACATATATTTTTCTGCAGTATCACCCTTTACCAACAAGTCCATATATCGATCCATTCATCGATCCATCCACTCATCCGTTTTTATAGGCCATCTTCTGTAAAGGAAACACTGTGCTGGGCAGTACAGTATCCCCTTAAATACTTTGTTTTTTTAATAACATTCCTCTCAGATTCCCTGTATTGGAAAATGATTGATCTTGCATTTTTATCTACCCATTAGATCATTTTGAATCAACTATACGGCCAGTCTGAATAGCACTGATGAACTCCAGTATTAAGCAGGCCAGAATTAAGATTCTTACTGAGTTCTTAGCAACATCCCTCGAGGAAAGGAAAGTCGGGAGCTTCCGTGGGATCTACTCTGGTCAGAATGCACACAGTGTTTAGTTTAGGAAGAAGCCTTCATATTTTTGAAGATATGTTATCAAATCAGAACACTTCCAAGTCGGGTACCATGGCTAGATAATGGTTGAGGAATCCTGGAAACTGGTTGGAGGAGGAAGCAGTGTTTAACCTGGAATGGGGAACTTCAGTGGAGGAGAAGATAACCACTTAAACGTGCCTGAAGTTCTGTCCCAGGATGGTGGTAGAGGCTTGTTCTCAGGCATTAGCACGACCAAGACAATGTCCTAAAGAGTGCAGTGTTAGCATGACCAGCTGTATGCACCCATTGCCCATGACAGTTCCAGTTTATATTGGCTGCAGCTTAATTAAGCCCTGTTCATTATTTAGAGAATACTGTTTCACTCTCAGAGGTCCTGATGTGGACCAAAGATTATATTCACCCTGAGTGTTGTAGAAGTAATATAATTTTTTAGTTCTGTATCAGAAGGAGCATATCAGCAATAAGAAATATCCAATAATGTCATGAGGTGACTTACCAAAAAACTATTTTCCCATTCCTGGTAATGAACACACAGATGCCTGAAGGTCACCTGTCTGGAAAATTTAAGGCAAAAATCCTGTATTTGGTGGTGGTCTTTAAGCTATGCGCACACCCAAATTTAAAATGCTCTTGTTTTATTTTTAGCATTCTACAGTCAAAAGTAAATTCCATGGAATACCTATGTATAACATTTAATTTTTCTCATATATGTTTTCTTACTAACATGAAGACTCCATTTTGTATTTCACTGAATTTCTGTGAGCTTTGACAAATTTCTGAGAACTAATGAATTCACATAAGTAAATCTGTGTCAGGTTTCTTGTGGGTGGTGGACAAGACCAAGAAAGAGCTGTTTAAGGGTATGACTTGGACAAAAAACAAACCCAATCTTTACTGAAATGAATGTGTTTACTATTGTAAATGGTTTGCTTTTATGCTTATTTAAAAACTTTAATATTAATAATCTAGTATCAATCACCTACTGGAATGTGCTGTTTTGCGGTATAGAATTCAGAGCCCTAAGTCTTCATCCTGCCAGTAACCACTTTTTTTTTTTTCTTTTTGAGATAAAAGATGTAACCTCTCTGAGTTTCAGATTCTTTATCTGTACTACAAAGAGATAATACTCCAATTCTGTAGTGTAATTCTTAGGATTAGAAATAATTATGTTTAAAAAACCCTGGCACAAAGTATGTGTTCCGAAAGTTCGATGTTATGAGAAACTGGTTTGCAAACATTAAATCTATGCTGCTCTATTTGTACATCCTTGTGCTCAAGGTTGACTGTCCATTTGTTAGCACATCTGCATATTCCTCATAATTAATATCTTTTTTAATGACATATGGTTTAGTGACTGGAAATTGAGTCTTGCCTTCTGTTTTCAATTTGTTCATGACTCAACGACTCAATGTATGTGTCTGAACTTTAATTTTCCATTCTGGAAACTAGAATTAAAAGCCTTGCTCATGTATAGCTATTTCAGAAAGTGGGAGGAAGTGTGTAATCCAAGGATTTTGAATGCGTGCCAGGCTATTCGGTGGTGCAGCCAGGATGCATGTAGATAAAAAGCACATGGTTTCTCTTCTGTTATGTTAACAGGGGAACTTGAATGCGGATGCCAACAATCTAACCTCTGAAGTGTGGTGGGAAGGTAGTATGAGCAAGCTGCAGCCAGATCCCAAGTGTAGCCAGGAGAAGCGTCATGTCGGCTCGGAATGAGTATGGGCAGAGTTGATGAAGTCCTAGGCCCTAGAATCAGGCTGAGAACACGATTGCCCCACTTGCACAATCTCACA
Source organism: Proteles cristata cristata (assembly GCA_017311185.1). Lineage (NCBI taxonomy): Eukaryota > Metazoa > Chordata > Mammalia > Carnivora > Hyaenidae > Proteles > Proteles cristata. The sequence continues at coordinate 1,366,970 of JAESUZ010000507.1, forward strand.
GTGCTCCCATGGCAATGCCCTTTCAAGACCTGCTCCTCTGGCAGGCAAGGTCGAGTGCACATTTGGATGTGAGTTTCTGACTTCTGAAACCCCGGAAGCACTAATACCTCTTCTATGCTATGTACACATTCTGTGTTGTAGTATTTGAATCATGTCTATCTCTCCACTAAATATAAAGTAGATGGCCTAAACCCCCGTTTCTATGTGCCCTTCCCCCTCCCCCAGCAAAGAATCTTGCACAGAGTGGCATTTGGTCTGTATTTTTAATGTTTATTTATTTATTTTGAGAGACACAGAGACAGCAATCAGGAGAGGGGCAGACAGAGACAAGAGAGGGAGAGAGACAATCCCAAGCAAGCTCCACACTGTCAGTGTAGGGCCTGGCATGGGGTTTGATCTCACAAACCATGAGATTATGACCTGACCCAAAACCAAGAGTTGGACACTTAACCAACTGAACTGCCCAGGCGGCCCTGATATATTTTATTATAGATTTGAGTTTAATAAAAAGACATCATAGGTTTCTTTTATATCTTAATGCAGTATTTTATTCCGGTGTTTTAAATGCACACACATATACACAAAAACACACTGTAACAAGTTGGAAACTGTCCTGAGAAATTGCGTTGAATTCATTTTCTCCCCAAAAGTTTCCTCTTCTGACCATTGCAACCTTGGCAGTCACCAGTCACATGGAAAAAAGAAAAAAGCCTCTGTTTTTTGCTTTTTAGAGCTCCCCTCAGAGATCCATAAATTTGTAAGGAGCAAAAGTTTAGGACATTCTGTTTTGGGGTTGTTTTAGACAGAGAAGAATCTACAAGTGCACATCATTTAAAAGTTGAATAAAATCATTCATTGAAGAGATTATGGCATCTAGACTAGTCCAACCTGTGACTGAATTTATGGCTTAATGTGTCCTATTCCTTTTGCCTTCCAAAAAAGGTTAAATTTGAAATTTTATTAAAAACTCCCTTCCTTTGAATTTATAGATTCGGGTAGCTGTTTTATCCACTTGCCGTGTAGAATTAGTATTTACTGGACAAGATGTGTTGATTCAGGAGGTTGTCTGTGGAGTGCTTGCCCCGTGAGGGTCATATTAAACTCCAGAGAAGCTTTTTGAGCAACATAGCATCTTGGAGACAATTTATCAAGCTGATAGATACAGGGCTCTTCTGTTAAGAAACCAGAGGTGGAATTATGGCTGTAGCTCCCAGTTACTGCTTTGGTGCTAAGGAGCCTCCACGGAATAGGTGTAGGATAAAAGGGGTTAACCAGAGGGGAAGGAAAGGTTTCCAGAATTCAGTGTTTCCAGAAGCAGGCAATGGAATAGCTGCATGTAAATAATTTAAGATGATCACTCTGTTTGGAAATATTTTGCAATATTTTTATATAGGCAGAGTATGACCAATATAATGGGGTACGTTTTTTTGTTGTTATCACTCAGAAAAGAACCCAAGATACGATATTCTTATTTTGGAACCTCCTTTAAGTCGCTCCTCCCTTCTTTCTTAGCAGCATGGTAATGCAGTTGTTAACACATGAATGGATTTTTTGTGTGTATATTGAAAACTGTAATGTTTTCATCTCCATGACTTATCTGAACTGATTTTTCCCCAGATTCGGGGTGTTGATGACATTACATTCCTTGACACAGAAAAACTCGATAAGAAAACAGTCAAATGAGGGACATGACTGCATGCGCTACATTATCCACAGTTTTGTACTTACCTATTGCCCGTGCTTTTTCAATATATGTTCATTTAATGTGAATCAGTGAACAAACACATAGCATATAAGAAATCATCATTGTTAAAACTATTTGTCTTCAAAGATAAATTATTAGGTAGCAAGTCTTACTAGCAACGGATAAGGGGAGAAGGGGCCCTGGACAGCGCTCCTACTTCGTTTCCTAGGCTACTGACTGAGGGAGCAATTTCATCTTTCTGTTTTGTTTTTCGGTTTGTTTTTTATTGGTTTATATTGTTTATTATTGTTTTTTGGTTTTTATTTTTAGTATTTATTTTGTTTACTTTATGAGAGAGAGAGGAAGCAGGAGCGGGAGAGAGAGAGGGAATTCTAACCAGGTTCTGCACTATGAGCACAGAGCCCTACGTAGGGCATGATCTCACAAACCCACGAGATCATGACCGGAGAGCCAAAACTAAAGGTCAGATGCTCAACTAACAGCCATCCAGGCACACCTCATTTCATCTCTTTTAAGGCATCTTTCACACATTAGCACTAAGCTGATTCCTTTGCTTTAATTTTGCTGAGAAACAAAATATTTACTGACTGAGAAAATGGAGAACATCAGAAGAGATCCTTGGTGTTTTTCCATCAATAAATCTACCTCTGTCTCTGCACTGCCCATCCTGCAGTCATTTCTGCACAATGGGTATACCGTTCTTGCTGTATTCAACAGCCACTGCGCCCTTCCTTATCTCTCTGTCTCTTCCACAACAAGGAATTCCATCTGGCAATTACTCTTCCTTCTGCTACATCATTTCCCCAAATCTCTCCTGGATCTTTCTAATAGGCGTGCACAGAGTTATAACATCTCCCAGTTTTTAGAACACTTCCTTGATTACATAAGCTTCTCTAATTGCTGCCCTATTTTCTACTCCCCTTTAGAACAAAATCCCTCAAGAGTTGCCTGTGCTATTTCTTCATTCCCTGCCCTCTCATTCTCTCCTCAACCATCTCCAGTCCCTCTGCCGGGCCCGCCATTGCACCACACCTATTCTTGGCAAGGTCACAAACACCTCCAGGGGGCCAAGTGCAAAATATAATTCTTGGTCTCATGCCTTAAACTCTCAGCGTGTTTGGCAGAGTTGATCAGTCCTTTCTTTTGGATAGGGTTTCTTTACTTGACTTGCAGGCTACAACTTCTCTAAGTTGTCCTCCCTCACTGACCATTCCTTTATGCCTCCTTTCTGGTAGAGGCTCCCTCCTGACCTCAAAATGTTGGTGGACCTCATGGCTCAGCTCTCAGACCTCTTCTTCACTCATTCTACCAGTCCCCTCCTAGGTTATTTCATCAGATCTCAGCTGTTACATACCACACACCGTCATCCACAACTCTTACCCAGACTCATACCTCCCATTTCTTCTTTGATTCCCCTCTAGAGAGGTGTGTATGCTTCTCCCATGTAACATGGACAAAACAGGACCGATACCCCCCATAACTGATTTCTCCCCTCGGCGTTCCTCAGCTCAGTAATGGCACCACCATTCACCCAGGCACTTAGGCTGAACACGCTGACATCAACTTTCATTCCGTTACTTTCTTTTAGCAAAATACCCTCCACATTCACTTGGTCAGCCGAATATATCACCACCTCTGCTGCTGTCACTGGAATCCATGCTATTGTCATCTTTTAGCTGGAATGCTGTAATAGGTGATTCCCCTGTCTACCTTCACCCCCCTCCTCCATTAGCATAGAGTTGTCTTTATAAGTTCCAAATTATGCCATGCCCTTTATTAAAACCCTCTCCTATGGCCTACAAATACATTTCAAATGAAACTCAAAGTCCTTAGTATGATTTCCAAGCCCTCGAACTAGAAGGGTTCTGGAGGGATCTAGACCCTGCCTGTCCCTCCAGCTTCTTTTCCTTTCCCTCTCTTCAGCTATTTTTGGCCACTTTGGCATCTCCATATACCTTAAACACAATTAGTACTTTCCCTTTCTCACTGCCCTTGCACTTACTGCCCTCTCTGGCTGGATTTCTCTTCCTCCAGACATTCTCATGGTCATTAAGCTCTCTGCTCAAATGTCACCTAATGACATGTTCTTCCTATGGCTTTCCTGTCCAATCTGAATTGTTACTTAATAATAAAATTGCATACTCCTTTCCATTTTGTCTTTCCTTACCCGCTTTAATTTTCTCTTAAGCTCATCTGTCCAGTATGATCTTAGGTACCTTTTTGCTTAACGCTTGCTTCCTCTGTTTACATATAAGTCCCATAGGGTCAAGGGCTATGTCTGTTTTACTCAATGCTATTCCCCTTCCATACAAAGAATACTTTGCACAGAGTAGTGGCTCAGTAAATGCTCATTGAATAAATTAGTGGATTATCGATGAACTTGAAACCCTTACAACAGATTGATGAAACATGTCATGTAATTCGTCCATTCTCATCACCGGCCATTCATTAGCTTCCTAGTTCACAGGCAGGTTCTCCTGAGAGGGGAAGTATGTAAAATTCACACACTACATAAGATTATGTTGAAAATCAACCCTGCCAGTTATTTTCATTATTTTAATCCCTTCTCCATCCTCACCAATGGCTTTTAGTAATCTTTGGCAATTAGAAAATTACATTGCAGAGTACTGAGAAGCTCAGTTGGTTAAACGTCCAGCTCTTGATCTTAGCTCAGGTCATGATCTCACAGTTCATGGGTTCGAGCCCCACATCAGGCTCTGTGCTGATGGTGCAGAGCCTGTTTGGGATTCTGTCTCTCCTTCTTTCTGCCCCTCCACTGCTCATGCCTGTGTTCTCTTTTGCTCTCTCTCCCTCAAAAATAAATAAATAAACTTAAAAAGGAAGCTTATATTACAATAATTAGGATGTTCCTAAAAACTTAAATTATAGTAGCACTTAAATTATGCTAAGGAGAGTTCAGATCAGTCCAATATCATCATCATCATCATCACAAAAACAATATCTTACTAATAATTACCAGGACCCAAAACAGAGTGCTTTATTTACATCATCTCAGATCTTCCCAGCAATCTTGCAAAGGAAAACTATCCCCATCCGAAAGGTAAGAAACATACACTGAGAGCCATTAGGTGATTCTTGATTCTTCTAAAGTCACAGAGCTTTGCCTAATTTGCTTTTGAGTTTCTGACTAGCTTTGGAACAATTTTTTATCTGATAGGTTCATTCAGGTTCTACCTGCTGGAAAAATTAATTTAATAACCAAACTCATCTTGTCATTTTTTTAAGTCGAATGGGCTTTAGTTTCCTTCATTTCTGTTAGACCTCGTAGAACTATTCAAATAGAGTTCCCTGATAGATTATATCAAGCAGACAGGCTGGATTCGGGACAAATTTTCCAGAGTTCAACTAGACTAGAAAAAGCAACGTGTGCTTCAGCTTGCAACGTATTTGAATAAGGGCAACTGACATGAGGAAGGAACTTTAGTTCTAATGTTTTTATAGGTGAGAATTACATCTGCAATGTGCTATTTTCAGCCAATCATGTGTATTTAATATTGTAGAAAAATACAATTTTAATAGTTAATACTCAAAAAAAAAAAGCCAGTTGTGTTCATGAGTAGAAGCTTGACTGCGTGGCAATGGGTGATATAGATGGGAGGGAGAAAAGATCTAGACTCCATCACTGTTTGATTGCTTGATCGCTGAGCAAAGAGTTAAACTAAAAAAGTACTTTACTATTTGGTTCACTAAGTTCCCTACATGTTTTCAATTAGATGAACAGAAGTACAGGTGGGGATGTGCTGCGTGTTCATTTGTCTTGCTGTTCGGGGGCTGGCTTTTAAGATTGAAATACTAACGTAATTGTGTTGAAATGAACAATAAGGAAGTACAGTAGTTCAGGAATGAAAATGTTAAATTAAATGGACCATGTTTAACATTGTTGTTGATCCTGAGGAACAGTTTTTCCAGTATATGGAGCATTGCGATTCCATCCAACATATGTTCTCCACAGTTTTCTCTGCTCTAATTCATCTGTGTTTTTCGACAGCTCCAGATGGCGTGTTGCCTCCGAGGCTTTCATCTGCCACTCCAACCAGTCTTCAGGTTGTCTGGTCTACACCAGCTCGTAACAACGCTCCCGGCTCTCCCAGATACCAACTCCAGATGAGGCCTGGCCACGCCACGCACGGATTTCTAGAGTGAGCATACTACTTTGCGTATCTTCCTGAGTGTCACCTGGATGATACACTGTGGACATAAGTTATCATAATTTTTGAATGGGTCAGTTCTCATTTGCAACAAATAAAGGCCACTTTTTAAAAGTTCAAATAAAAGACAAGCAATTCCCTAGGAGATACTTATTTGCTTAGCAAAAATTTCTATTTTTCATTTAGATAGCATTAATATAGGATTTCTTCACCTTTAACTTTTCATGGGCATAGGTATCGCATAAGGCAGGCATACACCTGACCTAAAAAAAGAAATGCTATCTGAAATGTAGCTACAAAATTATAATACTTGGTCTCCAAGTTCCATGTGGCAATCAGCCTCGGTAGTAGACTAGAATTTTCTCAATACTACTAGAATTTACCTCTCATATACATGCAATATTTCAAGCCCTCAGGCAAATGGCTCCTTATTTTAAGAGATCTCAGGCGACAACAAAAAATTGCAGTACTTAACCATAAGTTGACATTCTCTGAAAATTCCTTGCAGTAATATTTTACTTGTTTTTATTTCTTTGAATGTCTAACACTTCCTAATTAACACCTCTTTCCTATGTAGGTTATTTTCCAATCCTTCTGCATCGTTAAGCTATGAAGTGAGAGATCTCCAACCGTACACGGAATATGAGTTTCGCTTGGTTGCCTCCAATGGATTTGGCAGTGCACATAGTTCCTGGATTCTGTTCGTGACCACAGAGGACAGTAAGTGGTTGAACAACATGCAGCCAAATGTTGTCTACTTTAGAGACTATTAAATGTCTTCAATTTTTCCAAAACAGAGAAATAAGCCTCCCCTGTTTTCTTGACATTAAGTGACACTAATCTTTTCTAGGGCAAGGATAGTCAGACTCTCCAGAAAGAAAAAAAATGGGTGCTTGGGGGATTTTGAGGGTGAGGCCTTCAGAAGAAAAATTACTCCAGGAAGAAGGAATTTGCAATAAATTATGACATGGCCCCATTCTATCCTTTAGGGTGCATCTAGGTGTCCTGCAAGAGGAAAGTTATCATCTTCCACTCAGTGTACTCTGCTTTGGAGGAATCCCGGCAGGCAGAAGAACATGAAATAGGGCTCCTGCTTCATAAGGATGCTTCATGTGTCCTTATACCTTTTCCCGGACACAGATTCCATTCTACTTTAGTCACACCTGAAAGACAGACTTCAGAATAGGGAAATATCTGATATTTGGTTCTGCACTATTACAAAGACTAGATTGGGACTGCCTTATACAATCAATTAAGAGGCTTTCTAGTTTTTCACAAAAGAGTTATATTCTCACATATAGGTTTTTACTAGGTTATAAACAGAAAATAAATAGATGGCTATAATCTTTAGTTTTATATAAATATGAGAGCATATATATGGAAGTATAATTTTTTTAGAAAAGCTTGAAATTAAATCAAGCTATATGGAGTGAATGAGGACACTGTATCTTTGAACAATGAGGTTTTTAGGGTTAATCTTGTCAAGTCTTTTAATCAGAGGCTTCTTAGAAGATGTTGCTCTGTTGGCCAATTGCCATTCTGGCTCTATATCCAATGAGGACCTGAGTGACTTTCAGAAGACTAGATATTAATCAAAAGACATGGTATTTGAAAGAACATCAATTGTATATTATGTAGAATCTTTTATTTCTACAATACCCTTAATTATATTATTTTAGTAAGGATAAGACATCAAATGAGATAGAATTAGAACTATTTACCTTCCTTAAAGCTTCCTTTATTTCTTTGAAAAGGCCATTATGAACAATAATATATAATACTTCATCCATTTCTCCCAATTTGTAATTACTCCCTAGGAGCAAGTTAGGTACTTTACAAGGGCACATCCAGTCCTTTTGGTCTCTCGGGTACCATTTAGTAAATTATCAGCACAGTGCAATAAACGACACCCAAGACCCAGAAAGCATTAATGCACCACTCAGTGCACCTATACCCCTTTTAGGGGTGCATCACACACACTCCAGGGAACCTGGCAGCATAGTCACCAGCTGTATACAGATTTATGAACTAGAGAGCTCACACTCAAAATAGATTTTTAAAGGAACATTATTTTAAAAACAACTGAAAATAGACTTCTAATTTTCCTTCTTAGATATAGCATGCTTGATGGCATTCAATAAAGGTTAACTAAAAGTATTTAATTATTCAGCCCACTGACTCCATGGAATGCCACATTGGAAGAGAAGAGAAATGGTCCCCTTTTGGCACCCACAATTTGTATTCCCACAGAGAAGGGGCAACACTTGGGTTTCCTCAGTGGTGACTCTCATTAAATAGAAGCCATGATCTTCTATCTATAGGCAGGAAGTTATCACATAAATAAAGCACAAAACATTGCAAAGTACCAATGAGCATAGCATTCTTTGTTGAACAAACTTACTCCTGCCTTAACTGACCGTAAAGCAATTCTTACAGATTCTATGTGGTGAGAATTTTCATGTACTTAAGACATTGCATTCTTTGTGATTTTTAGGACCTGGGTTTGAAGTGAATAGTATTAACCCTTCATGCTCCTTAAGAATTGGTAACGTGATTATATAGCAGGTGTTAATCCAAGAAACCCAGCCATCATTTTTATTCAAAATTTTTCCCTGAAACCAATGACTTCTTTCTTTGTATCTTTCTCGCACACACTGCAAAGTCATATATATTATGAAATGGCCAAAGGCTGGGTATTTGCCCCTTCAGGTTAAGTAACCAGTGCACGCTTACCCCTGAGACATAATGGCAGTGTACTCTATACTTTGGGTGTCAGTGGAGATGGATGCCATCTCTGAAAGATGTGCAATTGAGTTGACAAAGAGTGAGTGATTGGCATTGGGCACCAGCAGTTTTTCTGTCAAGGCTTCAAAGCATCGCACACGAAACCACCCATGCTGACATCTCCACGTGAGAATTGCACTTCATACTTGATCCTGACCAGCACCTCCCATTTGCCCAAATGCAATGTCTAATATAAACATTCTAGAAATTGTCTTACAGAATAAAACAGAGAAGTCATCTCATGCCTACATTTAAATGTCATACCATACCATCAGTAGGCACCTTTCTACATCAGCCAAAATCTCAAAACTTTCTGGTACCAAAACAGGTCACCAAGAGCAGTATTTTCAGTGTGAAATGGCAAGACTGTGATTTTCATCAAGCCTGTGACACAGCTGAAACCAGAGAGAGATGCCTAGGCAGGAAATGAACTGTACACAGAGAAACTAATGCTTGAGTGCAAAGGGAAGTTCTCATGGACAGAAAAAAGGGTTGTGAAGAATTTTAATAGATTTTTTTTTTCAAATAATTTGTCATTTCTATCAGAGTGCCACCAATATCCAGTTCCATGCATTTTTAAAACTCTAGTGTGCTGATGCCAAATAATAATAATGCACATTTCCTATGAATATTTTAAATCCTGTTAAACGTGTGTTAATAAAAGATGTTTGTTCCAGCCAACTTGGTCAGTGTAGTGTTCGACTATTTGCAACCAGGTAAATACAAACAACTCATGGTTTTTGGTGTGTGTGTGTGTGTGTGTGTGTGTGTGTGTGTGTGTGTGTTTTGCAAGCTGCTGGCAGTCCAACCACCTGGCATGTCTGCAGTTTGGAAAATGCATTAAGATTTTGTTAGACCTGGGGCACCTGGGTGGCTCATTCAGGTAAACATCCAACTTTGGCTCAGGTCATGGTCTCGCGGCTTGTGGGTTCGAACCCTATGTCAGGCTCTGTGCTGACAGCCAGCTCAGAGCCTGGAGCCTGCTTCAGATTCTATGTCTCCCTCTCTCTCTCACCCTCCCCTGCCCACGTTGTCTCTCTCTCTCTGTCTCTCTCAAAAAATTAAGTAAATCTTTAAAAAAAAAGGATTGTGTTAGACTTGGATACGTATGATTGCTAACACAAAAACACTTGGCTAGCCACTGAAATTTTGGGTATTTATTTAACCTAAAATAACCATCGCTCCTGATTATATTGTTTATATTATTGTTCCCTTTTCCTTGTGTGTTTACAATGGCATTCTGGGCAGTATATGAATATATGACTTGTCGCTGCCAGAGAGGCAAGTTTCCCTCAAGCTCAGCATAGGGACCTGTTCTTTGGCCTACTAACACCCTGCCCTGTGTACAATATGAGATGGCCCACTTTTCTTTAAAAATGTGGATTCCGTTGACCAACCGAAGTTGGAAAATCTGTTTCTCACAAAGTTTTTCAGGGAACAAGATTGAGATATGATATATCTTTATTTCTGTCATTTGAACAACAAACACGTATGAAATACACAGGCAATTAGATCAACCTACTGAAAATGGGATTGTTTTCTAAAAATTACTGTTTCCCTTCCAAAACAAAACAAAAACCTAAACTGGTACTAGAGTAGGCCATTTCGCTATCATATATTTGACTTTAAAAATCTGATCATTTTATGAAATTTGAAATTTAAAAACTCTACATTTATATATATATATATACATATATGTATATTTAAATGTTTATTTTTGAGAGAGAGGAATAGAGCATGTGCAGTATAGGGGCAGAGAGAGGGGTCGGAGGATCCAAAGTGGGCTCTCTGCTGTCAGCACAGAGCGGGTCTCGAACTCATGAATTTTGAGATCATAACTTGAGCCAAATCGGACACTTAACCCACTGAGCCACCCAGGCACCCCCACATTTATATTTGTAACCACTACTCTAAGAGGTGTTATTAAATAAAACCTGTGGGATTCCAATAGTTTATTTTGTAGATTTACCTTGACAATTTTTCATGAGCTCATTATTTTGCCAACAGACTGATTGTTCATGAGGTTTGCCCGGAGAATGCTAAAGGATAGGGTCATGTATCTTGTCACCTACACAGTAGACTTTAAATTCTCTGAACATACTTTATTCATTATATTAGACCTTGTTATTTTTCCCATACCTAAAATCACACCGTGGGCAAAGGATGAAGCAAAGAGGGGCACTATCCTAGTACCGGGATTCCGCTTTACTTTTCTGTTAGTGTTTTTGAGTATCAGCTCCTCAACCCCCTCATACATCTTTGAGATTCTCGAGGCAGTTTACAAAGGAACAGGGGCTCTTCTCAAGTAAGAAAGACATTCCAATTTACTTGAAATCTGCATCGAAACAGATTTCAGAACACCTTTCTTCCTTGTTTGTTGTCTGGCAAAATCTATTCACTCATCAAGCCTCAGTTCAAAGGTCACCTCCTCTGTGAAGCCTTCTCTCCTTCCTGCTACCGCAGAATTTTGATTTGTATTGTACACCATCAATATCCCCTTCTGAAATGTAACTTCTCAGGACCCAAGACTCTGACTCATTTATCTTTGTACCGTAATCCCCCCTCATCTGCCGTCTCGCTTTCTTTTATCATGCATTATTGCTCTTCATCTCTTACTGTGCCTAATGTATAAAATAAACTATCATAGGTATGTATGTATCAGAAAAACATAGTATGTATAGGGTTCGGAACTATCTGCAGGTTCAGGTATCCATTGGGGGTCCTGGAATGTATCCCCTGCAGATAAAGTGGGTTGACTGTATACCCAGGGCCTGGTAGAGGATCTGATATACAGCAGGTCCCAAAAATTGTCACTTGAAGTATCAATCAAAGAGACTTTTATAAAAGCAAATCTGTGAAAATTCAACCAACCAGTTTTATGTGGGTACCTGCCCTGTCCCAGGGACTGAGAGAGACATCAAAGTTACAAGGATGATTAAGACACTGTTCTTTCCTTGAGGCATCCATTATCTGACAAGGGGGACATAGAGCAGAGCTATCGTTAGAGTCTGCAGAACTGAGGCCTCTGTGTGAGCATGCCCAGAGGCGGAGCGTTTCCCTCAACATGGGAGGTCAGGAAAGCCTTCCCTAAGGAGAGAATCGGTAGAAGAAATAAGGACTGATTTATATTTGGAATTCACCTAAATATCAAGTTTCAAATATATTTCCTCACAGTTGGTCCAGAAGAAGGCAGAGGCAGCAATTGCCATCAGAGGTGTCCGCTGACACGTGGGACAAGGAGGGTGGCCTGCAGAATGTTCTACCAGTGCTTTCAGCCTCATGAGGAGATGGGGCGGGTGAGGCTGGGAGGCAGATGGAGAAGGAAATCCCCAAAGCCGTCCTCATTCTTTCCCTTGGTCAGAGGCAGCCTGCTGGCTGTGCCTTTGATTCAACACTGACTCTCTTCACGAGATAATGAATCTTTGAATTCGAGAGGTGTCTACTAGCCCCAAATCATATCTATTTCAAAATGAGGTGGGGAGGGATATATAGGAAGAGAGTTCCAGAAAAAAAATACTTTTTCTTATTCTCCAGACCCATAATGAGAGTGAACGCTCTGAGTCTTGTGACAGAAGTAAAACTGTGGCATAAAATTGGATTAATTGATGAAGATAATTCTAGAGCAGGATTTTTCTAGATCATTTAATGTATTTGAGCTCTTAGGAGTATTTAAATTTTAAAACTCATGTGGCATGGCAAACATCTTTTTATTAGTGTGTTTTAAAATTTAAAGTCTCAATCTGTTCCTTAAAAAATGTTCTATATGAGAGAGAATAGGAGCATTTTAAAGTTAGGGTGCAGTGTCTTTACATCAGTACATTTTATTTTAAACAAAGAAATATGAACTATGGGTTTCAGTAATACTGCAAAATTATTTTGCTTTCTCCATTCTAACTAGGCTTCCTAATTGCTTTAAATATTAACCGACACATTTATCCTTTCCACCAGTGATTATAGGTATCTACTTTAGCCAGAAGATCCATGAAAGATAAATTATTTTTTATTTATTTATTTTAAGAGAGAGAGAGAGAAAGAGTGCACAAGTTGGGGAAGGGCAGAGAATGAGAGAGACAGACAGAATTTCATGCAGGCTCAGCCCTGTCAGCACAGAGCTCAATGTGGGGCTTGAGCCCAGAAACTGTGAGATCATGACCTGAGCCGAAACCAAGAGTCGGACGCTTAACCAGCTAGCGACCCAGGTCCCCCAGAAAGTAAATTATTTAATCTGCTGATTTTGAGAGCAAAATGGCTCTGTATCTATGTCACTCCATACTTTGTTTTGTGTTGCATGCATTCTAGAAATATTCTTATATTTCTAGAATTAATAAAAGCAAATATTTATTATTATGTTTATATCCACCCATCCTCAGTTTCCCCCCTGAGCCCTTGGCTCCCTTTCGGGCACAAAAGGCACCCTGTTCTTTTGAATCTGGAAACTCCAATTCCTTTAGGACTTTTTTTCTGTTTTCAAGAATTCTCACTTCGTCGCTTTTGATTTTCTGTCCCTAACCTTCAAGGAAAAATCCAAAGCCATTCACTCCAAAACGTGCCCCCGTTCTAGAAATCAGAACATTCTTCCTAAGCCACACTCCCTCTACTCTCTCATGGGAGAAATGGAGAAAAACAGTTTCCCAAAACTGGTTCTCCTGCTGACAGACTATCAAAAAGTATTCTTCCAATTTCTACTAGCTTCCTTAAACAACGATGCCTATGCTATGGCATCCATTTCCTATTTTATCAGTTGTCAGGAAGCTGCATGTTCATTTTTGTGCAAAACAAGAATAACCCATTTTTAATATTGTTTTGGGATACAACTCTTGTGCCCTCTACATCATCACAAGATGAATATTTCTTTATTTTATTGGTCCTATTACATTTAAGTCTTTTATTCTGAGCTGTCAAGAATCCTTTGGGGAAGTAGTTGGGGTATAAATAATAAATTGAGAAAAGAATTCATGATTAAAGAGAAGCTAGAATCCATCACTCTTCTGCTAACATATCAGGAGTGAATATCAAAAGGCTACATTAACAATTAGCACATAATATATTCTATATAATTATACACCCATATATTTGCCACCTTGGTTGTTAATTCATGGGCAAATTTGGGGGATATTCTTGTGTGGAGTTAATATTACTGAAAAGAACTTTAAGCTGAGTGAGTTTTAATTAGAATGGTACAAAGTTGCTTTAGGGCAATTGTGAGAACATAACAGAAAAACTGAACACTCGTGGGTTAACTCTGATAGCAAACAAGCGTAGGAGGCCCATGCAAACCACTGGAAGTTATATACACACTGAAGGTGTGAGTCGTTCAGACTGTTTCTTCCTACGCACACACACATACACATGTGCATACGTGTGCGGACACACCCTTCCCAATTAGCACACCTGACTACGAAAATAAATAAGCAGACCCCTCAAGTAACAATGTGATTGCTCTATTGTAGGTGGGGACTGAACTTTTGAAGGTGATGAGCAAAATAGTTTCCCATAAAAGATAATTTCATTTGCCAAAATGAAACTACTTTCTGTTATTAATGCTGTGATGAAATGGCCTGAAACATGAATCAGTGATTTGAACAGAAAGGATGCTCCCTTTCCCACCTCCGGGGCGGGGGGTGGGGGGGAGTTCTGTAAACAATTACACCCACGGAGAGGGCTGTACAGTTGTATTTTCATCACTGGCCAGTTGAGCTGTGTGGCTGTCATACTTCCCAGTTTCCCCTCCAGTGACAGCCGCATTGACAACATGTTATACTCCACATTGATTTTACAGTTAAGGAGCTGATTGTGATATATAGGGATTTTAAGAATTCAGCTGAGAGGCTGACTTTTGCCTTTTATCATTCCATTAAAGTTTTATAACCATCTTTTTCATGTCATTTCATCCATGAATTCTTACTTCAGAAAGTGATAGCTGCTGCTGTGAGCATAACTTTTCTCATGTTCAGAGCTTTTTATTGTATTAGCAAACTACCCCAATTATAGTTATTACTCGTGTTTTACATAATTGTGGTGACCCTTTCCACCATGCAGTAGCATGCCAGTTGATTTGTATATAGAATTAGATGATTTGGCTTATCATTTGAAAGCACTAAATTAGGAGAGTGCCCGGAGTCAGGTTTTAACACTTCCCTGGCCAAAGGAGCTAATGAGGCTGCCGTCGGCTTCCTCTTGGCTTCCTCTCCTGAATCACACAAGTTTAAGGACTCTTTGTGCAACAAGAGCAAGGAGCCTACTCAGCTAGAGCAGGAAGCTAATAAAATGTATGCTGGCTTTTAAGGGGAAAAAAAATCATGAAATTGAAATTGAACATCTCATCTTTCCCCAGACAAGAGATCATCTTTAAGGAAAGCCCGTGTTCTGTGAGTGCCAGTTCATCTCATTACCGGAGATGTTTCACCTATAAAACTGTGATCCGATTCAGGCGAAATCAAAGGCTTACCCCCCATCATAACAGAGAACAAACTGTGTCATTGCTATTCCTCTTCCCGGAAGAAGCTCACAGTTTGATAGTACACAAATGAGGCATAATTCATTAAGCAAGACCCTGCTGAAAACTCGAAGAGAAATGCTTCCGCTTCTTACATGTGTATTATTCTTTGTCAGAGGGTGGTGGTGAGATAGGGTAAGACAATAAAGGCTTGAATCTCCACCATTGATTTTATGGACCCCAATCTCAGAGGCTCTGGTGTTCCAAAACGACATTGGCATCTTATGAGACTCACACTTGTTTCTCCTTAGCTGCACCTGGAATGACAAGTATGAATAAGAAAAGATCTGTATCCCTATTTTGATACAGTAATTGCTGCCGCTACTATGTACCAGAGAACAAAAGTAAGAACTGTCACAGTGGTCTTGAGAAAGCTTTAAAATGAAAGTTGACAACAGACTAAAGCAGAAAGTGCATTCCATATCAGAATCACTGTACTTTTAGGACTTTTCTCCTCAAATCGGGTGCATTACCAGATCGTCAGAAATGGCTTGATTGCAGGGTTAGCACATCGTATAACGTCTTTCCTCTCAAAAAAGTAATTATGATCCCACCCTCAGTCCAGCTGATGACAAATATGTGGATCGTGTTGTGTGAAAGTGCGTTCCTATTGATGCTCGTATAACCAGCTAGGATTCTAGCCGCTGACTTTAAGAAGCAGTGGGTGTATTTAACATTTAAACCTTGGGTGTAACACTGAATCACATACACACACTCACATAATCAACGCTGTTTTAAACAATTACTAAATCCAAGTCTATCTTCTCTAAAGATTTTCAATAAAATCTAATGTTCACAGAAAAATCTCATAAATGTCAAAATTGCTGTGGGCAGAAAAGGGGGATATAGTATTTTCTTGATCTGTTGTAGCAATTTATAGATTTCAGGCCGTGGTTTATAAGAATGCTAAATGTTCTGGAATTACAGCTGTTACTGATCAGTGATTGAGCCAGATTTGTGTTATTGCACCATGTTCTTGCTTGTGCCTAGAGAGCAGTAAAGCCTCCATATAATAAAAAGCACCTGCATTTTAAATGAAATTTCAATTGAAAAACTTAACAGCCCTTCAAATTGCAGAATTTAACGCAGCCCAGTAAAGCTTAAATAACACTTTGCCTCCGCAGGCTGAGGGGTTTGCATTCAAGGTGACTTGATTGTGTCACATGGTGAAATTATTTACAATTAAGGAATTTCTCTGGAGGGCTGCAGAATATTTGCTGTTCCACAACACCTAGGCAGGCATATGGTGGGCCTTTTTCAGTATTCATGGAGCCTCCTGAACCTTTATGATAATTGAATCAGTTAGAGTGCTGAGTAGAGCAAGCGTAAAACCTGCTAACCTAAAGGTCAGATCTGTGCATTGTTTATTTATCAGTAGGTGAAAGAGCTAAATCGGCAGCTTCTGTCACAGTCACAGTAAAAAATCACCTATAATATTAACAGGGAGTAGATAAATTGCAAAACATGGATTAGAATGATAAACAGAACTACGTATAATATGGAATATATAATGAGAGATGCTGAAGGATTTTACTGGGCTGTAAAATATGCAGGTTTGTTATGGTAGTGTTATTGATGATAATTACTTACTGGAGCTCTAGAAAAATGTGGTGAAGCGGGAATTTCGGGCACCACAGCCCTCTTGTATATTTTCCTACTAATATCTTTATTTCAGAACGGCCCTCCTGATATTTTTAATCATTAGCTTTAATAAAGAGAAATGATTTTGATGAAGTTATCTTAGAAAGGAAAATGACAGTTTAGTTCAGTAATAGCCAATGAGGACTTCTTGCACATCTATGAGCACCACAGTCACGATCCTTGTCTTTATGACACTTATGTATTTACTAATTGGCCTTTGCCAAGTATCCAATTTCATACCTTTATCGGAAGGTTATTTTAGCTTTATTTTGATGAGCTGTGGGAAGTTTCCAAGAGAGATCACTTCTTGAATTTGTTCTACTATATAGAACCTGGACCCATGGACCCTCCAGTTCTTCTGGACGTGAAGTCAAGAATGATGTCGGTCATCTGGCAACATCCTTTAAAGCGGAATGGGGTCATTACACATTACAACATTTACCAACATGGCCACCTCCACCTGATAACTTCTGGAAATGTCACTAATTGCACGGTGATCCATTTACGCCCATATACAGCCTATAAGTTTCAAGTGGAAGCCTGTACTTCAAAAGGGTGTTCCGTCTCACCAGAGTCCCAGACTGTCTGGACACTCCCAGACGCACCAGAAGGCATACCAAGTCCGGAGCTGTTTTCTGACACCCCGACGTCTGTGATTATATCTTGGCAACCCCCTACTCACCCCAACGGCTTGGTGGAGAACTTCACAATTGACAGAAGAGTCCAAGGGGAGGAAGAAGTTACTACCCTGGTGACTCTCCCAAGAAGTCATTCCATGAGGTTTACTGACAAGACTTCTGCTCTTAGCCCATGGACAAAATATGAATACAGGGTACTGATGAGCACTCTTAATGGAGGTACAAGTGGCAGTGATTGGGTAGCAGTGACCACAAGACCCTCACGACCTGCTGGGGTACAGCCACCTGTGGTGCGTGTGCTAGGACCCGATTCCGTCGAGGTAAGACACTGAGTGTTCTGTCTCCTTTGCAGACTTAGGAATTTACCCTGGATTGACTCCGTGTTGAACAGAGCCATCTACTGACAAAATGCATACATTTGTCGTTTTAGGCATTCACTGGAGAAACTGGGTTTTGGCCTTTGGCCCAAACTATCTTGAATTCGATGTCAGTTTTTCATTTCTCCCTGTATCCCCTTAATTATATTGTCGAGATGCTTCCATTTGCCTCACACACCTGAAATCCTTTGAATGCCACAATGGGATGCTTAGCTTAACCACCACGTCAGATTTAAACAGATCAGAAAATGAGAAGAGATGGGAACATGCAGAGGACTGGATTAGCATACGAACAAAAGTTCCAATTACCAATATTCGGATTTTTTTAATGATCAAAGAATCAAACTAATGGGGAAAGGAATAAAAATAGCGTATTCCTGGGCTCTCTAGAAAGTGTTCAATAATTCACTTCATTCTACTGGGAATGAACTCTAGAGGACAGGATAACTACCATTGTTTTGGCTTGCATACAAACTTCATTCAAGGGAAATTAGTGTAACCAAACAGGAGGGAGTTCTGTAGCTTAGAAGCCTCTTTTGTGTAAATACACACATGCTTCCACGGACTGAGTCTTGTACCACTGCCAACAGCATTGGTACAGTAGCTTGCTCACCAGAGCACAAAACAAAGGATATTTGCATAACAGCAAAGTTCATCTGTTGATATTATTACTTGGATCTATGCTGTGTGTTCTCTCTCCCCCACCAAAAGCAAACACTAGGTGTTGCTAAATAGTGTAAGTTGTTAAAGAAATTTAATTTGACCTACAAACTAAAATCTATTTTGAAAAGCCTTTTTGAGTTTCAAGAAGAAGCTGGTGAAAGCAATACACTTTTTGAATGGAAATATCAGAGGTGTGTAGAATTCTGTGGATAATACACTAAAGGAAATTAATTTGAAGTAGATGATATACTATGTTTATTATATGAATTGAGCGACCTTAAGAATTGCTCTTCATTCAAAAGAAAAGCAAAACAAAACAAAATCCCAAACAAACCAGAGTTATTAATCATTCCAGAAATAACTTTTTATTGTAATCCTGAGGGAATTTTGTACGACCTCAGTAGCATTACCAATCAATATAATGCAACATAAACACTGTCCCTTCGCAAAGGCAAGCTTCGTAATGGACATTTTTCTAAATTCTTTATAACAGAAATTTAAAAGCTACTTAGATCTGAAAAAAGAACAAATATTTTTAGAAGAATAATGTCTCCATGAACAATTCTACTTGATTCAGCATGTATGGATAATGATCAAAGGTATCCAAAATGAGTGGCCTGGTTTATTCTTTTTCTTCTTCTTTTTTTAATTTCCACTTTTGATTTTGTAACCTTATCCAGGAATAAAATAATGTACATGGCTTGTCCGCTTGTTAGAGTTAAATTTAGATTAGCTTGACTAGGAAGGTGAATTTCCCAAGCTTGTGCTGACCATGTCAGGAATCTAAAATTCTCCATGTAGATACCTGAAATATATCACCATTGAACAATAATACTAATTTTTAAAAGAAATAACACCTTTCATTAATTCTCATTTTAATTACAACTAGAAAATCAGAAGGTGTCAATGAAGAGATGCTTTAAGAATATTCAACTAAATCTAGTATAGGATGATGTGTATTTAAATATTAAAATGACATGTTTGTGCTTCAGTATTATAGACTCACATTGCATTCAGAAAGATATTAAGATTACAAAGTACACCTTCTAGTAATATGGCTTCTCCGTACACAAAGGCATGTGACTGCAATACAGTGGTTTCTTTTTGTAAAATATAATATTTTTTTCATGTTTATTTCTTTTTGAGAGAGAGAGACAGCATGAGCTGGGGAGGAGCAGAGAAAGGGAGACACAGAATCAGAAGCAAGCTCCAGGCTCTGAGCTGTCTGCACAGAGCCCGACACAGGGCTCGAACTCACCAACCGTGAGATCATGGTCTCAGCTGAAGTAGGATATTTAATCGATTGAGCCACCCAGGCACCCCTAAAATATAATATTTAAAAGTTAAAATGGTATATACATAGAATCTTAATGAGAAGCATCATCATTAGTGTACTGGTTAGGAAATGTATTCACCATTTACCACACAGAATCTTTCTGAGTATTAGATGAAGGGAATTTTGGGTAATATTAACAGCAACAACAATAATAATAGTTTCAGTTCTGCTAACATTTATTGAGCAGTAACACACCTGCATGAGTGCCTCTTTCAGTAATGAGAATACACCAGAGACCAAAACAGAATCCCTACCATCACGGAGCTTACAGTTTAGACAAAACTACACAAATAAATATACAATATGCCCAGAGGACAAGCTCTTGGGAGAAAAAAAACAAAGGTTAAGAGGAATAAAGAATACCAGCCAATAGGATGGGGTAGAACAAGAATGGGTCAGTATTTCTCCTTAGTTCTTGCCTTTTTGTACCACCTGTTCTATTCACCGCTACACCATGCTGCCAGTGAGAAGTCACGGTCTAACCAGGAAAGCAAGGGAAACTCCACATACTTCAGCCAACTAGAAAACAAGGTAACATAGTAAAAAGTGTAAAAAGATGTGGTATGAGTTGGCATAGGTTTGAGCTTTAAGAAGGGAAAATTTTAGACCACGCTGCATATCAAAGTCATATTATTTATGTTTGTTTATGTATCTTGAGGGAGAGAGTGTGTGTGCAAGTAGGGAGGGGGAGAGAGTGAGAGCAAGAGAGAGAGAGAGAGCAAGCATCCCAAGCAGGGTCCATGCTCCATGCTGAGCCAGATATGGGGCTCAATCCCATGACTGTGAGATCCTGTCCTGAGCTGAAATCAAGAGTCATGCACTTAACCAACTGAGCCATCCAGGAGCCCCCACAATCAAATTCTTTACATTGTATTTGATAAATTGATTATAAGGAAAATAAATAATATATGATGTCAAAGAGGTTATGTGAAAAAGTGAAAGTTGCTAGGGGTTCCTGGGTAGCTCAGTTAGTTAAACATCAGACTCTTGATTTCACCTTAGGTCATGATCTCCCCATTCATGAGATGGAGCCCTGAGTTGGGCTACCCACAGACAGGGTGGAGAGCCTGCTTGAGTTTCTCTCTCTCTCTCTCTCTCTCTACCCTGCCCCCACTCATGCACACACAACTTCTCCCTCTCTAAAAATAAATAAAAATTTTAAAAATATTATTTAAAAATGAAAAACATGTACTTTTATTTGCTGTTTAATCACTTAAGAACATTTATTGCATGTTATAAAGTTGGTAAAAATGCTGTACCAATACTTGGAAAAGATAGTTCAGTAACCTGTAGACTAATTTCATATATGAATATACATCCAAAACTTCTCAATAAAATATTAGCAAATTAAGTTAAGGAGTGTATTAAAAGAATGACATGCCAGAACAAATTTGGCTTGACTCCAAAAATATAAGAATGGTTAGAAATCAGGACATCTATCAACATACTTCTTAATCAACTGATCAAAGAAAAAAGTTCATATCTTTTAATCAATAGATACAGAAAAAGGACTTGTAAGTTTCAGCAGCCATTTCTAGCAAAAATTGAACGTAAAATCAGATAATGATAAAGTTGACTTATAAGATTGCTGGTGATGAAGTCACAACTCTTTTTACTTTAAAAGAGTAAATTATTTATAAGATTGCTGTACTCACTGAAGTCTTGAGTATAATTCAAGACTAATAAAAAATATAAAAATAACTAAGTCGTGGGGCACGTGGGTGGCTTAGTCAATTAAGTATCCTATTCTTTTTAAAAAAACTTTTTTAAAGTTTTTTATTTATTTCTGAAAGAGAGAGGGACAGCGTGAGCAGGGAAGGGTCAGAGAGAGAGGGAGACACAGAATCTGAAGCAGGCTCCAGGCTCTGAGCTGTCAGCATGGAGCCCGACGCGGGGCTCGAACCCACGTACCATGAGATCTGAGCTGAAGTCGGACGCTCAACTGACTGAGTCACCCAGGCACCCCAAGTATCCAACTCTTGATCTCAGCTGAGGACTTGATCTCAGAGTCATGAGTTCAAGCCCTGTGTTGGGCTCCATGCTGGGCATGAAGCCTACTTAAAAAAATTAAATTAAAAAATAACTCAGTTGCAGAACTGTGATGTTGTGAACAAACTTCCTTGAATACCGTGATGCGGATGCAGCCCCACCTTCCACAGAAAGCGGAATGAAAGATAACAGTCATGCAGTTCTCAGTATGCATGTAGTAGAGTCCTTGCTGGGCTCAGACCACGGAACCCGCCAGCTGTGTTGTGTGTGTCACAAGAATTAGTAGTGCTCTCCAGATTGTGTCTGCTCATACTGTTACTTGGGTGTGTACTCTTAGTGTTGCTCATTTAAAAATCTGATAAGAACCAAAGTGAAGAGAGTTGAGTATCCATCACCATTGTCACCTATTTGTGAAGGTGTTCCAATCTTTGATGTCCGCTTAAATCAAACCACAAAATAAATCTCTCTTGTAATACCTTATGGAAGAAAACAAAATAATAATGATGACTACTATTTATTGAGTTCATATTAAGTTCCAGGAGTTACTCTCATTTAATCCTTAACCCAACCGTCTCAGATAGACACGACTATTATTATCTCCATTTCACAGACAAGAAGACTGAGAATTGAGAGATTAAGTAACCTGCCTAAGATTACATACAGAGAAGAGCCAGGATACCCACCAAAGCAATATGTTGATTCCAAGAGGCCACGCTGTTCTCAGTTTCTCACCGAAACAAATGGAGAACATCCTGTCTTCCTGAATGGAAGGACTTAATTCCACAACACATCTGCCCTTCCAAGGTTGACGTATATACCTAACATCATTCACATCAGAATGCCAGTCATGTTTGGGTTCACAATGGATACAATGATCTTTAATTATACAAAGAAGACTAGTTGAAATGTTCTAGAAAATTATGGAAGAAAAGTATACTGAGGTGACATCTTCTTTAGTATTTACACTTATATAAAGCCACTAAATCACAATAGTATGGTGCTGGCATAACAATACACAAATGATCATTGAAGCAGACTAGGCTTTAGACACAGATACAAGTATAGGTGAGAACTTAACTTATTATAGAAGAAACATTTTATTTCACTGGCAAATAATGGTTTGCTTCAAAAATGATACTGGTCTAACAGTCCATGTGTAAGAAAAAAGATCTTTCTTTTATATCATAACTAAATTCAAATTAAATTTAAAATTTAATGTTAAAAATAGAAAGCTTAAAAACTAAGAAAAATTCTATATGATTTAAAGATTAGGGGGCTTTTTCTAAAGAAAACAGAGAAAGAAATTCAGAAGTCTCAAAAGAAAAGACAGTTATATTTAGCTAGAAAACAATTTGATTGTTTCTTACAAGCCATAAGGCTCCCTCAAAAAAAAAAAAAAAAAAAAGCAGGTGCTTTAATGGCTCAGTCAGTTAAGTGACCAATTCTTGACTTCAGCTCAGATCATGACCTCATGATTTGTGAAATCAAGCCCCGCATCAGGCTCTGGGCTGACAGTACAGAACATGCTTAGGATTCTGTATCCCTCTCTCTATCTCTGACCCTCCCCTGCTCATGCTGTCTCTCTCTCTCTCTCTCTCTCTCTCTCTCAGAAAAAACTAAAACAGTAAAAATAAATAAATAAATAAAAGAGAAGTTCCTTCAATGTTATGGGGAAATAATCTATTTATAATAATATGTTACAGATATGTTTTCCCAGTATACCTCTTGGAGTTTCACTTTTTTTTAATGTTTATTTATTTCTTTTGAGAGAGAATGTGTGCATGAGAGGGAGACACAGAATCTGAAACAGGCCCCAGGCTCTGAGCTACCTGTCAGCACAGAGCCTGACACGGGGCTCAAACCCACAAACCATGAGATCATGACCTAAGCCGAAGTCAGACACTTAACCAACTGAGCCACCCAGGTGCCCCTATTTATTTATTTATTTTTTAAGTTATTGTCAAGTTAGCTAACATACAGTGTAGTCTTAGCTTCAGGAGTAGATTCCCATGTCACCACTTATATAGAGTACCCAGTGCTCATCTCAACAAGTGCCCTCCTCAGTGCCCATCACCTACCTCCCCAACCCCACAACTCCCCACCCCTATCAACCCTCAGTTTATTCTCTAAGAGTCTCTTCCCTCTCTGACTGTAACTTATTTTCTTCCCTTCTGCCATGGTCTTCTGTTAAGTTTCTCAAATTCCACACATGAGTGAGAACATATGTCTTTCTCTGACTGACTTAGTTCACTTAGCATAATACCCTCTGGTTCCATCCACGTTGTTTCAAATGGCAAAATTTCAGTATTTTTCATTGCCAAGTAGTATTCCATTATATACACACACACATATATTATAGGATGTGGTATATTATATAATATATGATTGTATATAATACATAATATTATATAATGTATGACATAAAATATTATATATATATATGTGTATATATATATACACACATCTTTTTTATCCATTCATCAGTTGATGGACATTTGGACTCTTTCCATATTTGGCTCTTGTTGATAGCTCTGCTGTAAACATTGGGCTGCATGTGCCAGTATGAATCAGCACTCCTGTTACATTTGGATAAATTCCCAGTAGTTTTATTGCTGGGTCATAGGGGAGTTCTATTGTTAGTTTCCTGAGGAATCTCCACACTGTTTTCCAGAGTAGCTGTACCAGTTTACATTCCCACCAACAGTGCAAGAGTGTTCCCTTTTTCCACATCCTTACCAGCATCTTTTTTTCTTGAGTTCTTACTTTGAGCCACGCTGACCGGTGTGAGGTGGTATCTCAATGTGGTTTTGATTTATATTTCCTTGATGATGAGTGATGTTGAGCCTCTTTTCATGTATCTGTTGGCCATCTGGATGTCTTCTTTGGAAAAGTGTCTATTCATGTCTCATAAAAGAAACTTCTAATAATTTATGATAAAAGATTATTCAATAGAAAATAATGTATAAAATATGGATATTTAAAGAGGATGATATGCAAAGTGTCAATAATATTGGAAATATTTATACTTCACAAAAAATGCCAAGAGAATGCAAACTAGAGAAATAATTAAATAATAATTAAGAAATAAGTAAAGTAGTAAGTAATACATAAGCACAAGCTAAAAGGAGTAGTAGTTTTAATAGTATATTATAATACAGATCATGAACACTTTCTTTCATTTTCTGTAATAAAGAGAATTACCTCAACTTTTCAGAAACTAATCCATCAATAATGATTAAAATTAAACATAATGCACCTTTTGGCATACAATTCTTGCTAATCTAGCCAATAAAAAAATAAATACAATGATATGTTTACATACATTTTCAAGCATTGTTGTTAGCAGGAAAGAAATATCAATAACTTAAAAACTGAGTGATTTAGGAGTGCCTGGGTGGCTCAGGCAGTTAAGCATCTGACTACAGCTCAGGTCATGATCTCACAGTTTGTGGGTTCGAGCCCCACGTCAGGCTCTGTTCTGACAGCTAGCTCAGAGCCTGGAGCCTGCTTCAGATTCTGTATCTCTCTCTCTCTCTCTCTCTCTCTCTGACCCTCCCCTACTCACGCTGCCTCTCTCTCTCTCTCTCTTTCTCTCTCTCAGAAATAAATAAAAAAAAATAAATAACTGAATGATTTGTTTTCAGTCATGAAAGGAATATTATGTGGGCACCTGGGTGGCTCAGTTGGTTGAGCGTCTGACTTCGGCTCAAGTCATGATCTCAGAGTTTGTGGGTACAAGTCCCATATCAGGCTCTGTGCTGACAGCTCAGAGCCTGGAGCCTGCTTCAGATTCTATGTTTCTTTCTGTCTCTGCCCCTTCCCTGCTCATGCTGTGTCTCTCTCTGTCCCAAAAATAAATATAACATTTTTAAAAAGGAAGGAATATTATGTAACAGCCAAAAAACAAAAAAAAAAAAAGAAAAAAGAAAAAAAATAAAAATAAGAATATGTCTGTGGTCTATTGTTATGTTTAAAAATTAAGTAACAGATTACTAGGAATAGAATAAACAATTTTTTGTTAAAAAATTTTAAAAGAAAGACAGCTTACATATGTGTGGGTTTATTTGCTTTGCTTATATGAACATACCAGATAGTATGGAAGAATATATCCCAAGATAGTACCTGTTCATTTTAAGAGGGTAGCTTGCTTTGGAGAAGGATGGGATGAGGTAGAGGTGAAGGGCCATAACCCACTTTCAGATATATTAACATTAGTTTTTCATTTAAGATATTAGATTTGCATCTTGCAATGAGAGTATAAGTACAGATATATGTGACTTTAAAAGAAAGGAATGCCATTCTGAAAGAGAAATTTAATTTTATTTCAACAAATACTTATTATACACCTTATTCTGCATGAGAACGTTTGCCAGGGAGTCTGTGTTAAGAGGAACTGCTATATGGAGTCAAATAGTCCATGCCCTTGGTCCTTGTATGAAGTAGTCCTAGAATTATGCAGTCGTGATAGACATGAAGGCAAGGATGCTCTCTTCATATTGAACATAAAGGAAATGAGGCTCAGAGATGTTAGGTATTTCGCTCAAAGTCTCACAGCTTTAGTTGAATATTCTGGATCACCAATTAAGGACATTGATTCTGATCCCATTCTCAACCCATTATGTCAATCTTCATAAAAGCTCATTCATAAAGTTCTTAAATATAGTCTGATGAAGTTAAGAAAGAAAGTTACAATGTTTATTTGTGTTACTTTCAAGCCTGAGGCCAATCAACTGACCTGCATTCATAAATGTTTGCTTACTATAGGGATCTTTGAAGGTGTCTTGATAATCTTTTTTGAAATTTTAACCTATTTTTTTTTATTTTAGAGAGAGAAATAGAGAGAGAAAGAAAGAGGACACACGTGAGAGGGGAAGGGCAGAGAGAGAGAGAATCTCAAGCAGGCTCCACACTGAGGCTCCAATGCAGGGCTGGAGATCATGACCTGAGCCAAATCAAGAGTCAGATGCTCCACCAACTAAGCCCCCAAGGTACCGCTAGAGGTGCCTTGATTCTTTAAGGCAAGCTACTCTTCAGGGATCTGAAAAAGTTGGTTCAAGTTAGTTGCTCCTTGAACACTTAACCAGCTACCCACGTGTTCTTTATTTCTGAAAAATAATAACTAAACAAAAAATGGAAATCTAAACAATTATAAACTGCTCAACAGAAAGAAATAATTATGGTAGGCAGGGCATCTCTGAAATAAGCATTATATTTCTACCCAGAAACTGTAATTCTATGTTAAATATTTCAATGTAAAATTGTTGTTTTAGAGAATACATCTCTTACTAATTCAGGCCAGGAACATACTCTTGATCTGAGTTTTCTGACATGCAACAATATTTCATAACCCTTCCTATGGACAATGTGTGTGGGGGGCGGGGGGGCGGAATTAAGCAGCTTGAAAGTTTTAGTCTCATACATTTTGCCTGCACTGTAGTAAATGTGGTCTTAAGCATAGGAAAGGTCAGAATATAATATTTAGTGAGCTGGCTACCAAAAAATCTTGAACACATTTATTTTTAATAATGGCTCTAGGATATTTTCAAGAAGGTAATCAAGTTAGAAACTATTTCTGTTAGCCTACTGACTATGATAACAATGGTCTTCTCCACAAAAAAGTCCTTTTTTGTAAAAGTAGATTCATGTCTTCCAACTCATTGCTGTCAAAAGACTTTCTCCGAAGTCGATACTTTTTAAATGAGAAAAATAGCTAATTTTTATATGTAAACACTTACAGTAGAGAAAATAGGGATTTTTTCCCCAAAGATCTTCAAATGACTGTCTCCAGAGTCATTACATCTAATCTTTTAGTCTCTTCTGGATATCTAAAGTTTTATCTTATGAGCACTTTTTCTCTGCCTGAATACCAAGTTCCCAATCAATTCACTGTTAGCTCAACTGCACAGACTATCTCCTAAGTTTTAATTCTTTCAAGTGCTGCCAAACCTTGACCTGAACTCTGAATGTTCTAGCTCTAGAGGCAAAAAAAAAAAAAAAAAAAAAAAGAAAGTGGTATTCCACATATCAGTCAGGTTGAATTTAGATGCCATAACCCTTCCACTTTTCATTTACATTACAAGTATCACAAAGTGCTCTGAGTTTGACTCATTTTTTGAGTACCCAGAGCATTACACCTACAACACAAATAGAATTCTATGTTTCTTCTACAACCTTTGCTCTTTAGATGTCTTTGATTTTTCTCTACCTCCAGACAAATCTGCAATGCTCAGAAGGTAGGCATTTAAAACTTCTTTCCACCCCAGCATTGTGTGGACCACTCCAAGAAGAACTTTTTCAAATTAAGAATGGTTTCAAACCATGTAGTAAAATCTGAGTAGATTTTGGGCCCTTGTTAGTTATAAATGAGGAAAGTGATTAGCCAGCTGACATGTGGTTGGAGCCCTTACCGTTTACTAGTAAGAATGCCTTCTGGAGGGGTGCCTGGGTGGCTCACTTGGTTAAGCCTCTGACTTCAGCTCAGGTCATGAGCTCACGGTTCGTGGGTTCGAGCCCCGTGTCAGGCTCTGTGCTGATAGCTCAGAGCCTGGAGCCTGTTTCAGTCTGTGTCTCCCTCTCTCTCTGACCCTGCCCTCCTGATGCTTTCTCTCTCTCTCTCTCTCTCTCATTAAAAACATTTAAAAATTAAAAAAAAAAAAGAATGCTTTCTGGAAATCTCAGGTGACATTCCTTATGGAGGAAATTGTTTATTCTTTGATTTAAGATAGAAAATGGTGGTCAATACTTCTCTATTCTAACTTTTCCATTACTTCTTTCTGACTTTGATTTTGTATAGAGCTACATATGTGGATATCATTATATATTACTCTATGGAAATTTGTCTTTTAAATTTTCAAAATAACTGTATGCTAAGGAAAAGAATATAATCTGATACAGTTACGGAACTCCACCTCTGTGTGCGTGGCATTAAATGGGTATATAGTTTAAGCCCTGCCATCAAGAAGTGTATAGTCTATTTAGGAGTTAAAATATATACTCTAAAATTTAAGGAACATTGTTTAATGGCCTATGAACATTTTTCTAAGGCTCTTTTACCCCCCAAAACATGAATGTGTTACCACTACAGCCTTACAATATTTAGTCAAAAAAGGAAAATGTTAAACATTATAGTATTCCATTACAAAATGTTCCTTTTTTTTCTAATGCTGAAGTCCACATGTTAATTAAATAAGATCATCCTTTGCTTGCCATTTTAAAAGCTGATCTCTTATCTTTGACAATAGAAGTTACTATTGCTTTACTTTCTGCATTACGCGCACTTGAGATTCAGGAATTCAACTGTGCATCCTCAGAAAATGTAAATAATAGTCCTCCACCCCCACCACCTAAAAAAGAAAAGGAAAGAAAGAAAGAAAGAAAGAAAGAAAGAAAGAAAGAAAGAAAGAAAGAAAGAAAGAGGATAGTGACATATTTAGAGTACATACTAACAGTGCAAAGCAATGAGTTCTGATGTTTCATTTAATTGAGTTGTAAACAAGAAAACTGTCAAATCCTGCCTCTGCCTTATTGATGCATGTGGATGTGTGAATTTTCTCCATGTGTGTGCTCTGTGTCCTTTAGAACACCCACAGTGGAGATAAATTGCTAAGGTGTATATTAGTCTGACAGTCCTAGAAAGTATCACGACTAAAAGCCAAACCCAGGAAACAGCATTTCATTTGGTTCCTGGTGTACTGCTAATTGATCCCAAACCCTTCATTACTGTCTAGTGCAAGAGGCTAAGTGGAAAGAAGGCATTTAGAAAGTGACTTAAGTGAAAACAAGGCAGAGCAAAATTCTAGGCCTTGTGAACTTCACTTGCTCTGTTCCTGTGTTGTCACACTGATTCTAAATTTATCTTTTCTTTAGGTCACTTGGAAACCCCCACTCATCCAAAATGGAGACATGCATAGCTATGAGATCCGCATGCCTGACCCTCACATCACCATAACCAATGTTACTTCCTCAGTGTTGAGTCAAGTAATTACTCCTCTGATTCCCTTCACTAATTATTCTGTCACCATTGTGGCTTGTTCAGGAGGTAACGGGTACCTAGGAGGGTGCACAGAAAGTTTACCCACCCATGTTACCACCCACCCTACCCTACCTCAGGGTGTTAACCCATTGCTGGTGATTCCACTAAGTGAATCATATATTGGAATTTCATGGCAGCCACCATCCAGACCAAATGGACCTGATTTGAGGTAAGAAAAAGTGACTGTGCTTTTGGATTCTCTTATGGTCTTATCTCAAGGAAGGAAGGAAAGAGACTTCTACTCAGGTGCGAATGTAGACTAATTCCTAATGGATATCCCCCACTCATAACTTGAATACAATTTCCTATAGCATATCTTTACTCCTACAGAGCCATAAAAGCTCATCAAGATCAAAATATAATTTTGTGAAGCTCTAAAACTTCGTGAAACAATAATCACTGTTGTCTAACAGTTCTTGATGTAATCCTTCTCTTGATTTTCAGGATAGATTTTAATTATATGTTAGGCAAACTTGACGCATGTTCTAAATGATACATTTACACAAATATGCCTCAAAATTCAAAAGCTAACACGGTAATTCCTCGGCATGGTATTATGATCTGGAAACTTGTAAAGAATGTGCTCAGGGACATAGATAAGTTGAAAGGGAAGTGTGTGATTCTGAAATAGCTTTTTAACAGCCTAAACTTGACACTTAGCCAAGAGTAGCAAGTTGATAATATTATCATTATTTATAAAGCCCTGATGGGTTGAAGTCTTAGGAAATCATTACCTTTTACAAGTATTTTGTATTTCTACTTTGTGTGAAACTGCCGATAAAGTTTTGGCAAATCTGAAATAGAAGAAATCTAAAATGTTATCATTCTTTCTGATAATAGTAAAATGTGAACGTAGCTGATTGTTTCAAAATAATTGGATATGTGAATCTTGAGGTAGAAGACAATGATTATCTGGAAAAAACTTCGTGATTGTAAATTAAGATATTTACATGCACACACCAGATACTCATACCATGAAACAACCTGAATTTTGGTAATAACATTAGTTGAGATAATCCTGATGTTTCTGCTTGTCTTTTGCTTTAGATATGAGCTTCTGAGACGTAAAATCCAGCAGCCACTTGCATCAAATCCCCCAGAAGATTTAAATCTGTGGCACAATATTTATTCAGGAACTCAATGGTTTTATGAAGATAAGGGTCTTAGCAGGTGAGATTACAAAAACTATAAAAACAAATGCTGGCATTTAGTCTTGGGCACGTGGAATAGTTCAAAGGATCTTAGTGTCTTCATTGTGTGAGCATGTTATCAGTTGTGCAATAAAACATGTTCAGTTATTATCTGTGGCATTAATCATCGAACTGCAAGAGTCAGCATATTTAATGTTTGCCATCTTAACTGTTCACTTAAAATAAGCCTTTTGAAGTTGAACTTGCATATGTTGGAGCCTTAACCTATTGCCTTTGTCACAGCTCTAGCAAGACATGAAAACTTAATCGAAGAATTTGGAAATAGTGAACATGTTCAAAATGGGGGGGATGACTGGGCATTTACAACAGACTTATTATAACTTCTGGAAAATAATTGTTATAATCGATGCAGTCCACACAAAAGTTATTTACTTAGCACACCTGGGACCTGGAAGAA
This sequence comes from Proteles cristata cristata, assembly GCA_017311185.1. Taxonomy (NCBI): domain Eukaryota; kingdom Metazoa; phylum Chordata; class Mammalia; order Carnivora; family Hyaenidae; genus Proteles; species Proteles cristata. Next base: position 1,398,408 of record JAESUZ010000507.1, read on the forward strand.
TTCAACAAAGCGTTCAAAGGAACCAGGAAACAGGCAAATAGGTAACGTCAGCAAAGAGTAGTGCGCTGGAGGACCCGCACATCTGGGTCTGTTTCATCCTGTGCTGGAGAGCCAGGTTTGTGACCTGATGCAAGTCACATACCTTCTCCAGGCTTAACTTTTATTGTATATAAAATGAGGAGATTGGATGGGATTAAATGACTTCTCAGCTTTGATGAGTCCAAGCAATGTAATCAAATTGCAAGAAAACAAACAGCAACAACAAAAAACCACAAATATTATTTTATGAGCACTTTTCCGACACGTTTTTAAATAACTTTTCTATCATCTTAACCATTTTCCTGGGCGCCCCACTGACTAGCTCTGCTCTCATCTCTGTTTACAACTCTGGCCTGGCCTCCCACCTCTTCCCCACCTAGACTCTGTTCCAGCCTCATTAACATCCCTTCCAAGGCCTCTGACATGGAGCACTTGCTAACTCACTTTCCCCCTATTGCTGTCCTCTCCCTTTTGTCTGACTAGATTATCCTTCACATCTTGGCCTGGCAGTGGACTTCCCTCCCCACTCTTCCTGGTCTGACTCAGCTGCCCCTTCAATGTATTCTTAAAACACTCTCACATATCACCACTGTCATCATAATGTACTGGGCTGGCTACTTGGCTGGAAACCCCACGATATTGTCAGATCCACCATGAGGTAGGGTTTTGTCTTCAAGACCACTGTGCCCTCAGTCGCTACCATCCTGCCTGGCACATAGTGGGCACTCGGATCACTGTTAAAGAATATGATAACTCAGCAACGGTAGGTTATTTCACTTCTCTGTGCGTTAGGAATATTAATTGTAGCGTTATTACCTTTGGGGAATGGATAAAACTATGGAAAATCCCCCATCCATCTTAAAGGATTCTGGTGGGAAAACCTTACAGATATTGTAAGGTTCTTGAGGGGAAGCGGCACATAAATCTGATGAAGCAATAGAGTGAACCACGTGAAATTGTCATTTATGTAAGTCCACCTCAATGATCATAGTCTCTAGATTATTCTCTTCTATTTTTGACTCACTGTTTACTTAACCCAACATCATTATATAATTATCACTTCAGTTGAAGAAATTCATTTATTTAGCAATTTCTTCTTGCTTACTAAATGCTGAAAGTCACTGGGATGAGAAACAAAAATTAATTCAGCCTAACTCTTGCCCTCAAAGACCTCACACTCGAGTGTAGGTAAACACACCACGCACATGGCTATACGTATATTAATTGCCTTCATTCCAGTGAACTGTGTAGTCACCAACACTGCCTAGGGAAATCATATAGAAAAGTAGCTTTCTATTATCTGTGAACTCTAAGTGCCTTAAATATACCATTTTCCAATATAAATAGGACTTGACTATTTAACGTTACAGTCAGATGTTTAGCCATGTTTGTCTGAAAAAGAGAAAAAAAATCTCAGAAGGTTAATGTTTCTTTATAGAAGAAATGAAAACTTATTAAGGAATTAGGGCCAAAGCCAAACATTTATTACTGAATTTTTAGTGATGCCTTTAAGAATTTTTAATGAGAGGTCCAAATCTAAGTTTTAAGAAAAGAAATATAGTTAAATCCCCACAAATTAAATTGGAGCATAAGATGACATAAACACTTTGATGACAGCTGCTTCTAGAAGGGGAGTGTATATCTAACCAAATGTGCTGAGGAGGTATTTTGGCTAGTCTCATAATGCTAAATGTCAAGGGATTTTCTTTTTTCTTTCTGCTAGAACTAGCAAAAAAAAAAAATCTTTTTATTCACATGACTGATATAACTCATGTAAGCAGCTTGTGATAAAAAAAACAATATGCATTTCTTTTTAATATTAAAAATAAATGGTGTGAATCTTCATATTATAAGAATGCTTTTTCTTAATCCCTCTATTCTTTGTAAGTCAAAAAACAAAAACAAAAACAAAACTAGAGGCCCCTTCAGCCCATGGAAGTTTCTCTCAAAACTCTGAGAGAAAACTGGAAATTAGTCCACTGGTGGGCACTATGGGCTGTGGCTATTTTTCTGTTAAGAAGTGATCTGTTTCAGTAGATGCCACTATTACCCACCTTGACTGCTGGCAGCCAGGGCTCATCACCCTTGCTGGTAAACTAGCAGTCTCTCAGATTGCAGAGGGGAAGACCTGAGCCCTCAGTTTACTTTGCTACGCACCTGTCTACCAGCTCCTTAATGACCCTACCCTTTGGCATTTATTTGTCTTGTTGACTTATTTGTTTGGCTGACTGTGTTTTGGGTGGGGAGGCGTAATTGAATTCTAATGCCTTTAAGAAGAATATGCAATTTCCTATTCACCTCAGATTCCACCGTTCCTTATTTCCTTCTTATATATACATAAATAAATGGAACATTGAAGTGTTTGTTCCCAACTTGACCTGATATTACCATAGCTACATCTGGAATCAGCTTTAAAAATGGACCTTTTCTTGATATAAAAACAAAATTAACTTTAGATTCATTGAGCATCACTTTATGAATGTATCTGTGAGTATAAATATAAATTGAGGTCAATTCCCTTGGTCAAGTGGTATATTCTGGTTAGCTATATGTGTGTGATCTATAGAAAGCACAACAATTTAACCTAAATTGTTATTATATTATTCTAAAATTCAAATGATTCTCGTCGGGTTTTTTTTTTTCCTTTACATCTCCATGTACCAAATAGAATATTGAGCTAACTATCTAGATAATTTAGTTTAAACAAAAATTATTTTCTTATGCTTATGTTGGGTAAGGAGTGATTTTGTCTGACTTACACACCCAAGTTGTCTCATTATGTAATTTTGCTCTGTGTAAACAAACTCATGTAACTGTGGGCTTATATGACTTGTCAGTTTCTAACTTTTCTTCCTTAATAAATAATTCTGTGCAAAATAGCCAGAATAGTTATGGTTGTTGGGGGAACCATAATTTCAGGTTCCCTGACATTTTCATCACTTGGTAAACATGCTGTTATCTTCTGATGCTGCTAAGGTGAACCAGGCAGGGTTTTAAGGGGGCAGTGACCCCCTTCATTGTAAGCTTCCGCCCATGCTTCTGATTTCCAGCACCTTGTTTTCTGAGTGATCAAGCAAAACTACCAAGAACACAGTGATGGCGTGCCCTCCTTTCTGTTTTGGATTGATGTAGGAAGAACAAGTTATAAGAAATAATAGATTATGACTTGTAGATTATAATAACTTAGCTGTGAATAAGTTTATAAAGGAAGATATGTTCTAACTCCAGTTCCTTTATATTATTGATAAATGTCTAACTGCACTTTTTTCACAATGACCGAAAGAGAGGCCTCCATGTGACTCCTCAAGGATCCAATAATTGTCCTATCTTCAATTGAAAGTATTCAATATTAAATATTCATATTATTTTCCAAGAATAGTTGGAATTGAGTGTTTTAAAATTAAATTCTTTGGCTAAATATACCACAAAATCTAAGTTTATGTTTTCTGACATAGATTTTAACTTTTTTACAACCTTCCAAAATGAAATGTTTCAAGCCCTAAAAGAGGATGTACTTTCTGGCGGGGGGTTCCCAAAAGAATATACTTTTCATTACCCTCCTTCCCAATAAGATCAAAAGACCACAAATGACATGTCCTGCTTTGCTAATATGGAAATAGTGGGCCAGTTCCATGGCGCCTGCTTCTGTAGGGTGAGTATATTTAAGTTGTAGCTGTTCAGTACAAGGGTACATTGTACATATGGAGTATATGTGTGGAAGGAAGGCTTTCTCCCATGCACACTAACATGAGCTAGATCCTATTATTTTCTTCATTAATATGAAAATGTAAATACATATTGAGTATCAGAATGAAAGCCAACTTCAGTGAACATTGGTGTGCCACCTCATAGCAAGGCACTAAATTCAAAATGAGCAACTCTGTGTCTATTTCACATTTACATTACAGTAGTAGACTCTGTGCATTTCTCCATTGAGATTTTTTTTCATTGCTCTAAATTTACCCCAAGCTATCATTTTCCAAGTGCCATCATATGAAACCTTTCCTCATGAAAAATGAGCCTCCAAATGTGGAAGAATGCATTTTGTCATAGGAGATTTTCTTTCCCTAATATTTTATTCAAAAAAAAACATCTGATCTCTGCATTGCTTGATGACATAGTACAACAAAGACAGAAATTTCAGTAAAATTATTTTAGGTGTGGCATTCTGGTAGCATAAATATAGATGGCCTCATAATAGGACAGCTGCAACTTGCCTTCACAATCTAGAAAGTTACCATATTATGAAAGTTTTCAAGGGTGATAAGCATTATTCTTCAATATCAAAAGAAAAAAAAACTTCAGTAGCATTTTTAGAAACAGCAAATAAGTGGTGTAAAGAAAAAGTGGATACCATCACTGAGAGAGTCAACTAGCTGCAGACATAAGCCGTAGCAGCAGTGTTACAATTTTGATTGTTGATTTGTCTATTCCCACAGAGGATTTGGGGATGTAAGGAGAAGCATGCTAGCAGGGGCATCTCCAGTGATGCTGTACTGGGACGTACGGTGGCTTGTGGCAGATATGACGAAGAGTTAGTGAGAGAAGCAGCTGAATTGCCTGAATTTTCAGGAGCATGATTTATACTAGTGACAATATTGACACACGAATTCTGTTAGGACATCAATAATGTTGACACATTTTTAATTCTGATGAAAATAACCTGAGGCATTCTGTGGCTGCACTCAGGAATTTTATTGGTTACAAAGACACATCGGACCCTTTCGAGATACAAGCCTTCACACATTTTGCCATGGAATAATTCTTCCCACTAGACAGATGTCTTCACTGGGCCATATGCCGCCCACCATCAGCACCTAATCCAATGTCATCTCCTCTGTGAAGACTTCCTGAGTGGTTAAGGTTAGATTAGATGCTCTACTTGATACATGTTCAAAGAAAAAAAGAATAAATGAGCACATATTTTAGAGGTTCTCATTTAAATCCATATTTCTGTAAAAAAAATATGTACTCCAGAAGAACAGATACCATGTTCATTATGTTTAGCACCTAGAATGTTGTTAGTGTTCAATAAATATTCTTGAATCAATGAACAAATGAATAAGTGAAATGAAAAATCAAACATGAGAGAGCAGTATGTGTAAAAGATACATCTTGCCAAAGTTTCTGTAGGGCTTATTTCTCTATTGGACAAGTAGATTTTTATGACTGGACTCTACCAAATTATATATGACCTGAAAGTTATGAGACCAAATGCCTTAGTAACTATGAAATATCCATTCATTCATTCATGTAATTTTCTACTCTGTAAATAAACAGATTCCTGGGGTCATAAATACTTTAGCATTTGAACAGAACCTAATCTTCTAATCACTTGACTAATAACAACTGAACCTTGAAACAAGTACTGTTCCATAAATAAGTTTTTAGTGTAAATTTTCTTTTACAAGGAAAAATACCATAGCCATTTGTATAACACAACAAGGTTTTCTATTTTCTGTGTATTGGTGAAGGGAGGGGCTTAAGGATGGTCTTAAACAAATTAGTGATTTAGAGAATTGTTGTTGTTGTTTCATGTTTATTTATTTATATTTTGAGAGAGAGCATAAGCAGCGGAGGGGCAGAGAGAGAAGGAGACAGAATCTGAAGCAGGCTCCAGGCTCTGAGCTGTCAGCACAGAGTGAGACCTGGGGCTTGAACCTGCAAACTATGAGATCATCACCGGAGCTGAAGTTGGGCACTTAACCAGCTGAGCCACCCACGTGCCTCTAGAGAATAACTATTGTAATAGCCCAGTCTTCCTAAATTGACCCCGAACAATTGGTTTTTTTGGCTACAGATAGACTCTCTATAAGTGTTCATTAACTTTGGAGATTTTAAAAGTTTCCTATACAGTTTAAAATGGTACATTTTGGGGGCACCTGGGTGCCTCAGTCAGTTAAGCATCCAACTTCGGCTCAGGTCATGTACTCACAGTCTGTGTGTTTGAGCCCTGCATTGGGCTCAGTTCAGAGTTCTCCCTCTCTCTCTGTCTCTCCCATGCTCATGCTCTATCTCTCTCTGTCTCTCAATAATAAATAAAAATGTTAAAAAAATAAAAATAAAATCGTACATTTTTCAAGACATACCTAGGGAACACGATTAGTATTTAGAGAAGAAATCAGTTGGTATACACGTTTTGCATGAGTATATGATGTCAATCCATCTAGCATTTTTCTTTTAAAAGTATTCTTTTATTATTCACTAAATGGAATATCACCTGTGATGTCAATAATCAACATGTAGATCCAACTAAAAAACAACACAACTTGAGTAGATGAAAAAATACCACTTTAAGCACACTAATACATACATTCTTTTTTGACATGAAATGGCAAAGTATAAACTGACCCACATAGTCGTAAGTATATATACTGACTAACATAAAGATTAGGCTTGGAATGCAATGAAAACAGTGTATTTTAGTATTCCATGTAAGAGAATTCAAGATCTTATATCCTGAAAAATTTAACTTAACCATGAAAGTTAAAGAAAATGCAAAAGACAAATTCATGAACTTCAAGTCAAATTCCTAGTGATTTCTCAATTAAATAAAATAATAAATAGAAAAGATTTAATATTAGTAATTGAGGGAAATATAGGCTCACTTTGTCATCTTAACTAGTGGTATATAACCTTAGACAAAGCCACTTAACTTCTCAGAGTCCTAGTTTTGTTTTGTTTTTTTGTTTTAAGTTTATTTTTGAGAGAGAGAGCACCAGCAAGCCAGGGAGGGGCAGAGAGAGAGGGAGACACAGAATCCGATGCAGGCTTCAGGCTCTGAGCTGTCAGCACAGAGCCCAACATGAGGCTTGAAGTCACAGACCATGAGATTGTGACCTGAGCCGAAGTCAGACCCTCAACTGACTGAGCCACCAGGTGCCCATCTGAGTCTTAGTTTTCTTACTTGTAAGATGGAGCAAGTTTTGTTTTTATTTTAATTTGAGGTACAGCCATGTCTCCCTCAAAAATTCTAATATTACTTTGTAAAGAGGCATTCCAATTACACATATCCGCATGGCCTCAATATCTGCTATGTAGCTATAAATTGTATATTTCACCACACCTAAATTATAGTGAAAAAGCTTAAATTATCACAGGAAGAACTGAGGGCCTACAGAAATTTTTTACAATTTATCACTTGTTCACCTGATGTTATTAATTCCACTTGCAGAAAAGAGCCACAAAAATGGTATCCCTTTAAAGCCATAAAGATTGCTGAATGAATAATAACACAAACATGTGAAAGAAAAATTCAGACATTGTAGGAGAGAAGATTAGGCATCCAACCTCTAGCTAAATTTGTTTTAAGCCATTTTATGAAGTAAAACACAATTAAAAGTATTTTGCCCAAGGAGAGAGCTAATGAAGCCAAGGTCGCTGGTTCAACTCCCAGGTGAGCCATTTGCTTTTGTTTCATTCCATTGTCACGGACTTGCTACTCTCTTAACCCCAACTCACCATCCTTCAGATTCATACTAGTGGTTACAGAGGAAATTTGGCGAGACTCTTCGGATACCTAAGCAAAAAGCTATCCCCACTGCCAGAAAAATAACTCAAGGTCAAGTCCCAGTCATATGACATCATCCAAGTATTGAAATATCAGATTATCATTGATATCTAATTCAATAATCAACATATCATGATTATTATTGCTATTATTATCACCAGCATTATTACGTTGGCAGCATAGCATCGTGGTTAAAAGAGCAGGCTCTAGAATCAGACTGTCTGGGTTTGAATCTGCACTGTCTCATCAGCTTGACAAATTGGGCAAGTGATGTAACTCTTTGAAATTTATTTTCCTCGTTTTCAAAATAGTTGTCATAATAGCACCTTATATGGTAATTGTGAGGAACTAGTGAGTTAATACATGTGGAAAATTCCTGAAATATATTAACTACTACGTAAAGGTTTTTATTATCTTTCAGTTGTCTTGGTCATAACAAGTATTTGCCACTTGCTGAAAGCATTTGTATTAGTTTCCTTAGGGTTGCCCGAAACAGACTGGGTGGCATAAAACAACAGAAATGCATTCTCTCACGGTTCTGGAGGCTAAAAACCCAAACTCAAGGTGTTGTCAGACCTATGCTCCCTCCAACCTGTGAGGAAAAATTGTTCCTCGCCTTTTCCAACTTCTAGTGGCCTTCCAACCTTCACGTGTGATGGTAAAACTTTAATTTCTGTCCCTGTCTTCACATGACCATCTTCTCCCTATGTGTCCCCCTTATCAAAAATTTCCTCTGTTTTCTTTTATAAAACATTAGTCCATTGAATTTGGGGCTCTCCCAAATCTAATATGACCTCAACTTGATTACATCTGCCAAACCCCTATTTCCACCTAAGTTTACCTTCACAGGTACGAGGGGTAAGGACTTAAACGTATTTCGAGGGGAGACACAATTCAACCCAATACAAGTTGCAAAGCAGACAAAAAGGAAAGAAAAACATGCAGAGAAAGGATAAAACGTACTAATGTAGAAAATCTGATGCTAGACTTTTTTGGGTCTGGCAGATAAATGGCTTCAAAGAAATCCTGAAGCCCTTTCCTGTCACTACAGCAGAGCCACACCTGCCATGCGGCTGCGGCAGAGTCCCATGTCTTTGGGCTGTGAGTGAGAAACAAGATGAGGCAAGCAGACTTCTACAACGGTGTGTGCAAAATGCTGGGAGAATCCTGATAGAATTATTTTGCACAACCCTGAAAATGGAGTCCACCCTTTGTCATGCCTGATAAGTTGTGACTTATGGAGACAAATTCCATGAGCCCCTCACTGGATGCAAGGGATCCTGGATGATGTGGGTGGGAAACCCAAATAAGGTGATGATGATCTGAGTCCTGGATGGCCTTGGGCGTACTTATGTGTCGTGCACCAGGTTTAAGCAAGTTTCCTGATCTAAGCTGTTGTCCAGGCAGAATCTATAAATAACATGTGACTGTGTCTAGAAATAACATTTTCCTATCTGGGCAGTTTTGAGCCAAACAAAGAGAGCATGTTAGTCTTCTACCTGCAAGAACCAAAAAGGATAAAGAATTGATGGCTTTACTCAATCATCGATTTCATATATGACTTGAGAAGTCCTCACCACATGACATCTCCATACCCAGTTTTCTCCTTCTGCAAAGCAATATTCAGTTTCCACTGTACTGACTCACGTAAACATGTTCGCATGACGGCAAAATACAGCTCGCTGTAGCAAAACTCTCAGCAGGAGAATGCTGTACATTTTGGTCATGGGTACTATTTAATTTAGGGGTTTATCTCTATTCCAATGAGATTATGGGGAGGAAGTATAGTTACAGGAAGAAAACGGTGATGAGGGATTCTGATATTTGAAAATGAATGAATTTCCCCAAAAGAAGAGCATAAAACTCTCTGGATCAAATTCAGATAGAAAGCTGGCTGGTTGCCAGATTTGTAATTGCATCTTGAATTGAGCTGTAATCCTTACCACTTCTGAACACAATAAGAATGAGAAAATGATAAGCCACATTTGTTTTAAGCAGTGGGTATTTGCTTTAGCATTCCTAATAAAATATTTTTCCTGACACTTTGGTGAAAGCTCCAGAGTTACAAAAAATATGTCTTTGTGTAGGGAGGATAAGGAAGATAATTTTATTTTTTAGGGCACGGGGGGACAGAAATTTGTAGATTTTGAAGGAAATTTTGTATTTTGTGAGGAAAAAGACAATTATGTGTTTTGTTTTCTGTAAAAGCGAAATGTATAATGTATAATAATAACCTTTTAAAAAACAACCTTTTAGGTTTACAACGTACGAGTATAAGGTGTTTGTACACAACAGCGTGGGTTTTACACCAAGCGAATCAGCTACCGTGACGACGTTAGCTGGGCTTCCGGAGCGGGGCGCCAATCTCACTGCAACTGTTCTTAACCACACGGCCATAGATGTGATGTGGTCTAAACCAAGTAAGTAAGCTTCTCAGGCCTTAGTTTCCCCTTAACGTGTTAGTACCAAAATGAATTTAAAGTAGACTTGTTAATGGGGTCCCTGGGTGGCTCAGTCGGCTGAGCATCTGACTTCGACTCAGGTCATGATCTCACGTTCATGGAGCCTGTTTAAATGGTTCTGTATCTCCCTCTCACTCTGACCCTCCCCTGCTTACACACACACATACACACATACTCTCTCTCTCTCTCTCAGAAATAAATAAAACATTAAAAAATTATTAAAATAGACCTGTTAAAACACAACACACACACACACACACACACACATACACACACACCCCAAAAAGCCGCGATTTCTGCCTATTCTTCAGAGGCAGATTCTCCCAAACTCTACATCCTTCCTGGGCCTTCTCTCCCTCTTCCATTCCTTTTGCTTGGGAATGTCATTTCTTTCACACCAGCCAGTTGTGTCAGAAATGTCCACATATTAATTTGATACAGTGTGATATTGTACACTTTCTTGAAGAAAGCTCTGCCCTCCCATCTTGTAACTCATCACTTAGTAGCAAGAACCATTGGCTAGGATTGCCATAATGCGAGGATTTTTCTGAGTGAATCATCTTCAGCCCTGGTGGGAGGCAGAATTCCAGCTTGGCACGGGACAGTGGAGCCTGGATGTCATCACTGAACTTGCTTCCATAATGCAGGGGGTTCACCCTGGCCCCATTCAGAACACACCTTTATGGACAGTTAGAACAGCTCACAAATGGATCTAATCTGCTCTGCCATGTTTTAGAAACCACGATAACTGAAACTTCAAGTCTAGTTGGTCAGTAGAGTAGCATTTAATAGTGAACCTGTTAATTTGTAATAATCCATTTTCACAATCCGAAAATAAAAACACTTGGGGTTTCTGGGTGGCTAAGTCGGTTAAGGGTGTCACTTCTGCTAGGTCATGATCTTGCTGTCCATGAATTCAAGCCTGCTTCAGATTCTGTGTCTCCCTCTCTCTGTGCCCCTCCCCCTTGTGCGCACGCTCTCTCTCTCTCTCTCTCTCTCACACACACACACACAAATAAAACTAAACATTAAAAATATATTAAAAATAAAATAACACTATGTATCATGGAAATATGTATTGTAAACATTCTTATAAGTATTAGTATTATCAAATACTGAGAAATATCTGATTTAGAAATCCCCAATTAAAATGTTTCTCTTATGAAAGGAAACTGTACCTGCCAGGATAATCATCTACTATTACATAGAAAGATATAAATCTACTCCTGGTTGGTGAATAGTAACCACATGACTTTGACTCAACTTTTGAGTTTTGTTACAACATAAGACATGATTTCTGTGCCATTGAGAACATCTGAGTGAATTTGCTTTCATGTTATATCAATTGTGAATTAAAACTAGTATTAGGTGACATTAATTATAAATTAAAATCTGTACTGGTTCTGTTGATCTATGCTGCCACTAAGTAACCCATTTTTAATGGAAGACTGTCACCTAGGGTTTTTATAAGGTTGCATGTTTCTAATAATCGGTGTAGCCTCTACTGGGATCTTTTAAACCATTTAAATGGAAGAAGTTAATTGCTGCTTATGATTACCTCCTGAAACACCTCTGGGAAAAATACAAAGTTTTTACCTGGATGGATTTTTATGTATATTTTCACTCATCCCTCTCTTCCTCTTCTTTACCCTCACCACCTGATTCATCTTAAGAACCTGCTCATAAAGGTGGATGTCCTCCCCCTCATCTGACATTTGAATACTGCCGTTAAGAGCCAGCTGCTGAATTTTTGCCAATTTCGGTCCTTTACGTTATAATTGCATGCCTGAAGTAAGCATGCTTATAAAAACTGACAAACCTAATAGATCTGCAGCAGCTCACTGAAGTTTCATTACCTTGGTAATCCGCACCTCTGACCTTCGGGATGTAGGTAATGCAATCTGCTGTTATTTCCATTCATACCTTAGAAATATTTCAGATAACTATTTGTGAGCACAAAGGTTAACTCTCAGAAGAGGGTCAGCTCTTGTTGCATTATCATTTTCTTCCTCCGTGCAACCTGCTCGCCTAAGTAAATTAACTAGTCACTCCTCTGTGATAGGGCACCTAGTTTTATAATTTTAATGGAAGTTGTTTTCTTGATTCATGGGATATATTTGGCACATTGTTTAATATGCTAAAAGACAGAAACCTATGGGTTGAAAGTCAGCTGGATACATTTATAAACATTTACTCATTAAAAATGATCTTTTGCAAAAATAAAGTGTATTTTTAAAAAACTTAGTCTTTTTAAACTATCACCACCATATGCATACACTATTTTGGTAGCTGTATATTTCTGGTAAATTTTTACTAACCACAGATGAACAGCAATGTTTAGAAGCACCCATTTTAAACTTTTGCATCACTATGTGATGTCATGTGAGGGAAACGCATCACCACATTTCTTCATTTTTAGGGCACATGTTGCAAACTGGCAGCACACATACCCACCTCCCATCTCCCATTCACTGTTTTGTCTGTAGCATTTAAAAAAAATAATATTTTGCCAACATTTAACAATCAGATGATCTCACATAAAGACGATGATTTGGGGATTGATCTGAAAAAACAACTGACTGGGTGAAACTATTCCCACGTTGCTGGAGGAATAATATCAGCTGTCATTGAGTAATGGCTTCCATTCCAGCCAGGTCAGACACTTGCCATCTTCCTGGTTCCTATAGAGATAGGAGGGTCTTATCCCTGTTCAATATAGTAAAAGTTTATATTTCAGCCTAAATGAAATACCATGAAGATAAATTATATTAGTGAAAAAATCATATTTTCATAAAAAGAGATACAAAAACACCTTCAGTTAAATTGTACATACAGTTATCAGAAAGACCCTATGATACAGAAACTGGCACTTTGTAATTCACTCAACATTATAGTTAGTAAATAGCACTTCCCAAACTCAAACTAATCAATTTTCAACTATTTCTCATGCATTTTGCCTTAATGGTTATTAACACTTTGCTGAGTGATTTATTAAGATCCTCCACATTTTGACTCTAAAATAAACAGCCAAATAAGAAAATGCCCATGAGGGGATACAGTGGAAAGGCAGAACATCTCCTGAAGTCACCTCACTAACAAGGTCACCCGTGGCCAGAACAGAGCAAGAAGGCACAGAGGTGGTGAGAGAGGAAGAGAGTGAAAAAGAGAACATGAAAAATCATCCAAATGCTATTCACTTTACCATCCATCAAGAGCTCACCTCAACCTTCGGGTCTTCACATCTTATGTCACATCTTCCTCCCTCTCCGTCTCTCTCCTTCCTCTTTTTCACCCATTCTCCCTCTGTCTCTTTTTCTCCTCTACCTTTCTCTGTCTTTCTTTTCATTCCTTTCTTCCACAAACATTTATTTATGACTTCTTTTTGCCGTGGGCACTGGTAATACAATTGTGGCTGACATTACTTGTGCATAACAATATCCCAGTAAACTCTCTGGAAAATTCACAAAATATAAAGGTGTCACCACTAAGAGAGTAAGTTTAAATCCACATGAAACATATTCTCCATCATCTTGATCTCTTAATTAGAAGCCATCAAATTTTGAAGAGTTTAGATTCTCCTAAATTTAAAAGAATTTCTAACTTTATCTGAATTTATCTTGTTCAAATGGCAATATATATCAATAATTTCCAATGTCAACTTTTTTTTTTTTGGTTACTTATTTATTGAGACAGAGAGAGAGCATGAGGAGGGGAGGGACAGAGAAGGAGGGAGGGAATCCCAAGCAGGCTCCACCCTGTCAATGCAAAACTACATGTGAGGCTTGATCTCATGAACTGTGAGATCATGACCTGAGCTGAAACCAAGAGTCGAATGCTTAACTGACTGGACCACCCAGCTTCCCCCAATGTCAACTTTTTTAAAAAGCACCCACCACTGTTGGCACACCTTGTTCCTTACTCTTCTTCCCTTTACTCCAGTTGTCAAAGCAAACAGGCTATGTTTGCTTTTCTGTGGGCTGCCCTCTTATTCACTTGTGCACCTATTGTAACCTGACCTTCTTCTCTAGTAATCTACTGACACAGTCCTCTTGAAGGCCTCACCTTGTGACCCAATCCAGTGTTATCTTCTCTGTGCCACCCCGTTGTGTGTCTCTGCCCATCAATCTAGAAACCACACTTACCAGCTTTGGAGTTGGCTGTGCACATGTGCCTGTGTTTGTGCCAACAAAACATGAAAAGGAATTTGCGTATCATTTTGTGTCATGGTCACAGAACACTGGGTATATGCCTGTCTATTCTCTCTTCCTTATTTCCCTGAACTGCAATGTAGACATGTCAGTGTTCTCAGTTCCAACTCTGTAGGCATGGACAGTAAGACCAAAGCCACCTAAGGGAAAAAACTTGGATTGTTGAAATGGAACACAATCTGATTCACTCACTTTGGGGCTATTATGTGAGGTGTAAATTAACATCTATTTTATTTAAATCGCTTTCTTGGTGAGCTTGGTTACCTTAGCTTAGCTAACTAGCTCAGTTCCTGTTTGCTCATAGCAATTCACTTAAGGAGCAGAAATTATCTATCCTGTTTTCATGGCCAAATGTAAAATGATGAATAATTAACACATCTCATATATGATTTCTTTTAAATACAATTTGCTCTGGCAGGCTATTGATAGGAGCTGAAACATAATGAGAGATGAAAGTAGCTCATGAGGTGTCCGAAATGCAGTTATTTGCTTCTGACTGATGCTTAACCTAGATAGAAAGCACGAGATATCTTTCTGAGAAAGATGAAGAACCTGGATAGGATCACTGTCCATGAGGATCTTCTCACTTCTTTATGTGAGCAGTCTTACCCTCAGGCAGAGTCAGAGTAAAGCATTTTCTCAAGAAGTAGGTTGATTAAAAAACAACCGTTTTTTATTAAGTAGGCTTAATCACCAACATAAGACTCAAACTCACAACCCAGACATTAAGAGTCACATGCTCTACCAACTGAGCCAGCCAGATGCCCCACAAGAAGTAATTTTTATTATCTCACATTTTCTAAAAACTATTTAGTTGATGACACAGAGCTCTGCACCATAGAACCTAGGAAATTGGACACTAATTTGAGAATCTATGAGCAAGCCCCTTCTATTATAAAATAACCTTAATGGGATCCTTCCAAGTTTTTAAATTTGAACGAAATTGCCTGCCAAGGCACCTCTAATGGGTGATGTGGCTAAAGAATTCAATTCTAGACAAATTTGGACACCTATGGAATGGAGTGGTTTACTGTAATTGCTGTAGATCAGACCACAGACATTTTTGCAAAAAGCCAGATAATAAATACTTTAGGCTTTGCAGGCTATATATAGTCTATGTTGCAACTGCTCAACTTTGCCATTGTAGCACTAAAGCATCAATAAACAACACTTATACAAGAATGTTACCGTTCCAGTAACAGTTTATTATGGACATTGAGAAAACATTTTCATATAATTTTCACATGTCACAAAATACTGTTCTTCTTTTGATCCCCCCCCCCAACCATTTAAAAATGTAAAACTCATTTTTAATTTGCAGGTTATATATAAACAGATGGCAAGCCAAATTTGGCCAATAGGCCAGATTTTTTCCATAGACTATCATTGGCTGACCCTAGTCTAGATACTAAAAATCTAGAGGACAATAACTAATATTAACAATAATCTTTAAAAATAATCCAGCAACATGTAAAGAGCATAATCTAAGTGCTTTTGTAAGAGGACTTTCAACTAGCCCACCTAACAGCTGCTTTAAATTATTTAGGAAATCTACAAAGGAGAGCCGATTGTTGTATATTTGATAATCTGCTACAGTTAAGACCAAATTTCTTTAAGTTTATTTATTCATTTTGAGAGAGGAAGAGCAGGGGGCAGAGAAAGAGAAGGAGAGAGAAAATCTCAAGCAGGCTCCACGCTATCAACACAGAGCCCAGTGCAGGGCTCGATTTCTTGAACCGTGAGATCATGACCTGAGCCACCCAGGTGTCCCTAAGACAACATTTCTGACCAACTCATACAGATTACCACCCAAAATAGCACTTAATCGCAAAAATTGTATCTAGAAGTTACAAATTTCTTCATTTCACTAAGATTGTCCTGATTGATATGCTACACTTAGAGCAACGCCTTTATCAGATACATTTATGTATTCTATATAATATGGGTTTCACAAAACAGAATTAGAATATCTGAGCAAATATAACCTCATGGGAAATCTTCAGTTTTTCTTGTTGCTTCAAGCACAAGGTAGCATGTATATCTCCAACTCATATAACTGTAACTCAAATATTCACACTTTAATTTCTAAGTCTACCTAGTTGCCACAGAGTCACATAAAATTCAAGAAGACTCAAGTGAAACAAGTGTCGAATCCTCCATCCCATAATTGCTACTTGTTTTCTATTTTATGTAATGGGATTCCCACAGAAACTAAAACCATAAATCAGATTTCTGTACCTCTTCCTTATCCCTTCTAAACTCTCTGGAGTCACTTAAGGACCTTCGCTCCTTCCATCTAGTAGATCCACAATTCCCTTGGGCCTTCCCAAGTTCTCGTAGTGGGAAAACTAAAGACAATCAGAGATGGTCAGTTTCTCCAAAAATGGCACAAACTGGTCACATAACCTCACCCAGATACAAGGAGCCCAGAAAATATATTTGAGAAGAAGACAAAACCATGGGTATTAGTGAATAGTAAATTTTATCCTCTGTAATCATTTCTGAAGTTAAATTGCTATGTGTCCCATTAATGTTATTGGTAGATAGTGCTGTCTTTCTCTACTTTTCCATGACATTCCAGTTTTATGTATGATATAGGATTCAGCATACTTTTACTTTCCTTGCCATTCCCACCTGCCATTTTCAATGTTTGCTTTATAAATTATTATGGAATTATTTTTACATAATTATTTTCTCTAACTAGTTTTAATTTTTATTATCAATTCCAAACTTTCTCAATCCTGAATTCTGGATATTGAATTATCTTTTCTTGTCTTCTGGATAATATTATTGGGAAATTTTTATCATTAAAGTTAAATAAATTAAATAAATTCATTACTCTTAATTAGTTATATTAAAAAATGTTTTTGCATACATAAGAAATTCTGTCTCTTGTATTTGCACATAATGACTTGGATGTGTATGCAATTCTTGGATTAAAGTATTTTTCCTCAAAACTTGATGATATTGCAGAATTGTCTGCAAATGTTTGATGTTCCAGATAAGAAGCTTAAAACCTACCTGATTTTTTCTCCTTTCTAGATATTTTACTTTACTTTATTTTATTTATTTATTTTGACCTTTATTGTTTACTTTAAGAGAGAGAGAGAGTGCACAAGCCGGGAAGGGAGAGAGAGAGATGGAGAGACAGAATCCTAAGCAGCCTCCACATAGTCATTGTGGAGCCTGACACAGGGCTTGATCTTATGAAACGTAGTATTATGAACTGAGCTGAAATCAAGAGTCAGATGGATGCTTGACTGACTGAGCCACCCACTGTAGATGATCTCTTAATTTTTAGTTTACCTTTGAAATGTTTTAATGTTCTATGATATGTCTGTGTTTGGATATATTGTCATTATTTTGAGCAAAGCTGTATTAATAATCTATTCAATTTATGGACATTAACCTTTATTTTGGGTAGGTTTCATGAGGTGTTTTATGTCCATGATTATTTGTTTCATAAATTTTTCAAGTTGATTAGATATTTTTATTCTCTTCCCTCAATATCTACAATTCTAACTTTCACTGATTTTTTTTTCTGTTGTTTGCCTCTTTATTCTTTCTCACTGTGCATTTTTAACTCCTCTCTCTTCTGCTTTCCATGCAGATTTTAATTCTGCCATTGCTTTTTATGCTTTCTGGCTTTCTTATTTAAGCAAGATCACTTAACGTCTCTGTCTTCATGTCTGTCTTTTCATGATTACAGGTACATATTTCCTAGAGGCCTCTTTTTCAGAAAGCCATGTCCCTTTTGTTATTTTTAAGAACCCAAAGCAAATGTTTTATAAAACTTTCATTCTCAGAGAGGTAATACACACGCAAATCTGCTTTTGAAGATTCTAGACAATGTTTTCCCTATCTTATGCCATGAAGAAGCTTTGTAACTTAATATTTGTCTCTTTTTTTAAAAAGGGAACTCTGTTCAGGTCCAGCTTTTACCAGTACACAGGGAGAGTGAGATTTCCTTCCCTCCTCATTCCAGCTATTTCTATTCTAATAGCATTCTTCTCTCAGAGGTAGGCTCAAAGTCATCAGCCTTTAATTTTGTGCGGGCCTGTTGAACTGAGGATGTGTCTTCTGTTTCTTAGACAGTCCAGTGACTTGGGAAGAACCCACTGAAGTTTAAAAACCCATTTGAACAATGAAAAAGCATCCTGTTATGCATGCACTCCTCCAAGAGCTTCTCATAAGATGACTACGATATGAAAATATAATGTTTTTACAGTTTTTTCTGTGTTTTGGACTCTGTACTATACTGTCTAAATTAGTGAGGAAAAAGAAATGTTGATACAGATGTTGGAGAGGCAAGGCAGTTCAGAAATCTGGCACTTTTTGCCCAGAGATGCTGCCTGTTTCCAGTTCTAGAGACCTCTGTATCATGGAGTAAGACGTGACCAGTGGAACTAAATTGCCATCTTTTTCTATAGTTGGGGGAACAATAGATTTTTTTCTATTCCATATGGGTTGACATATGGTACATGAGTAAGAATGTGCATGTAATGGAATTTTATCAATATATTGACATATAATCTTTACTCATCTTGAAATTTCTGTGCTAGTCATAGTATTTTTGATGTATCCATATAGATACATTGATTGGAACTTGATGGAAAAGATATCAGGCACATTTAATAACCCAGGCAATACCCATTTATGTTTGAAAACACTTTATTAAATTGTATCTTTAGGGCTTGGATTTCTAACCTGAGTCCTCATTTAACAAACTAAAATACATCATGGACGTCAAATCTAGTGCATTTTCCATTATATTTCAACTGCCATAAATTAATGAGCAATACAATTGTAAGCCAGTAGAAAAGAATTATAATGAAAGAAGAAACTTTTGCACTTATACCTCCAGAGGCTTCTCTATACTTGACTAATATCTGGGAAAATATTGATGGTTATGAAAAGCCAGTTCCTACCAATGCGTAATAATGACTTCATTATTGAAGGTGCTTACATTTTGTGACGTCAGAGAAAAGAAAATCTTATCCCCAGAGTTTTCCAAATTTGTTGCAAACGATCTCTTACTATAAACTCTTTCACATATGCTGGCATTCCAAACCTTTTCAACTATTTCTTGAGCTAAAATCAAAGCAGTGATGTGCTCCACATTCAGTTTTAATGCAAGACCCTGAAGATCTTAATGAAAAAGGGTCCTTAAAAAAAGCCATGTGTTCTCTAAAGCCACATTCCTTTACATGGCCATGTACTGTGACCTCACAGATCAGAGACAGTGTACTTAAATCACCGTATAGAGAAATGCCGCATTTTCTTCTCAGTCCTTGGACTAGTGCTACTGAACTATTTTGACACATACTTTTACATACAATTGCAGGCTTGTAAGCCAACATTCCACCTCCCACTCTAACAAGAACCAAGGTAATCGTTTCTGCATAAGGTCTTTAACAATAATACTAATATAAGTAGAGCAGGATACTACTTTGACTATTTCCTAAAAAAGAATACTAATGTAGGTAGAGCAGTATACTACTTATACTATTTCCTACCTAAGAAAATCTGGCTTTTTAAAAATGTTTATTTATTTATTTTGAGAGAGAAAGAGTGTGAGTGGGGGAGGGATTGGGGAAGAGGGAGAGAAAGAATTTCAAGCAGGTGCTGCACTGTCAGCACAGAGCCCAATCCAGAACTCAGTCGAATGAACTGTAAGATCATGACCTGACCTGAAATCAGGAGTTGAATGCTTAACCAACTGAGCCACTCAGGTACCCCCCAAATATGGCTGTTTTATGTCTTCTTTTTAAAGCATCATAGTAAAAAGGTAATGAGAAACAAGCTTAGGCCAAAGAAATTGAAATCAGGTGAAAGAGGAAAAAGAAAACAGTAGTCTGGTTTTTGAAAGGATGAAGGTTGAGGAATTGATGAGTTATATTTGTCAGACAGCAAGAGATTGATTTTGGCATCCTTTCAGCATTTGTCCACATCATAGAAACACAATGAACTAGGAGGAAAGAACGGGAACCTTGATAAAAATTCAAATATCATCCTGGGATCCTACTGAGCAAATCCTTAAGGATAGCATGCTGTATCTGCTACATCAACAGTGTGTATAATACGATATCGGTCCAACATTTCTTTAGGTATCATTTAGAAGATTTTGTTAGCAATTTTTAAAGTGCCTCAAGTTCTGGTTTCCATGTGATGAAATGCTTTTATTTGTCTTAGCATAGACTTCTCTAGGGATGATAGTACTTAGAAATGGAAGTTGTTCTGTGTATTGAATATTTTATTTTACTCTTTGTTTCCTTTTGTAATTGTTATGTTGCAGTTTTGAAAATTAGTTGAATAACTATAAGCAGCATAATTAAAATATTTAAAGGAATTTAGAAGTTTATTTTCCTGTAAAGATAAGTCTCTATGCAATTAATTAGCGGATGGGGGGGGGGAGAATTTAACTTTATTAAAAGAAATAAAAACCAGCACCACCATAAAGAAGTTTCTGTAAGCTTTCCATTGTCCCTTTCTAGAAATAGCTAAAGATAAAATTTATTTTCTATCTTTTTCCCCTGAGAACCTTTTAGATCAGCCACATTTACAGTATCTTGCATTTATTGTCAACAGCTTTTCAAGACCTACAAGGTGATGTTGAATATTATACACTTTTTTGGAGCTCCGCTACCTCAAATGAATCTCTAAAAATCCTCCCAGATGTAAACTCTCATGTCATCGGCCACTTAAATCCAAACACAGAGTATCGAATTTTTATCTCCGTCTTCAATGGAGTCCACAGCATCAGTGGTGAAGTATTGTGTGCAACCACTTTCGATGGGGGTGAGTCCAGATTTCAAGAGACCCTTGGCTTCAGAGATGCAAATGAAATTGATTGATTCTTGCTGAGGTTGAGATCAGTCATCCCTCCATTATAAAATTTCCGGTGTTGGAGGGAAGGGGGGTTGGGGCTAAAACGCTTAAGTGCTCGCTGTCATCAAGTGGCAGATCAATACTCAGTCCCTTAGAGACAGCAGCACAAGGCTCTAATAATGGGATATGAGCCCAGTTTGTTCCTGTTCTTTTCAGTGTATGCTTAGTTTGGAGCTGAGTTCACATCAATAAATGGTGACATTTAGAAACATTTTTTTAAAGATTTGCTCTTAGAAGCAGTGCACTTTTCAAAACGACAGCCAAGCACAGTTGAGGGCATTCCCTGAGTCACCAGAAATGGTAGCTGGAAGTTCAGCCACTGAGAAAAATTGCCTATGACTCATTTCTAAGCCAGTTAGCAAGGGGGAGGAAACAAGGGAAGCAACTTGTGAATCTGAAATGTGTTTGGAATGGTCTTTCTAATCTTTTTGGCTTTATAAAGTCTCATTATAAACATTATAATATCATTACCTCCCAAGCAAATGTTCCAGGTCATTAGCAGAGCACTTTAAGTGTGGAACCCATTTCCCTTTGTGGTGGCAAAGGTCGACACCTTTTGTTTATAAAATAGAATGGGTCACAAGGACAATTTTTCAACTAGTTAAGATGGGTTCTTATGATAAAAATAGGTCTTTGCATAGTTATTTCTGACATGCTTGAATAATTGTGTAATTTAACGCCAAGCAAGATTTTTTTCCTAATGTTAGATTTCATCATTACCTATGGTAATCAACATTCAAAATCATTTACATAATGACAATATTGCATTATTGCTTCATATTGCTTGAGTTACAAGCTACTAACATCAAATGATTTTTTACGTTCCACCAGCCTCAGCCTCAATGTATCTGAGTTTTAGTTTTTGCTTAAGGAGCAAATTTTCTTTCCTTTTTCCCCCCCTGGGAAGTATGGAGTGAAGGGATGGGAAAAGAGACAAATAATAGATATGTGTTAGTGGTGCAGATGGGTGAATAATTTATCATCATATCCCACTGGTCACATAGTATTGAAGATTAGCACTATGCTGGTGGTAGAAAGCATTTTACCACCAATTCTCATGGTTTCTAACTGAGAATATAATAAGCCAATTTACAGAGGACTACAGACTGTGATAACTTCATCAGAGAAAAGCGGATAAGCAACGAACCCTTTGCAAAACCTAAATACTAATCTGCATTTAGTTTAACAAGTGCTTTTTCAGAGACAGCTGGAGTTTATTCAGTTTCTTCCTTTAATTCTAGAGCCTCAGGGCATGCTTCCTCCGGAGGTTGTCATCATCAACAGTACAGCTGTACGAGTCATCTGGACATCTCCTTCAAACCCAAATGGTGTTATCACTGAATATTCCGTCTATGTAAATAATAGGCTCTACAAGACCGGAATGAATGTGCCTGGGTCTTTCATTCTGAGAGACCTGTCTCCCTTCACTATCTATGACATTCAGGTTAGAACACTGTTTTTCGATGGCTAAGCTTACAGGTGTGTTAAATAAAACATTGCTGGGCTATGTCTCTAAGTGGATACCTTCGTCTTGGTTACAGATTATTTATTTACTGGGGAAGGGGAGAGAAACGAGAGAAATTGATTAGGATTAAATCTGTTTGCTGTGGGCAAACACATGAGTCTCAGGGGAGAAGATAATGGTAATATGGAAAATGATGGTGATGATATTCTTGCTGGCAAAATGAGGCAAATCACACATTTGCAGTAAATCTCGCTAAGCAGCTCACCTTTATCCTAATTCTTTAACTGATATCAAAATCAGAATCAACCTATGAACGTGGAAACATCTTTCTATTCCTATTTCTTTTATTTACTAATTTAATAACTCCAGGAAAGTCACATAACCTGTTTGGTGTCAATTATCTTTTGTTTTGTAAGGGCAAGGGATTTGGTGACTGAAAACATTCTATCCACCTCTAACATTCTGTGATTCTTTTAAAAAAAGTTTTTAAAATATTTCTTTAGTTTTGAGAGAGAGAGAGAGTATGTGTGTGGAGCAGGGAAGAGGCAGAGAGAGAGGGAGACACAGAATCTGAATCAGGCCCCAGGGCCTGACACGGAGCTCAAACTCATGAACGGTAAGATCGTGACCTGAGCTGAAGCTGGATGCTTAACCACCTGAGCCACACAGGTGCCCCAAACATTCTGTGATTCTGAATGCAGCAAGAAAACATGAATGAATACATGGCAGACAAAATATATTAAAGGGTTTGACCTGAAGATGAAAGAAATATATCTGTTCATCATCTATCAAGTGTTTGGTGACCCTTGCCTATGTGAGAAAGGTTGTATTTAAAGTTTTGCCCTTGGACCTCTTTGAGAATCTAATGATGTCAGTGCACCCTGCTGTAGAAAAACACACACATACCTATATGACAAAAGTTAGCATGCAGTTTCATATTGCATTGACTCTGAGGCCTAACTCATAGACCTCTTTGAGATCTGCTGATCTTCAGAATAGAAAAATATAAAGACAACTAAGGCATATACAAGGAACTTTCCCCCCGGGGAATTGGAAATCTTATTACACTGCCTGGACGTAAAAAAATAACAAGGCCAAATGTGGAAATTAATGATAAAAACAGACACTCAGAAGTTTATAGAGAAAGGTTGCAATTTATGAAATTTTTAGTTAATCTCTGCTACTTCCAACATTCATAACAGCTTTGCAAATAACTTTCAAAAGATATTAAGCATGGAAACTTTTTTTGACCACAGAAACTTTCATAGGCTTTGTCTATTAAGTGCTACATCTTTCATTTCCCATCCTCTCTTTCCCTCACCTTTGAAGGGGAATCATTCAACCAATGCTTTAGCCTCCCTGACTGGTAGGCCTCGATTCCTGAAAACAATAATAAAAATAAAGGAGAAAGGTACGTTGATTAGTTTTC
This sequence comes from Proteles cristata cristata, assembly GCA_017311185.1. Lineage (NCBI taxonomy): Eukaryota > Metazoa > Chordata > Mammalia > Carnivora > Hyaenidae > Proteles > Proteles cristata. The sequence goes on from JAESUZ010000507.1 coordinate 1,422,409, forward strand.
ATTACATTCAGTGATTTCCATGAACTCACGTGAGTTATCTTAGAAGGAAACACGTGGACTGATGTTTACGTTCACAGTTCATAGAGTGAGTCTATATGTGCATGTACATCATAGGTCAAATTAGAAAATAAAAATTACATTCAAAATAATTAGACACATAGCTTTGTGAACAAGGTTAGCTTAGGAGGGTGATAGAGTATTTGCTGTATTATTCTTTTTTGGGCCCTGATGAAGAAAGCTGGCTGAGTCCTCAAAAGGCAACTTATTCATTTGCTTTAGCAGGACTCAAAATACAACCTAGGGTGAGATCAAGTGGTGCTATGCATGCATGTCCTGATCCAGGTTTCTGACTATGTAGCAAGAGTTGATGTGTACGTGTTGCAGGCATGTTGTCCTATGAAAGGCTTCACTCATACCTACTGGTTTGAGTCACTAGTGGTCTGAAGACAATGCATTTTGATCAGAGTTGGGACATGGAAAAAATAAGGAGACAAAAGACCAAATTAGAATCTAATACTTAAATTGCATGATTAATTGTGACTAAGATGTTCTTATTCTTGATAACTACATTTTTGTGAAACTCTCCACAGTCTAGGAATACTGCACTTGAGATAGTTGTTGCATCACCGGAAATTTGAATATCAAATTCCAGTGATTTTTGTTCATGATGTCAAAGATGATTTGGGATTTGGCTCCATTTAAAATATGCACCCAGGGGCACCTGGTGGCTTGACAGGTTAAGCATCTGACTTCAGCTCAGGTCATGATCTCGTGGTTCCTGGGTTCAAGCCCTGCATCGGCCTCCATGTTGGGAGTGTGGAGCCTGCTTAGGATTCTCTCTCTTTCCTTCTCTCTCTAAAAATAAAAAAATAAATTTTGAAAATAAATATATATATGTGTATATATATATGTATATATATTTGCTGTATATATATATATATATGTATATATATTTGCTGTATATATATATATATATGAACCTAATTGATATGCCTACTACTTCAGGATCATGGTTCTCTGTGTTAACCTCTTTTGTCATATATCTATTGTTAAAGCAGACATAAGATACAAATATCTACTTTTTTCAATAAATTTTTATATATCCCTTATATATAATTTATATATATATATTTTTCCATTTTTGATTCAATTTTTTTATTACTTTTAAGAGAGAGAGAAAGAGAGATAGGCCATGAGTTGGGGAAGGTCAGAGAAATATGGAGACATAGAATCTGAAGCAGGCTCCAGGCTCTGAGATGTCAACACAGAGCCCGATGCAGGGCTTGAACCCACAGACTGTGAGATCATGACCTGAGAAAAATTCAGATGCTTAACATACTGAGCCACCCAGGTGCCCCAATTCAATTTTGCTTTTAATGTGAATCTGTAAACCTTTATATTCATGGTTCATTCACATTATGCAATATAGCAATAGCATCAGAAATATACCCCAAAGATGAAACTTGGACTGTTACCTTAGTAAGACAAGAAAAATATTGACACATTTCTCCAAAGTCAAAATAAGAGTTTTCTGGAGAATCATTTGAGTAGAGCTAAGTAGCTTAGTTTTCTTTTGTTATAACTTTTTTTTTTCAATTTTAGAGAGAGAGAGAGAGAGTGTGTGTGTGAGTGGAGGAGAGGGGCAGAAGGAGCGAGAGAAAACCCTAAGCAGACTCCATACTCACCATGGAGCCTGGCATGAGGCTCAATCCAATTACCCTGGGACCATGACCTGAGCCGAAATCAAGAGTCAGGCACCCACCTGACTGAGCCACCCAGATGCCCCAGAATATAGCTAAATAGTTTAGAACTTAAATCTATGCCTAGTATTTAGATGATAAAACTAAAATAGAGTAAAGCCTGGATCAGATATCTCATATCTAATCAGTTTGATCGTATTTCCTGACTTCTCTAACCCCCAATTTGCAAGCTGATGAAAATAAAATTGTGAAGACTCAATAAAATTATTTGTGCCGGTTCCCATTATAATATTGAGCACATATTATTTACATAATAAACTCGAGTCGATTTTTGGTTATCTCATTATGTACCATATAGTCAAATATTGCCTAATATGTATGAAGTTTTATTGTCATTAATTCTGTTGCAGCAATTACATTTTAAGCTCATTTCCCTTTAGGTTATTTGGGATTTCATTGGACATATTCAGAGTCAAGGACCTTGACAGTGTCCACATATCTACTAAATATTATTAGATGGCAAAAATACTATATGGCATACATAAAATACTATCTGGCGTACATAAAGAACACAACTCAACAGTGTCATGAAAATGTGCTTCAAACTCCCCTTTAAGTGTAAAGTGCCCCCTGAATAAAATGACATAACTACTAAGTACAGTAAGAGTCACATTTGTCTTTTCTCAATTGCCAGTGGAAACCCAGAGAACTGCTTTACTTAAAAGCTCAGTATTAGTGTTTAAGATTCCAGCTTCCCTCTTCCATTTTTTATTTATTAGATGCTGAAAGTAAATTAGCATTGGAAAAAGTACAGTGTCTCTTTGGCTTATCCTTTCATTGGGAACAGAATGATGTCGCTTTGCGATTGTTGCACTAGCAGTCTTTCGTACATTCATTTGTCTCTCCTGCCTCTTGCTGAATGTGCCTTTTGTGTTACTAATGCTTGATGAACTCGATTTCTAATCTTTAGTTACTCCACCCTCCTCAGTTTTTAGTCAGATTAGGTGGCAGAATTAAAGGGATAAATGATGATTTTCGGCTGTAATTAAGGTAAAAATACAATTACAGCAGGAACAAATGAATATAAAATAGCTCGGCCACATTAAAAGGCTTCTCTAGACCTCATTTTTCTTCCATTGCACATTACCATTTAGGCTATTTTTTGTAAAATGTCAAGACTTCTGGAAGAGTTCATCATTATACTACCTGGTTGTAGATCTAGATAACAGTATGCATTGATAACCTATTAAGCTTCTATACTGACACCTAAACATCTTCCATTCCTTTAACTGTGCTCCAGATAGATTAATATGTCTGTCTCTTTCTGAATGGTTGGAACTAGAGACTAAAACATCTCCATTTTCATTACTAAATCAACTGTCCTGAGCTAATTTCTGTATTATATTATGAGTTTGAATAAATGCAGTCAGTGAACATCAAAAATTAATATACATGGAACTCTAGAAAGTTATAGAGAACTATAGGAGAGTCCTATGAAATGAGAGTGGGTGGACTCAACCCCCTGGTAGTCTATATTTTGAAAATAGTTGGATTTATTCTTTTCTAAATTAATGTTTGTAGGTTGAAGTCTGCACCAAATACGCCTGTGTGAAAAGCAATGGCACCCGAATCACCACTGTGGAAGATACTCCAAGTGATATACCAACACCCACAATTCATGGAATTACTTCAAGGTAAAAATTTTTGCCAGATAATCTAAAGAGCTGATCGGGAGCACCTGGGTGGCTCAGTCAGTTAAGCATCTGACTTGGGCTCAGGTCATGATCTCAGGCTTGTGAGTTCAAGCCCTGCATTGGGATCTCTGCTGTCAGCACAGAGCCCGCTTTGGATCTTCCAATCTTTTCTCTCTGCCCTTTCCCCACTTGTGTGCATGCTTGTGTGTAAGCTTGCACATTCTCTCTCTCAAAAATAAACATTAAAAAGTAAATAAAAAGCAGATCATAAACAACGAACATTAAAAGATTTCATCCCAACTGTGACAATCTCATTTTAAAAAATTGCTGTAAAAATCTTTGTAAATCAAAATTTTTATATTATTAGCTATTGATTTTCAGTGGTCACATCACCTAATATTTAAGTTTTAATATCCCTGATTTCCCAGTTTCACTTCCCTTTATTTAGTAAACTGTGAGCAAATGCTTAAATGCATGAAAGAGTTTCTGTATTTAAATGTGTCATTAAGTGAATCCTTTTGTAAGACCAAGAATACAATTTTTATTAGATTAACTACCTTCTAACTTAATCTCTTTGAAAAAATTAGACTGACATGTATCAGATCTCCCTAAAGCTAGACATATCTATAAAATAAACAGGAGAGATAATCTTTGGATAACCATTTTCAGTATTATCAGATTCTTGGTAGAATCTTTTTATTTTTCTATGCTCATCTATTGCTGAGAAATGACCATAGTTTGAAAGTGACTCTCTTTTCAGTTCAAGTTAGCAATCATATTGATAAAAAGATTTAATGTCAAGTATCCCAAGCCAAAATTGAGATGAGAGTTATACTTCCCTTTACATCAGTCTGAGACTAGAGAAAGAAATCTGAGTACTCCCACATCATGCTGGGGTGATGCCCTAGCTAAATGAATCACCCTTCACCTATATGCATGTGCACGCACACACACACACTCACACACACACACACACACCATACACACACTGACCAAAATAATTGAATTGTTATAAAAGATTTCATTTGTAAAGGATTATTTTAAGACATATTAAAATTTCTAGGTCTTTTAAAAAATCTGTTTAAAAATATCTGTACTGATTTAGGGAACTAAAGATAAAAATAATTATAAAAACAAACAAACAAGAAATTGGATGCTTAGCTGTTCAGGGCAAAAATTATACCTGTCTCCTTGAGTACATCTTTTACCCAACACATTTGTCTAATTTCACATGTGCTAATTAATTGATAATCTTGTCAGCAGATTTTCTCTATTTATCCACAGAGTTGCCTACGATGCAGAGGGAAAATAGTCAAATGAAAAAAGTACCAGGAAATACATTTGTGGTTATCATAATATAAGAAGAAAAAATAATCAAAAAGTATAAGTCATGGTTTTAGATATTCAAAGTTCCAGTCTACTGTAGAGATACTTCCTTAAACAAATGTTTATAGAATAATGTAAGAACCTCCACAATGTAAGTCTATATATATGCAGGAAGAACATAAATAGAATAACACAGCCCTTCCCAGGATTATCCAGTGAAGGCATCATGGATGATGCAATATTTGAGTTCAGTCTTAAAGAATCCAAGGAAGAATTATAATTAGGTGGGTAGATGTTGTCAAATTTCTTGCGTGTTATCATCCTCCTGACTTTATGGCATTAAAGTAATATGTCTTAAATTACATATTTATATGTAGCTAAAAATCTGTAGGGTTTACTAGAAATTGAACAAATGCCTATATGTGTCTGTGCTTCCAGGATATATATTTTTTTAATTTCTTGCAGATAATAGCAGAGTAAAAGTATTTTTTTAGTTGTGATTAAAGATTATTTACACTCAAATATTTGTGGATGGCAAAAACATTAAAAAGGGTATTATACAACAAGTGGAAAAAATGACAGAGCAGATAACAGAAGAGTGGTTTCAGTACAATTTTGGAAGCAGTATTTGGCAAGGGTAGCAAATGACTTAGTGCAGTAAAGACCAAAGTGTTGGTTAGCACAGGGAGATAATGATACAAAACAAACTAATCTGTCCTGCAGAAAACCTCAGTGTCTGAGTACTTATAACCTTCAAGGTTAGTGAAGAAGAAGAAGATGGAAGTTCAAAGCTGGAATCATGGGATTAGCTAAAAGTCTACCAAAAAGTGCTTGGAGCCTTTAATTAGACTTTTCCAGAGAAACAGAACCCAAAGCTGAACACCCAGGAAAGCTAGTGCTGTAGCCTCTCAAAGGTTTGAAGATCAGAAGAGCTGCTGATGGTGTGAGCTCCAGTCCGAGCCTGAGAGCAGGGAAAGACTGATGTCTTCATTCAAGTAGTCAGGCAAAGAAAGGGAATTCTCCCTTCTCTCACCATTTTGTTGTATCAGACCCTCAACTAATTGGGTGATGCCCACCTACATGCGGTAGGTAATCTGCTTAGCCAAGTCCACCACTTCAAATGCTAATCTCCTCAGAAACAGCTTCACAGATATACATCGAAATAATGGTTAGCCAAATACCTGGGTACCTTATGGCCCCGTCAAGTTGATGTATAAAATTAACCATCAAAAAATTCAAGGTTCCTCACCTCCACAGTATGTATCCAGCTGTCTACTTCTCTTGCTCCATCTGGCATATTCCACTATGAGGAGATCAGAGTTGTATTCTCTGGAGAAGCTGAGCAGAGGCATCTAGGAATTCAGGCTAACTAGGCACAGTGGAAAGCTTGGATGAAGGGCAAAGCTAAAAATCACGATAAAGTAGAAGACTGCAATCGGAATGATGAAAGCCTTCGCTGTTTTCCCCAGCTCTTTTCTCAGAAACAAATATTGTGAGAAGAATGTTGAACTCTCCACATATAATTCTGGGCGTATCTGTTTCTTTTTTAGAACTATCTGTTTTGTCCCATGTATTTCAGTGCTTTATTATTAGGTCCATACACGTTTAGGATTGCTATGTCTTGGTAAATTGATTCTTTCATCATTGTGTAATATCCCTTTTTATCCTGGTAATTTTCTTGTTATCAAGTATAGTGTCTCTGATGCCAATAAAGCCACTTCAGCTTTCTTTTGATTAGAGTAATTTTGAGTGATTTTGGATTGTTTCCTGGCCATCTTGAATATTAGGTTGTGATCATTTGAGTCCTGTTAAAAATTTGAAGAAGGATGAGGTTTTTGTTTCCTTCAGCAGGTAATCATCTAGTCAGCTTCAGACTGCAAATTCTGTCTGTACGTGTTCAGTGGCTCCAAAGTCAGTTCAGTTTTCAAAAGCTTTGCTCTGCCGCTTCATGTCCGCTCCATGCATGCACCTTTCCGTGGCTGATCTGGCGTTTGTCTGGGGGATTATGTAATGGTTCAGATCTCAAAGTCTTTGCTGTGATGCTCAGATTTCCTTTGCATGGAAAGCAACCATGCACGTGCGGTTTTGAGTTGAGGCAGGACTTGTGTTACTTCCTACACAGAATTAGAAGATGACCTAGCTGTCTCTTCTCTGAGATTTCCCCCACATTTTCCAGAGCCCTTGTATTTCCTTTGTGGGATCTTTGGGTAGGAAGACATGATTCCTCTTGGAATTTTAGCTTCCCAAGTTACCTGACATCTTACATAAACAAGGCTGTTTGGGGGAGGGGGGAGCGATAACATCAGAGAAAATAGAAGGAAAACAGGAATACCCCCCACACCCATGTTTTGGATCACAGGAGCCCCTTTCCCTGGTTCCTCTGGTCAGAAAGATAGATTTTTCTTGGGAGTTTAGACTCCCATTTGACCAGAACTGCTACAGTGCAGCTCCTTGACCACAATCATCCTCAGAGCAGGGGCCAGTGAAAAAAGGAAAAAAAAAACAGAACAGGGATTTCCCCTCACACCCTCTGGCTTGCAAGGGCTTTCTGTCCTCTGGACAGAAAGACGGGGTACCTCACACAGGTTTTTCTTGTCCAGTGCACAGTTCTAAACTGTGTGTGGGGGGGTTAAAGATGAGAGATCAAAGGGGCGCCTGGGTGACTTAGTCAGTTAAGCGTCCGACTTTCCCTTAGGTCATGATCTCGCGGTTCGTGGGTTCGAGCCCCGCGTCGGGCTCTGTGCTGACTGCCAGCTCAGAGCCTGGAGCCTGTTTCAGTCTGTGACTCCCTCTCTCTCTGACCCTCCCCTGCTCACGCTGTCTCTCGCTCTCTCTCCTAGACATAAATAAAACATTAAAAAAAATTTTTTTTAAATAAAGATGGGTGATCAAAGAGGGGAAACAATGAGAAATTCACCCTTTAATTTTTTTTGTCAAATTTTACCTTTCCTCCTGATCTGCCTCTGTTGTTAACTTTTCAGAATCCTCAGGTTGTTGCTTCTTGTAATTTCTGTACACTTTTTAGTGGTAATCAGTCAGAGAGAGGCTGTAATAGGTTTATTCTGTATTGGCCAGCCACAGAAAGTCACTCTCTAACATGTTTTTTTTTTGTTCCCATCCCTTTGCCAACTTTATTTCTTTTTTGCTCTTTTTCTTTCTTTTCTTCTTCCTTCCTTCCCTCTTTTTCGCTCTCTTTCTTTCTTTCTCTTTCCTCCCTCCCTCGCTTCCTTCCTTTCTTCCTTCCTGTTCTTTTTTTGTCAAAAATCTAAAAAGCTCTTAACAGAAATCATTCACAACCAAATATTGGCAAGGAAAATCTTTCCTTTCTAAAACTGATTCATCGTAGAAGAGCAACATTTTCCAAAGGCAAGACTCTAATGAGCAGCTGTGGGCTGCCAAGCCATTAATCAAAATTACAGCAACACAAAAGTAGTTAGCCTCCTATGTGCATGTTGTTGTTTGTGTATTTTATTATACATCTGGCAGTGTATACTTGTTAGTTATGTTTTTCCTTTGGTTCAAAAGGATCTCTTTTATATTAGCAACAGGCAAAATTAAATGTGAAATTCTTCCAGAAAAATGTCAGTAGACTGAGTTACTTCTATAGCATTTAAAATAATTTGGTTTTGGGGCGCCTGGGTGGCTCAGTCGGTTGAGTGTCCGACTTTCGTTTAGGTCATGATCTCGTGGTTCGTGGGCTCGAGCCCCGCGTCAGGGTCTGTGCTGACTGCCAGCTCAGAGCCTGGAGCCTGTTTCGGTCTGCGCCTCCCTCTCTCTCTGACCCTCCCCTGCTCACGCTGTCTCTCTCTCTCTATCTCCTAGAAATAAATAAAACATTAAAAAAAATAAAATAAAATAAAATAATTTGGTTTCTAATAAGACATTTATTTCTTAGATTCTTTGTTTATTTTTGGTAAAGCACAATCGCTGGTAACATTTAACTGTCATGTGTTTTAATAACATATACAGAGAGCATATCAGCCTGTTGGATTTTATGCGTGGAATGCATCAACTCATTTTTGCTTTGGCTTTATGACTCACGACATCTACAATACAACCACTTATCAATGCTTTTCCTATTGTATGTGACCCAAAGACACCAGAGGTCCCAAATGTGGAAAGATCACATGAGCCCTTCTAGTTCCATAAACTGCTCCTCCAGAAACAAACTCTGTTTCTACATCACATTTTCCATACTTGTCATATTATCATCAGCTGCTTCTATATCCCAAAAGAATACTAACTAGTGATCGATAGCCCAGACATGTCTGGCCATGGCCTACATGTGCCCTGGGTAGTTCATTTATTTGCCTTGGTGGATTTGCTAGAGTGGAATTTAATCAATAGTTAATTCATTAATTCTGGTCCTCGAGAACGTAGAGACTACGCTGGATGTAGAGAGCTGGCTGGCTCCGGCTTTGACTGAAATATGACAAACACAGTAGCTGACAGCTTCACATGTATCGGTTGCCTTTTTATCTATAAATAGATAAGCCAAAGAGAGAGAGAGAGAGATAGAGAGAGAGAGAGAACATAAACAAGAAAGAGATTTGAGATTTTATTAGTTACTGCTAGTATTCCAAAATGCATCATTTCCAGGGGCAAGGGTTGAAAGAAAAGCAGAGAGAGAACACAGATCATGTCTTTCATTGTCTTTAATTGGCACTGTGGCATTTTTTTCCGTTCCAAATCAGTTCAGGGCTGTATTATTGATGAAAAGTCTGTGGTATAATGTCTTTGTAGCATTCGCAAATAATTGTTTGAAAATTTGCCTGAAGCTGCTGAATGATATAAATGATATTTTTACATACCAACTTTCCAGAAACCTTTATGAAATCAGGCTGTGTGTCTTTAAATGAAGGTTAAACCACTATCATCATTTATGAATCTTGTTAAATTTTCAAATTACTTAGTTTGGGGTTGAATATAGCAAAAGAGGTTAGAGCTTGTGGAAGAAGAATTTTCTTCTTTTTGGCTCACTAAATTTGGGGTGAAACTTTGAGGCCTATATTTTTTTATAGTATGGCTTTTTTTTTGTATTATCAGATAATCTCTTCTATCCCTAATTTTCCCTCTCTGATATTTTTCAGTGGCTGATAGCTTGAACACTAAAGCAATAATTTTATATCTTGTGTGAAAAAAATAAGGTCATGATTTATTTTATTCTTTTCTTAATAGAGAGAGGATGTTCGGCCGTAGATATAATATGTCACATCAAGTCTTCTTCACCCATATTCTAAACTTCCTTCCTCACCAGTATGGACAATTAGAGACAGATTTTAATTTGGACTGGAATTTTCTATCAGAGTCTTTTTTTTAAAAACTAAGCCCTATACCTGACATGGGGCTCAAACTCATGACCCCAACACAAGAGTCACATGTTCTAGCAACTGAGCCAGTCAGGTGCCCCTCTGTTAAAGAGTCTTTAAAGGATACAGGAAGACCTCTTGAAAGAAATCATTTGACGTATATTTACTACTATTGTACGGATCCAATCAAGTCTTATTTTTCAGGAAATATTATTTTTAATGGCAAGTGAGTTTTCATTATTGGACACATTGTTTCATTAAAAGACCTTACAGAAGGGGTACCTGGGTGGCCCAGTTGGTTAATTTTGGCTCGGGTCATGATCTCATAATTTGTGGGTTCAAGCCCTGCTTCGGACTCTGTACTGACAGCTCAGGGCCTAGAGCCTGCTTCAGATTCTGTGTCTCCCTCTCTCTGCCCCTCCACTACTTGCTCTCTGTCTCTCTCTGTCTCTTTATGTCAATCTCTCTCTCAAAAATAAATAAACATTTAAAAATTCAATTATTAAAATAAGACTTCATAGAATATTGACTTTATTCATTTTGGGGTGTATTTATTTATTTTGAGAGAGAGAGAAAGAGGGACAGTGCACTCATGTGAGTGGAGGAGAGGCAGAGTGAGGGAGAGAGAGAATCCCAAGCAGGCTTCATACTGTCAGCCCAGAGCCCGACACGGGGCTTGATCTCACAAAACTTGAGATCATGACCTGAGCTGAAATCAAGAGTCAGACCCTTCACCAACTGAGCCACCCAGGCTCCCCTCGAGTTTATTAAGACTGCCATCCATTCCTTCATTTTCTCACCTCCCTTTCCTTCCCAAACTCCTTTAACTTCTCTACCTCTTGTAGCTCCAATAGGAGCCACTCAGTCACTGAGGTAGACTGTGTGCTTCTCAGCAATATCCCCCTCTTCCTAATTCACTTTAGCCCTTAACTACCACATTGTCCCCTGCTCTCTGAATACCTATTTCCTTATTTTATTGGGTCCATTCCAAATCCAATTATTAATTGTGACACTGAACAGAAAGACTCTCCCTCCTCATCAGATAGTTCAAACATCACAGTTTTGATCATTCAGATGTCTCAAAAATTGCTGGCCCTCTTCTTCCCCCCCCCCCCAATTCTAGTCTCAAATATGTAGTTGCCGATTGATATCCTGTAGTGATATCCACTACCTCAAGCTTCAGTGGTACATTCTCATCTAACTCATCGCTTTTCCAACACCCATTTTCACAAATGCACCACCACCTGCATATTATCACTGACATCCATCTTTGAGTTTTTTTTAATCCTCTGGGTTTGCTAAATCTTCTTATATGTGTCTCTCTTCTTCAGTTCCACTACCACCACCCTGGTTCACCTTTTTCATCATTTAAGTTTATGTAACCTGTTTCTGTAAGAGTCTTAATTCAATGAGATACAAAGAAGAAAAGTCTCTGCATTTTGCCTACTGCTTGCTGCCTTATACATAATCCTTTGGCTGTCCTCTCTTTGACTCTTGAAAGCCTCTCAAAAACATCTTATGGCTTTTGAATTATTTTTAGTTATGAGTCTCACTTTGGTAATTAAGATTCATGATCAAGTATTAAAAAGTCCTTTCTGTCTCCAGCAAATTATTAAGCTCATGTCTGCTTCAAAGAGTCTACCATTTCACAGGCTCAGGCCTGATCACAGCTTGTCTGTTCCCTTCTTCTTGCTCTTTCCCTCCTATCCCCCTTGATCCGGTGTGTCTCCTCTCAATGTTATTATTTCACTGCCATCACTGGGTGACCCTCAAGGTCCTCTGTATGTCAGGTGGCACTTTCCTGGAGAGTTGTGTTTCCCTTGGGAGGCCCCAAGAGGATCTCCACATAGCCAGTTTCTCTGACATGAGTGCTGCCCTCTGTAGCTGATCTCTTATGGTCCAACAGAGTAGGGCATCCCAAGGACTCTTCTCGCTGGAGTCTCTTCTTCCTAGAAGGCTGCCATCACAAACAGCGTACCTTCAAGCTGGCTCAAGGATAGTCATCTTGCAAGGCATCTACTGGCTCAGGCCAAGCTCCTTGATCCATGACACATGGCACTCTTTATTTTACCTTTTTGTTGCAGCTACTTTGGACAATATCTAGCCAGCTGGATTCTCTCATTGAGAGTCAAGCACCTTTTCTTTGTTTATATGACTATCAGGATCAATGTCAAGCTCTTCCAAGCTCCTTATTATCCTCCAAGGACAGGAGCAGACTGCGTTTAGACATTTCTATAGCTCAACAAGTACCAAACATGAGAAACAAGTGCTTCTAATTTCTCTGCTTCCAGTTTCTCTCCATGACATATTTGGAATGCCTTCCTCAGTCGAGGGTATGTTAACAGGAGTTCGGGAGTACGTTTGATGACACTCTTCACTACGTAAATAACTCCCCTTTCACTGTTTGCCTCAGAAACTTCCAGTGGCTTTCCAACACACTCAAAAACAAATCCAGTTAGTTCTGTGTTGTACAAATCCTACATCACCAGCAAACCCCGACCCCACCCTCCTGACACCCACAGGATCTCAGTTCCCAACATTCTGTCTGTTGTGCAATCCAATCCAGTCCTAATAGATTCAATGGCCCTTCAATATGCCAAGCACGTAGTTGCCTCAGAGCTTTTCCCGCCACCTAGAAACCCCTCTAGGCTTGATGTGCCTCTTCTTTCAAATTTCTGCATAGAAGAACCAGACCACCAACCTGACATATGATTACTTATGTTTCTTTACTGTCCCTCTTCTCCCAGAAAACTGTAAGTTTTATGAAAAAAGAGGCTTTATCTGTCTTGTTTGCTGATAAATAAAGAACGGGTCTGGCATATAGTAGGTACTTAATAAATACTCAGTAAATTTTCTACTTTCTCAAACTCTCCTAGAATTCAGTATTTTTGGTTGTTGGGGGTAATGGGTCAATGTTAAAAAGCAGTTTTATCCTTGGGGTTCAACAGAATCTTGCTATTCCCTTTAGAAGTGAAATACTTACCATGTTTAAAAGTAGGAGCTCATTATCTGTCATCCTCAGTTTAGGGCTATATTTCAAATCCCCATACAAGACAGAAACCCCGTTCAAAGATCTTTTGCACTTGAGTTACTAATGTAGCTCACTGACCTTCCTTTCTAGCCCTGGTCTCTTCCACTGTAACATGTCAGGTTATTAATTTTAATGTGGCTTTGTAGTCTGGTAGTGACAACAGTGCACAGTCACTATTTCAGTATCAAATTCAGCATGGTATTTGAGGGACGCCACAACCTTTTATCTTTTATTCAAATTTACCCTCCTTTTTTGCTGGATGTAGCTTGTTCATTCATCAAGTTGGTCACATTACTCTTCCATACACGCTGAGGCTGATTCCCACCCCTTACTTTTACTTATGTTGATTTTCCTGCCCAGAATCTTCCCATCTTCATTTGCAATTCAAGTCCACATCTATTTGTCCCATGATATATCCTCATTATTTAGTCTAGAACATAGGACCTTTGTTTAGGTGTTTTTTATAATATCTGTAGCCTACCACATTTAAATACTTAACTTAAACTGCTATATAGCATTTACATGCTTTGTGTTTGCATGTTTTATATCCCCTATTATTCAAGGACACAGGTTTTGTCTTTTGATTTTTCACCCATTACAAGTTATGCTAAACATTCTAATAGATAATTAAATATTCAATTACTTGATTTGAGAACTGAGAGTTAATATTTTCATCATGCAACGTTTATTTAGTCCTATGTTAAAAGGTATCTGATCATTTATGATAGCCATAATCTGGACTACAACTGAAGAACTTGAGTGTTACATAAATAGTTGACAAAAATGATCAAGTTGAATAGGAAAAAAAAGGTCTACATAAACAGGATCAAGGAATCCAGAACTTTTTAATTTATAGCAATTTAGATTGATATTTTAAGGTATATGAAGATTTTTTTCCTTTGGCTTAAATAAGAACATTTTGACAAAATGGTAATAATATATTAGAATAAAATGTTAAAGAGTACTGTTGGGAGCCCTAATTCTTCACAAAAATTCTGTCTGACCTGTAACAGGTTAATATTCACCTGTATAAAGGTAGGTGATAAAGAGATGATTTTCCCATACTCCTTTCTATCCTCATTATTATTTTATACTTCTTGAAGTAAGAACTGAAAATGATGATCACTGTGGTGGTGGCCACAGTAGTATATAGTAGTAACAGAGTAGAATAGTAAATCTACTAACAATCTGACTTAATTAAAGGAAATAACTCCAACTGAAATGTCTGAATTATCAATGAATTCGTGTATCAAAATATGCATAGATATAGTAGTTTTCATCAGAAACTTTATTAAGGTAGCTTAAATCATAGTCCTTAGTGCTCTGGGAGTTCAACAAACTCAATCGTGACTTTATGAACAAATCTACAAAATTTTTCATTCAAGGATTCACTTTTGGTTTTCTGCACGAGCATGCAACTTTTACTAATCTATACCAAAAAGCTTCAGCACATTTCCCCAATATTTAACGTTCATTCCTATGGTATAAGAATGTTTCTTCTATTTTTGCTCTTAAACATCAAAGGAATGAAACCATTAATCCAGTTTATAATGGTGCATGTCTCTCAGAGATGTCTTTCATTTGAAATCAGCAACCAAAAGGTTTTTTCAGTGTCACTCTTTGGTTCTAATGAGAGATGTAGAGGTTGTTAAACTTGCTAGTCTTCTTTGATCATTTACCTTCGTGCATCTGACTCAGATCCTGAAAAACAAAACTGTTCATGTTATTGCTAAAAATATAAGCAGTCTCGAGGCGCCTGGATGGCTCAGTCGGTTAAGCTTCCAACTTCGGCTCAGGTCATGATCTCACGGTTTGTGGGTTTGGCTCTGTGCTGACAGCTCAGAGCCTGGAGCCTGCTTCAGATTCTGTGTCTCTGTCTCTCTCTGACCCTCCCCTGCTCACGCGCGCTCTCTCTCTCTCTCTCTCTCTCTCTCTTCCAGAAATAAATAAAACATTAAAAAACTTTAAAAAAATTATAAGCAGTCTCACTTCACAGTGAGTAATATAGACTGCTCTGCTAGAAAGAGAAGTTACAATGGTGTGGTATTCTGCATGGTGTTTTCTAGACTTTACTAGTTCACCAGCTTTTGTGGAAAAATTAGACCCTTGAGTGTCACTTAAATGTAGTCTTTCCTGTAGTTGATTATGCAGTGAATACAAAAGAGGTATCTGGAAAATGTGGAATTAATTTTGAGTCGGACAAAGACCTTAGAATAATAATGGTGACTATAGAAGTCACCTGTGAAACTGTTCTCTTGTAGGTGACATTAATTTCCTATCTACAGAGTATTATTAGTGAATGCCTTATGTTTGTACCCCCAAGAAAATGAAATAATAATTTTATTTTTTAGCAGTCTATTAAAATGTCAAGGTTTATCTTGACTGCTGCTTTTTAATGTAAATGTTTGGGCTTAATTGAATTCCTAATATATGGTGTCACTTGGAATTCTGATAGGGTCCAGTAATTTTGCCTGTAAAGATATATTTCTTCTTAAAATGAAAGGTATAACAAAAATACCATTTAGCACAATGGCAGAAAAGTGGTTACACGAGTTATTGTGAGATTTTTATTGTAAGAGCTTTAAAGTATAGGGACTAAGCTTGGTCCCTCTGAAGTACCAACTGGAATGTTTTCTATGTAAAAATGCCCTATAACTATTTGTCATTTGGTTAATTGTTGTAGTTGGAAATTCTAAAATTGTAAAAATAGTCAGAATTCTACTCCTTTTTTTTAAAGAAATGAGAATAAAAATAATTATTATTTTCCATTACCTAGTGTTTTGCAAATAGTAGGCTTCCCTTGCCATGCTAAATTGCAAGAATATGTCATATCCAAGTCCCCGGGGTTTTATTAAAAACTTTAACTATTCTGCTTATAGGGCTTATTTTAAAAATGCTAAAGATAGTATGGTTGTGTCATTTAGGCTGTATCATTCTGGCAAGTAGTCCTAAGTGCAGAATTAAAGTTCTATAGCATTAACCTGAGAGTAAATCATTTTATTCAGGGTTGATTCCTACTGGAAAGCTTGATGTTCTGATTTCATTCATTTCAACAAATGAAATATTAATAGATCACTGAAAGTGCAATAAAGTCTTAGATCCTATGCCCTCCTTATATACCAACCCCTCCCTGAAAAGTATACTCATACTTAGAATGAAATTGTTACTCAATTTTTAAGAATCACACATCTCCAAGAATATTATAATGTAAAGTTATTTGTTATAGGAATTTCCAGTTCCTATATTTCTTACCACAAAACATGTCTGAATATGCTATTTGAAGAATTACTAGAGAAACAGATCTGTTTATAGGAGTCAAAATTTAAGGTACATCAAAGTAAAGTATATTGAGAGGAATTTTATCATTTATTACTTGATAAAATTTATAAATTGTATTTATAAATAAATTTATCAATTGTTTTAAAATAATTGACAAGTTTACTGATAAGATTTTATCAACATGGGCAGTTATTTTGGCTACAAGTAACAAAACACCCAACAACAGAGGTTTAAGTAAGTAGTTGTAGAGATTATACACTGTTACTGACATAGTTCGACTTATCAAATAACATGGTGGCCTCTTTGTGATTCTTTTGATCTTTCTCAAGTGGCTGCAAGATGATTACTGAAGTTCCAGACACTGTGTTTAGCAGAAAGGAAGAGAAATGGGGAAAGTAGTGGCTGTGCCAAGAAAGTTGAAATTGTTTAGGAACCTTCCAAGACTCCCACTGTGGTTTTCTAGCTGCGTATCATTGGGCAGATATGTGAAATATTGCTAGTCTGGGCTGGGAAAGGAAGGTAAAGGAGAAGGTGATTTCAAGTAGAGATTAGCTCTACCACCTGTTCTAATTTCCACCCTACTTACTGAAGTCATATTATTTGTGTCCTAATTTTACTTATGAAACCAGAATTTTCTGTTGATTGTCCTGATTAGCCAAAACAATGGTACTTTCTTCCTGTCTCAGAAATTTAAAGTGGTAGATCACTGGACTCTTGCCATGTGTCATCCTCCCAAAAGCTTACATAGTTTTCATTGATTCTCTAAACATATTCTCCGGTAGTAACATATTTGAGCATATTACATATTAGTATATATCTTCTTTGACTTCAGCTATTTAATTAAGAAGTTGTTGACAAAATGGACCTTTTGACCAATCTGGAAGATTAATTTGAAAGTACATGAAGATGATGTAGCAATGTTAAATGTTGTCTTTTCAGATGTATTGATTATTCTATCCATTGCAGATCCCTTCAAGTTGATTGGATGTCTCCAGGGAAGCCAAATGGCATCATTCTTGGATATGATCTCTTACGTAAAACATGGCATTCATGCCGGAAAACCCGGAAGTTAATGAAGGACCACAGTAATGAGCTCTGCAAGGCAGTAAAGTGTCAAAAACCTAAAACCATCTGTGGACACAAGTGTTATTCTCCTGAAGCTAAGGTATATCTTTTCAAATGAGTCACTGAAATATGATTTTCTCACTAAACACTCCAGGTGAAATCACTTGCTTTTTAAAACACGGTTTGTCACAATCAATTTTTCCACTAGTCTATCAGAAGACCCCGTGGAAAAGAAAGGATGCTTATAAAAACCCTGTCATCCTCATGAGCATCTTAGCCTTCTCGTTTTTCATCATCTTCACAGGAAATATTAGTTTATTGAAATGGCAAGGAACTCCCGACTTTGTACTTGATTGAATGACTTGAATTTTCTTTACAACAAATCCATTCAGCTACAAGTGGGTGTCTGTTTACATGACACTGATGAGTAACTGTGAACAGGACCTCTCGTGGCTTGTCAGAAATATTTTAAAATTATGGCCATTTGCAGATTAATGTTCATATTAGTTGCAGTTTAGGAATCAGATCAATAATACAGCCAGACAGAGGAGTTTGTAAATGGGTTTTATTGACAAACGATGCAGAAAATCCTTAGTTTGAAGGTAGGATTTTATATAATGAAATAATGTTCCTATTTGTCAGCAACAACATCACACATTTAATGACTAAAGCTGTTGCTAAATTCAAAAGATTCACTGCAGAAAGACACAATAATTAAGAAAGTGAGTTGTTGAAGCAATATGGATCAAAATACAAATTAGTACAGCTGACACTGCCAAGCAGTAGTTATGATCTAAGAAATGTTATAAAACTAGCAGTTACTAACTACACTTTTTTTTGACATTTAGGCTCCAGAATTGTCATTATGACTTGGTTTTACATTACTTTAGGCCATTAAATGTGCACTATCTGATGAACATACTTTCATAAAATAAAATAAAATTTAGTATTTTTGAAGGGAAAAATGGTAGAATAAATTTACCCATTAAAAGTGTTCTCTAGGAGGAAGAAAGAAATCTTTGATGCATTAAGTAAAGGCTTATTATTTTAAGGATTAAGGACACACAAAGATATTGACAGTAAAAGAAAAGAGGAAGTCAATTAAAATCTCAAGAGAAAGCAATTGTTTGTAAATTTCTGCTTAGAGTTCACTATGAATATGTATTTCTTGAGTGGGGATTTGGAGAGAGAGGAGACTAAGAATTTTTTTTGGCTAAATCACTATAATACCAGAAGAACTTGATATACACTTTACCATGTATTCAAATCCCAGCGAACATTAGACATGAAGGGGTTGTTAAAATACAACATTTTATTAGCAGCTCCCATCCCCAGAAACTCTGATTCAATAAATCTTGGACAGGGCATGAAAAATTTTAATTCTAACATGGCCCCAGATAATGCCTCTGGTAACCATACTAAACCAACCAGGATCTGTTCCAGGAACTATATTTTGAGAATCACTAATTATAGACTTGCTTTGGGAAACCATAGGATAAGCAAAAGACTCTTCAAATTATTAGGTGCACATTTATCAGCTCAAGTTAATAAAATTTCCACATAGGTTTCCTGAGACAGATAACTTGAAGACTGAATTAGAAGATTAAGAAATATTCTGTTTATGTGGAGGCCTCCCAAGAGAAATAATTTCTTAAAATTTCATTTTTGGGAGCCACCAATGATCTAAACCAAAAGGAGTTAGAAAAAGAGCACAAATTTCATGTGTCTACAGGAGCTTGAGAACGGCAATGGAATTGAAAGGGCCAGTTCCAAAGGGCCATCACTTAATAAACATTTCAGTGGAAGCTTCACAAAAAAATGATAACTGGTAGAGAAGCTTGCTGAAAGAAAAGGCTAGATATGTGTAAGTATCTAGAAACACGCTCTATGTGAATTGGACTTTAACAAATGCTTTGAGACCATATAACAAAGGATAAGACTTTAGGTCCTGTCAAAAAAGAAGAGGAAGGCATGTGTTGTTTCACCCTGAAAGCAAAAATGACCAGCATCCTTAAATCTCAAAGATCACATAAAAGTTTTTTGCTTAACTCTTAAAAATAGGGCAAAATTTCAAAATTTCCTTTCACAAGGGATATGACATCAAAGAGAAGGATCACCCAGTTTATCTTTGGCATTGGACTCCTTTTGAATCCTCATTTCATTGCTAATAACTAAATACAGAAAAGGAAATTCATTACATTTTGGTTCAGTATGGCTACCTGAGGACCGCAGGGGTAGACTTTGATTTTTAAGAGCCTGTTTCTTTGTTCTTTGATGATTTTTAAAAAACGAATAAAGTCCTAAGCTAATGGCCCTTAAGAAGACTTAGAGAGTCCACATTCTACTGCCACATATTGAGCTTGAATCATATGTGGGTACAAGCTAAAATAGCCATGTGCAAAATGGAAAAAGAGACTACCTCTTGAATAGTGATTGATGTTGCCTACCACAGGAAGCTTATAGCTAATTAATGTGACCTATGCCACATATAGGTTCTGAGGCTACATTTCAGCAACTGTTTAGCATTTTGTTTGTTATATATACAGTCAGTCTCTCAGACCTCAAGTGATCATGCAAATAATTATTTGATTGTTCAAGCACATAATTTCTTCTGCAGCTCCTGGAAAAAAAAAAAAACCCACATTGTTGAAAGGGCTTTTCAAAATTAATTTCCATATAAATCTCTTTTTTTTAAATATGGTGTCCTATGACGTGTGTGTATGTGTGTGTGTGCATGTGTGTGTGTGTGTGTATGCATACACACACATTAGATTGTTGAGACTGCTTTGTTTGAAGATTGGGTTCGTAAATAAGTGATTATATAAATTATAAGTATAATGCTACTTACTAAAAGAAAAAGAAAGATCAATGAGAGACAGGTTTCCATAAATGTGTTTTCAAATTACACAGGTATTAAAACAAAAACATGTATATGAAGGTAATTGTTCATTTACAATCTAAATCTTTACATTGGGAGCACTGACATTCAAAAGATAATTCACATTTATAGAGTGTGATAATAGAGTACAAAGCATGATTAAAGTCTTAAAAAGTTACATGGTATCAATAGCACATATAGAATTTAAATGATGCTGGGGAGATGCATTTTTCAAACTTGAATTTTTATCAGTACTATACTACATTTGGTCTCGGGTTACGGCCTCTTAGAACATAATTGTATCTCATGAGATATGATAGTATAGTACTTCTAATTGCACTGATATTTCTTTAACCCCAATTCTCAACTTCAGGTTTGTTGTAATGGAGTTCTCCATGACTCCCAGCCTGGGCACCACTGTTGTGAAGAGAAGTATATCCCATTCATTTTGAATTCAACTGTGGTTTGTTGTGGTGGCCGAATAAGAGAGGCTAAACCAAATCACCACTGCTGCTCTGGGTATTATGTCAGAATTCTACCAGGTGAGAATCATTTCCAGATGTGCTCAGTGTCAGAGAGCAAGAATTCCTATCCTCTTCAAGGTTCTTCTAGCTGCATTAAAATCAAATTGGCATGAGGCAGATTAATAGGAGAAAATCACATTTAATACCGTATGTATAAGGAATCCACACAGACGTGGAAATTCCAAAAGTAGTTAGGCAAAATGAGCTATACATGTCATTCTGAACTAAGGGGAAGTGTGTAGAGCTCTTAGACATCAGAGGAAAGGAATGTACTTCACAGAGCAGTAAGAATAAGTGTAGATGTTTGGTAATTAGATGTTTGTCCTGCCATATAGATGGGTCACTCAGATGAAATTTATCTCTGCTAATAACCCTTATTCTGAGAAAGATCCCCAATTTAGATTGTTCTATGTAGTTAAGGGAGGGACAAAATTTCTCTTCAGCCCACACAGTCTCAATTGCTTTCAACTCAAAATAATCTTCATGCCAGAGTGGCTCATTTTGGGGCGGCTGCCCTCGGTCCCTACATCAGTAATCTGGGAACCTGAAAAAGCCAGCACATGACTCATGCCAGCCAACTACTTCAAGCACCTCCCTAACAAAAATTCAATGATGAACACACAGCCAATGGCCTGCTTTAAATATAATTTCTTCTTTCAGTTCTGTTGAATTCTAAGCAAGACTAGCTACAAAAAAGAAAACAAAGGACTTAACGCTATCTACTACATAAGGAAATACATCCAGACCTGGATAACTCTCTTTATTTTGTGACTTTATTTCAATCATGTGGATAAATATTTTCATCATGAATTCCCTGAATTTCTGAGCGCTCCAGTGCATGCAGCCCTTCTTCATGGAAGAGCTGCAAGACACGTTTCAGTGTGTCTTTCCAAAATCCAGGGTCTACTCTCCTTACTTTTTTGAGGGGAGGTGGAGGGAGGGCTGGAAATCTGTTATTTACTTTATTACTTGTTTTCCAAGCTTTTACTTAAATACCAGTTAGTTAACATACAGTGCAGTACTAGTTTACATAAAACACCCAGGGTTCAACACAAAAAATGCCCTCCTTAATTCCCATCACCTATTTAACCTATCTCCCTGCCCACTTCCTCAGTTTGTTCTTGTAGTGTAGAGCCTGTGCACACCGAAGTTTATAGCAGCATTATCGACAATAGCCAAATTATGGAAAGAGATGAAATGTCCATTGATGATGACTAGATAAAGAAGGTGAGGTATATAAAATGGAATATTACTCAGCCACAAAAGAGAATGAGATCTTGTCATTTGCAACAACGTTGATGGAGCTAGAGAGTATTATGCTAACTGAAATAAGTTAGTCAGAGAAAGACAAATACCATCTCATTTCACTCATATGTGGAATTAAAGAAACAAAACAAATGAATATGGGAGAAAAAAGAGAGGCAAAATACTCTTACATAACCAACATATGTTAATAAGTATTGACATAGTTTTTAAAATGACTATTCCAGACATTTAAATATCTTTATTATCGTCATTGGCAGCTACTATTTATCCTGGAAAAGCCATTGACAATACAGGTTTTTTTTTCCTACCACCTAAGTTTAATGCCTATATCTTCAGAAGCTCAGAAAATGGATATGAGACAAAGAGAAAAGAGCTAAGTGTTCAGATGCCCACGAAAAGCTGAATGCTTTGAGATACCTAGTTTAACATGAAATTTATGCCAAACATCTTAATTCAGGTATTGTTCAGTATACCTTGTGTTTGGCATAAATACATTTATCCGGTGCAAGTAAAATGAGAAATTGTCTTATCCAGCATCTCTTTTACAAAACACTGGAGCAAAAAGGGAAGGTGAGGTAATTGAAATGGTATGCAAGTTTCAGGGCAAAGAATCTCTACTCTTCTAAATGTTTCCTTAATATTAACAGAAAAATCTGTCTTTACAATCATACTGTTATTTCTTATTCTCCTGCAAAAATACTTTCATAATTGAATAACTCTTAGTCAACTAGATCTTTCAAGGAAGAAAACACAATGGTGGTGAAAATAAGAATTTTGTATTAAAGGGTTAACTCCTTTATACTGTAAATTATAGGGTTAGCAACTAATCAAACTCTACCAAATGCTTTACTCTCTCAAGGTAGTTTACACTTGGGGAGTTTTCAACTACATTTCCTATCTTCCCTCCCAGGCAAAAAGTTGCCCTAAAAATATAATTAAATAGGTGAGATGTTGTTTTCTTCCTTCCTGTTGTTCAGACCAACAGATCATACCAGGCTTTTCTCTAATTCTAGCAGAGTTAGATAATGGTGTTTTTATTTCTTTTTTTTTTTAATTTTTTTTTTTAATTTATTTCTAGGAGAGAGAGAGAGACAGCGTGAGCAGGGGAGGGTCAGAGAGAGAGGGAGTGACAGACTCTGAAACAGGCTCCAGGCTCTGAGCTGGCAGTCAGCACAGAGCCCGACGCGGGGCTCGAACCCACAAACCGCGAGATCATCACCTAAGCGAAAGTCAGACGCTTAACCGACTAAGCTACCCAGGCGCCCCAAGGTGTTTTTGTTTCTAAGTCACATTAAAATCTTTGATGTTATGATTTGCAATTAACTGTTTAAACTCTGAGAAAATATTCTCTGTCCCTTTAAATTGATGAAAAATAATTGGTTGCACCCATCACAGCTATTAACTCCTAGTAGATTTGCCTGTCACCTCTCTCAATCCTAACAGTCTGTCAGATTTCAAACTAAGAAAACGATCTACTTTTTAAAAAATAAAATAAAATTTAACTTTTTCCCTAAAAATGAACAAAGCCATGGAAGCCCAAAGTCATTCATTGACCCTTTAGAAAACTTGTTAATAAGTAAGTTTTAAAACAAGAGTTTTTAAAATTTTTTAATGTTTATTTATCTTTGAGAGACACACAGAGATAAGCAGAGGGGGGACAGAGAGAAAGAGGGAGACACAGAACCCACAGCAGGCTTCAGACTTCAAGCTGTCAGCACAGAGCCCAAAGCAGGGCTTAAACCTACGAACTGTGAGATCATGACCTGAGCCAAAGTTGGATGTACAACCGACCGAGCCACCTAGGATGCCCATGAAACAAGAGTTTTTAAAAACTTCGTGATCTATATGACATGCGCATATGCCACATGCTCGCTCACTCAAACCTCAAACATTTTAATATCTTCCAAACTGTTGAGAATGGCCCATATTTGGATGCCTTTTAAGTAGTTCATTTTTCACAGTATTAGAATGCCTACCATGGTGTCAAGGAAATAAACATGCAATCTCATGGGATAATCAAAGAGAGTGTTTTGCTGCAATCATGAATCTCAATGTACCCAAATGAAAAGATTATATTGTAACCTCTATGCTCAGCCAATGGTCTTTGTTAACTACTTTAACACTGTTTACATCAAGAAAGAAAGCATAGTGACCCCAAGCCATCTTGTATCTAAATGCAATTAAAATTCAATCAGTACTCTGTCAGTTCAAGGCTAAGATGGGTATAGGCATTTTGATATTTACAGATAAGTCTGAAATATTGGTTAATAATATTTACTTCAATTTTTCTCACAACTTTCCTTCACAGCACCCTATAACAAAGCGTGACAGAGGAAAGAATGCTTATTCCACTCCTCTTTTTTTTTGTAAATATGCTAATGACCTCAAGCTAAATGTTAATGTGGGTCATTCTTTGATAAGAATAACAATTAACTGTTAAGACTGCATGGTAGCTTTTAGAGAGAAAACATTTTCAAGCCTGTTGTGAAATAGATTCATTTTGAGAGGTTAATGAGAGGTGACTGATCCTTGTATCTTATGTCTAATAGACCTCTTTTGAGGGAAAAAATCAGTTTTGCTTCTCATTGATATAGTCCACATCTCTTTTTATAAAATCTTTTCTTCTGTCAGTAACTGAGTAAGATTCTGAAGGATTTGAGGAAATGTGGCTAAAATATCTAAACCAATGAATATTTGTTATCCTCAAACTGGCTTTAGAAAATGTTAGTTTTCCCCAAGATAGATAGATAGATAGATAGATAGACAGACAGACAGATAGATACCATAGATGTGGACACTATGTTTCTTCTAAACCCAGGATTGTCCTAAGTGAAATTTAATTAACTGGTGCTACTCCTAGACCATGTGGCACATTACATAAAGAAAGTTTGTCAAGAAGAGACTGCTCTCTGTCTGAGGAAATTAAGAAATATGGTAACCATATTTGAGACCAAATTTGAAAGTCTTTTTACCAAGAGGAATGTAACAAGTATAGTACTTTACTGTTCACAGTAAGCTCATCCCTCCTTCATTGGCTTCTAGTAGATTCATCATGAAAAACTTAGAATTTTCTTCTGCTTATAAATACCATTTTATAGGACCCCTTCAAAGACTATCAACAAAACCAACTGCCCTTGCATTCTAGGAATTCATATTTTGAGAGAAAACTGATTATGCCTTGGCCCACTCCTCTAGAGAAATGAAAACTTGTGTTGACACAAAGACCTTCTCACAAATGTTTGTAGCAGCTCTACTCATAATTGCTGATAAACAGAAACAACTCAAAAGTCCCTCTGTGGGTAAATGAACAAATGGTGGTATATCCACACCAAGGAAGACCACCCAGCAATCAAAAGGAACAAACTCATAATAAATACCAGAAAGATACAATGATGAGTGAAAAAAGCCAGTCTCTAAAAGTTACTTACTGTAGACTCCATTCACATGACCCACCGAAAGGAAAAGACAATCTCTAGTGAAGGGGACCAAATCAGTGGTTTCAAGGATGATGGGTGGGAGGAGAGTGTGACTGTGAAAGAATAGTATGGAGTTTTGGGGGGGAATTGAAGCTCATTTGTATCCTAATTGTATTTCTGCATTAAAATTCATAGAATCTGGGGTGCCTGGGTGGCTTAGTCGGTTAAGCGTCCGACTTTTGCTCAGGTCATGATCTCATGGTTCGTGGGTTCGAGCCCTGCATCGGGCTCTGTGCTGACTGCCAGCTCAGAGCCTGGAACTTGTTTCAGTCTGTGACTCCCCCTCTCTCTGACCCTCCCCTGCTCATGCTGTCTCTCTCTCTCTCCTAGAAATAAATAAAACATTTAAAAAATAATAATAAATAAAATAAAATTCATAGAATCTATGTGTCCCCCAAAAGATCAATTTTTAATGTATGATTATTTTAAATAAAAAAAAAATTTAGGTAGTATGCCTTAGAATTCTATTCCCATTTAATAAATATGAAAAGTAGGACGTAGAAACAAGACCAAGTCACCCAATTAGTCAAGGTTGAAATTTGCATGATTAAAAATTAGATTGAGGGGCACCTGGTGGCTCAGTGGGGTAAGCATCAGACTTTGGCTCAGGTCATGATCTCAGAGCTCATGAGTTTGAGCATTGCATTGCATCAGGCTCTGTCAGCACAGAGCCTAGAGCCTGCTTTGAATTCCATGTCTCCCTCTCTCTCTGCCCCTTCCCAGCTCATGCTCTGTCTCCCTCTCTCCTTCAAAAATAAATAAACACTTAAAAAATTTTTGTTTAATTAGATTGAGCCATTAGAGATATTGTGTTATATAATAATGTGATGACTTCATACATGTAATTTGGTATATTTTTCTGGTACATTGGTAGAACAGAAAGAAAGAATATTTATCTCTATTAAAATTACATTGAAAATTCCTATTAAAAGAAAGCAAGCAAAAATGTGCCAGAGACTAGACTCCTTATTTCAGGGAATATTGTATATGATGTTGGTTAATGAAAGAACAAAATTCTGTATAGGGTTTTGCTGGTTTGATGCTGAATAACTAACTAGTGGATAAGAATGATGAGCTTTAGAGTCCAACTGCCTGGTTTCACATCTCATTTGTTTTACTTATTAGTTATTTGACCTTCATTAAGTTACTTTAAGTAATACTACTGGGAGTCCAGTGTCTCTGATTTCCACTGAGCTCCTATATTAGAACCCCCAAAGCTTTCAGGTGCAAACACAAGGAAAGGTTGATAACAATTGGAGAGCATAAGACTAAATGGGGTTAACAGGCATCCTGTAGGTGACAGAAGATAGTCTCTTAGGAATTATTCTAGAGCAAAGACTCAAGTGTGTCCACTTTCACCACATCCTATTAAAGGGTAACCAGTTCATAAAAGCTAGGAATCAAATGTCTAATGGACATTGAGATCCTCTGAGACCAAAGATCCTCACTGATTCTTGTTGATTCTAAGAGACCAAGCAATCCTTTAGCTAAGCTGACTTTTAACAATTGGCTGGGGAAGCCACAAATAGCTTCCACCCTTTAAAGAGAAAGAAACTTTCCATCCATGATGTCACAGTCTAAACTCTGGACCCTAGAAAACATGCTTTGTTTTGAAAACTGATGCTTGGAAACTGTGTCCTTTCTGTGCTACTATTGTCAACAAATACAGAGAGTTGATTTGTCAAGCTTTCTGGGGAACATAGCAGAAGATCAACCAAACGTTGTGTAAGAACGGAGTTTTAAAGAGGAAATCCAGTATCTTTAGTATGTCAGTTTCCCAGGGCTACTGTAACAAATAACCGGAAACTTAGTGGCTTACACCAACACTGCTTCATATATCTGACATTTCTCAAGGTCAGAAGTTCCAAATGGGTCTCACTGGGCTCAAATCAGTGTGTCAGCCAGGCTTCCTTCCCTTCTAAAAGAGAGAATCCTTCTTCTTACCTTTCTTACCTTCCAGAGGCTACCCACATTCCTTGTCATTCCTGGAAGTGGCCTCCTTCCATCTTCCAGGCTTCGAGTGGCCATTCAAACCTTTCTGACAGCATTACCAACTTAATTCCAACTGCTATTTTAATCCCCTTTTTGGCATATAACATAACACAGTCACAGATTCCAGAGATTAGTACATGGACATCTTTGGGAGGTCATATTCTGCTTACCACACTAAGGCTAAGGTTAAATAATTGTGAGAATTAAAATGGCATTTCTGTAAATGAGACATTAGCTATCCTGAGTGAATTAAAAATATACTGCGAGTCTAAGTGCAGGAGTAAATGAAAAACTGCTGAGAATAGTTCTATGACTCTAAATTAGGCAGCAGTCTCAGGGATTGAAGAGAAGATGGTATGAGGTTGGGAACCACAGGAAGTGAGGAACCACAATCTTGTTTATGACCCTTAAATCTCGGACAAAATGGTAGAAAGTGATTTATCTTTTTGATGGAACAAATAGGATATTGTAAGCACTACTATAGGGAATACAAAGTCTTTTCTGAAGGTATGTCGATACAATGAACCTGATTCTCTTAAATAGCAATTTTTAGTGGATTTTTAGCCAGTTTCAAGAAGGACATAGCCAGATTTATAAAGACCTTTAAGAGCTTAGCCTCCTCTATGAATCCCATATCTAAATTCTCCTTGCTCCAGAGGCTCTTGAAGACAGATTCAAGGTCTGAAATGTAGATCATGAAGGCATCAGGTACTAGATAATCAGTCTGTACCATCATCAAATTATAGGCTGGAGATTCTTCTGGGAGTTCCAGAAAGCGGTTTCTGGGTCCACATTTAATACTGGCATCCCATTAACAAAGTAGGTCTCTTAACATCAGATGCACCAGAGTAGAATTACTAAGTAACAGAAAATTGTATTGATTACAGAGAAGACAAAGACAAAGGCGAAATCTGAAAGGCATTTGAAATTCCTGCCTCTTATTCCTAGGAAGGAACGATAGAAACATAGTAGGTGGGGAGTCTGGGTGGCTCTGTCAGTTAAGCGTCTGACTTTGGCTCAGGTCATGATCTCGTGGTCTGTGGGTTCAAGCCCCATATTGGGCTCTGTGCTGACAGCTCAGAGTCTGGTGCCTGCTTCAGATTCTGCATCTCCCCCTGTCTCTGCTCCTTCACAACTCATCCTCTCTCTCTCTCTCTCTTTCTCTCTCTCTCTCAAAAATAAGTAAATATTTTAAACATTTATAATAAAAGAAAAACATAGTAGAATTTATGTTAGATAATGTAGCCCCTATATCAATTACATATGAAAACTTCTTTTTCTATAACTGCATGAAAAGTTCTCTTTTTTGTGTTAAAAGCAGTTGTGATTTGACCAGAGCAGCTACTTTCATAGACAGGGGTGGTTTTATTAATGCTTGTCTTTTTCCTTTTCTGATTCTATCTTTCTAGCTAAAGTAGAGCAAATGTTCTTCCAATGGCCCTTTTCTTTATAATAATGACAGTTGTCTTTGTGTACACCAGACATAGATGTGTCTTTGTTTTAGGCTTTATCTAATTGCTTAGTCTGAAAAGCTATCAATCTGAACTATTTTTTTCCTTTTTTTCTGAGCTAAAGTATCTTCCAAGTGCTCAGCGAGCTCTTATGAGTTAGAGAAGGCACAGTCTACTATCCTATCTTGTTTTCTGAGAAATTATGAAGTCTTGACTTTGATTGAGGCCAAGGTGTTCCTCATGGTAGCTAACCAGTCTGTTGAAACCAGGCATGGAACTGTATTTCTTCTGTTTCTGGAACTACACTTTTTTATTGTGGTAAAGTAGACATAACAAAATTTATCATTTTAACAATTTTTAGGTGCATAGTTCAGTAAGACTGAATACATTTGCATGGTTGCATCAGGACCACTACTGTCTCCAGAACATTTTTATCTTCCCAAACTGAAACTCTATACCCATTGAACATTAACTCCCCATTGTCCTTTACCCCCAGAGCCTGACAACCACCATTCTATTTTCCATCTCTATGAATTTGACTACTCTAGGTATCTCATATAAGTAGAATCATAAAATATTTGCCATTTTGTGATTAGTTTCTTTCATTTACTATGTTTCCAAGGTTCATCTACGTTGTGGCAAATGTCAGAATTGCATTCCTTTTCAGGCTGAATAATATTCCATAGTACGTATCTACCACATTTTGTTTATCCATTCACCTGTTGATAACTATTTGGGTTGTTTCCACTTTATGGCTATTGTGAATAATGCAGCTATGAACGTTGGTGTACAAATATCTGTTTGAGTTTCTGCTTTCCTTTTTTTTTTTTTTTTTTTCTTTTTCTTTTTAGCTTTACACCTACAAGTGGAATTCCTGGATCATATGGAAATGACCTTCAGCTCAGGTCATAATCTTATGGTTTGTCAGTTTGTGACCCACATTGGGCTCACTGACAGCTTGGAGCCTGGAGCCTGCTTCAGATTCTGTGTCTCCCTCCCCTCCAGCTCCTTCCATGCTGGCATTCTGTCTTCTTCTTTCTCTCAAAAATAAACATTAAAAAAAATCTTTATATTCTCAACAGCAGTGTGCAAGTATATTATGTGCAAGGGTTCCAATTTCTCAAATTCCTTGCTAACATATTATTTTCTGTGGGGTTTTTTTTGTTTGTTTGTTTATAATAGTCATTCTTCTGGGTATGAAGTAATATAGTGATTTTGACATGCATTTGCCTAATAATAGTATTCAACATCTTTCCATATGATTACTGGTCATCTGTATATCTTCTTTGGAGACATGTCTATAAGAGTCCTTTAGACATTTTTTAGTTGGGTTGTTTGTGTTTTTGTTGTTGGGTTGCAGGTGTTCTTTAGATTTTTTGGATACTAGCCTCTTATTTGATAGAGATAAGACTTTTTGGATATTAGTCTCTTATTAGATAGACTTATTATTGGCAAATATTTTCTCCCATGGGTTGCCTTTTGACTTAGTTGATAGTGTCTTTTGATGCATAACAATTTTAAATACTGATGAGGTGTGATGCATCTACTTTTCTTTTGTTACCTTGTACTTTTGATGTCATATCCAAGAGTTATTACAAATCCAATGTCATGAAGTTTCCCCCATGTGTCTTCTAAGAACTTTATAGTTTTAGCTTTTACATTTAGGACTTTGATCCACATTGAGTTGATATTTGTATATGGTTTATGAATAAGGGAAGGGTTC
Organism: Proteles cristata cristata; assembly: GCA_017311185.1. Taxonomy (NCBI): domain Eukaryota; kingdom Metazoa; phylum Chordata; class Mammalia; order Carnivora; family Hyaenidae; genus Proteles; species Proteles cristata. The sequence goes on from JAESUZ010000507.1 coordinate 1,453,123, forward strand.
AACTTCATTTCTTTTGTATTTGAATGTTTACTTTTCCCTGCACTAGTTCTTAGAAAGATGGTCCTTTCCACATTAAATGGTCTTGGAAAACTTGTTGAAAATTATTTGGTCATTTTTGTGGTTTTATCTCTGGCCTCTCTATTCTATTCCAGTCTATATGTCTATCTTTGTACCACGATCATACTGTTTTGGTTATTAATTGTATCTTCATGGTATTGATTGTATCTTTGTAGTAAGTTTTGAAAGCAGGAAATATGAGACCTTCAAACTCAGTTCTTTTTCATTATTGTTTTGGCTATTTTGAATCCCTTGAGATTCCAGTGCAATTTTAGGATAGATTTTCTACTTCTACAAAAAAAAATATTGCTTGGATTTAGGTAGAGATTGCATTGACTCTATAGATCATTTTGGGTAGTATTGATATCTTAACAATATTGTCTTCTGATCCATGAACATGGGATGTCCTATTTATTTATGACTTCCTTAACTTCTTTCATCAATATTTTGTAGTTTTCAGTGGGCAAGTTTCCACCTCCTTGGTTAAGTTTATTATTAATTGTGTTTTTATACTACTGTAAATGGAATTGTTTTTTAAAAAATTTTCCTTTTTAGATTGTTCATTCTTAGTGTATAGAAACATAACTAATTTTTATATATTGGTTTTGTATTCTGCAACTTTTCTGAATTCTTTTATTAGTTTTAATAGGTTTTTGGTGGAATCTGTAGGGTTTTCTACATATGAGATTATATTGCCTGTGAACAGAGATACTTTACTTCCTCCTTTTTAATTATGATGTTCTTAATTTCTTTTTCTTGCCTAATTGCTCTGGCTATATATTTCAGTACTATGTTGAATAGAAATGGCAAAAAAAAAAAAAAAAAAACTTGCAGTGGTATCTTCTTTCTGATCTTAGAAGAAAAGCTTTCAGTGTTGATTTTAATGTTAGTTTTGGATTTTTCATACATATTCTTTCTTATGTGGAGGTAGTTACTTTCTATTCCTAGTTGGTCAGATTTTGAATTTGACAATTTCAAATGCTCTCTCTACATCATTTGAAGTAATCATGTACTTTTCTTTCTCCATTCTATCAATATGACATGTCACTTGATTGAGTTTCATATGTTGAATCATCTTTTCATGCTTTTTGAGAATAAGTCCCAATGGTCATAAGGAATAATCACTTAAATGTGCTCTTGAATTCAGTTTACTAGCATTTTGTTGAGAATTTTTATATCAATTTTCAGTCATAAGGGAAATACAGACCAATGTCTGTAGTTTTTTTTTTTTTTTTTTTCTTGAAGTGTCTGTCTGGTTTTGGTATCAGGGTAATACTGGCCTCATAAATTTTGTTAAAAAGCATTTCTCTTCAGTTTTTTAGAAAAGTTTGAGAAATATTAGCATTGTTAAATGTTCATTTATTTGAGAGAGAGAGCACATGTGAGGCAAGGGGCAGAGAGAGAAAGAGAGAATCCCAAAAAGGCTTTGTGTTGCCACTATGGAGCCTGATGCAGGGCTTGATCCCACAAACCATGAGATCAGGACCTGAGCCAAAATCAAGAGTCAGACACTTAACTGACTGAGTCACCCAGGTGCCTTGAGCAGGATTAGTACTAATTCTTTAAATGCTTGGTAAATTTTACCAGTGAAGCCATCTGATCCAGAATTTTTGTTGTTGTTGGGAGGTTTCAAACTTGATTCAGTCTTGTTACTAGCATAGGTCTATTCAGAATTTCTATTTCTTCATAATTGATCTTTTAGGTTATGTGTTTCTAGTAATTTGTCCATTTCATCTGATAGGATGGATTTTTGACCAATGAATATGGATGAGAAAGACTTCAGGGATACCTGCTAGAGCATCTTTTTTTTTTATATTCTTTATATATCTATCCACAGTTAAATATTGTCCCATATTTTTAATATCAGTTTGGTAAGCAATTCTTCTTGCTTTTACTAACCATGTTTTAGCATATCTTGACCTCATACACAGAGAAAATAATTTATAAGGGAGCCCAGGACTATAAATTCCTAAAGCAATCCTAAATTCTTCAGTGAACTTGAGCCTTTTTTTAAGAAGGCTTGGCAAGTCACTAACTAGATTATTTAAATCTTATCTGGACAGTGGTTTAGAGCTATAAGACCTGCCAGGCTGGTCTACATACTCACACACCACATATGGTAAAATGAAGAGATATTTTCCAGGGAGAGAGATATGTTTTAAAAGGGGAAGTGGAAGAGAAGGAAGAGGGTCTGCTGAAGGTGCAGGAAAACGAAGAGGATTAAAGCAAGAGGAAGGAGAGAGTGAAGGTTCAAGGGTTCAAAAATGAGGTCAACTGAGAGTTGGGTCATGAGATAGAGAAGTACAGTTTGAATTTTAGATCCACCAAGTTGTTAGTTCTGTCTAAGGTATCCTTGAAAGAATAAATTTAATTATTTTTCTTTTACAGTTTTCCTGTCTTTTAGCATAACAACAATGCTGCCTATTGATATTTACAAAATTTAAGCTTTTTAATCCCAACGCACCAAGCAAAAGACTATTTTATTCTTGTTTCGAGTTTCCCAGAATATCATGTAAAGGGGGGAATGTAGGTACAACTATATTAGTGAAATTCAGTGTCTGTCATAGCCCAGCAAAGTATTAATGTGCTGCCATGATATAGTATTTTTACCTCCTCTCATTTAACTGAGCTTCACATCAGAAGTGTTTTGTTTGCTTACACAAATAAAATTTGGTTAAAGAAATTATAATCTAGGCAATACCAATTTTATGTTAATTTCTGAATCCATTCCACTTTCCAAAAAAAAAAAAAGTACACTAAATAGAAAAGCATTTGTAGGCAAACTTTTTGTAATATCACTTAATCATGTTACCAGACCTACTGAGCTCATTTACTAGGGATGAGAGAGGAAATAGGTAACATAGCATTGTCTCTAAGTTACCATGTGTGTATGTGAGCAGACCCATGTTTATAGATCTTTAATTGAAAATTTTTAAAGTTGTTTTGAAATTTTGCAACTCCACAATGACAGCTTTCTTTCTAGTAATTCTGTCAACCAGTTGGCATCTGTGAGACGATTGTGATAAAATTTCATTGTGAGTCAAAGCATATTTCTTTTAACTCGTGCAATGATTGTTATTGTCCCAAATTGACAGGTGAAGTATGTTGTCCAGATGAACAGCACAATCGGGTTTCCACTGGCATCGGTGACTCCTGCTGTGGCCGAATGCCTTACTCCACCTCAGGAAACCAGATTTGCTGTGCTGGGAGGCTTCGTGACGGCCATGGCCAGCAGTGCTGTGGCGGACAGATTGTGAGCAAAGATTTAGAATGCTGTGGTGGAGAAGAAGAGGGCATGGTGTATAGTCGCGTTCCAGGTAAGGAGCCCTTGTCTGCTTTTCAATCAGTAGAGATTCTGAGAAACACAGGTCGAGAAATTGCCCTAGATATAAAGTAAATAAGTAATTAAGCTCATGTGAATTATATCTAATGCAATATTTAAATGTACATTGTATAACAAATAAAAATATAATCTCACCCTTTTTTTGTGTTCATGGATGTATTTCATGAGAATGGATCAAAAGTCTTTCCTCTTGAGAAGTGTCATTTCCACTATAAACAAAAACAAAAACGAAACTACACATGAATGCATGCATTGGTTCTGATCAAGAGAATATTTCCTAGTAAATGTTAACAGTACACAAAATTATTATTGATGATATTATATCAGTACTTTTGCTCCCTTATTATTTGGTAGCTATGACATTAACACTAATTTTAATAGCAATCGTTATTGACTGAGTGCTATGCCCAGTGTTTTATGCATTACTAACTCAATTAATCTTTTTTTAATGAATCTTTATAACATTCTTACTGGATAGGTTCTATTATTGTCTACATTTTAAAAATGAGGAAACGGAGGCACAGAAATCAGACACTTGTTCAGGATTCCATAATGGATTTTTGGGTGCCTGAAAGTTATACAATTAGGGGGGGCCCTCTTTACGGGAAAAAATAAAATGATGAACACAAGATAAAATATAAAAATAATATTTATTTAGAAAGGGAAAATAAATTATAAAAATTACAAATTCAAAAAAGAAAATCTAGCAAATTCCACTAACATAAAAACAGGATTATATGACTTCTCACATCCCTCTTTTTTTACCCTGACATGTTTAACTTATACCCTTGATCACCTCCTCATGAGACAATGGCTTTGTGCCATTTATCTATGGGAAGAATAAAAAAGTAATTCATTCTTTACTGTCTGCCATGTGATTAATCAAAATCCTTTTTAATTATTTAAAGTTAGAAAAGTGGCCTTAAGCTTCAAAGTTTATTATTATAATATTATGTAAATGCTTTGATTATTGTCAAATTTAAAAAAACATTTACCAAGGATCTTTCTAAGATTTAAGGAAATTTTAAGTTTTCTTATTTTATTTTATTTATTTTTTATTTTATTATTTTTTTAAGTTTATTCATGTTAAGAAAATAGAGAGAGCATGTGACCAAGGGAGTGGCAGAGAGAGAGGAAGAGAGAGAATCCCAGCCCCCTCCACTGACAGTGACCCAATGCACGACTTGATCTCATGAATCTGTGAGATCATGATGTGAGCCCAAATCAAGAGTTAGGTACTTAATTGACTGAGCCACCCAAGTGCACTAAGTTTTCTTATTTTAAAGTCATTTGCAGTGACTTGTCTTAAATATTTGTTGAGCTGACAACATCATACCAGTTTTTCATGGCTATCCTTATTATATGACTGAATTTGAGCTGTAACTTACAATGATATTCCTATTTTATCTACACATCAGCAAAAGGTATAAATTTTTTCATTGTATTTATCAGTTACCTCTCTTCATAATTTGTAATAATTTATACTTCAGTCTGAGATCCATCATTTTCTTTTAATAGTTTACTACTTTTGTTGTAATCTAAAATTTATTTTGTTATAATTCTCTTCTTGATGTCAGAATATTTCCATTGACTCTATTGTTCAGTTTTACAGCTTTTGTTTCATATTCCATTAATTTTTCTGTCTGATCTTTCTCTTTCTTTAAAGCTTTGCTTTATATGCATCCAAATTAGGAGTCTGTAATTTCTCCCATTTCTTATCTTTCCAAATTTAAGTTAAAATGGCATATTCAGGGCTTAATGACTTTTTAGTAGAAGTGACAAAAATCATAAACATAGCTACTGAACCCAAACCAAATATTTCCCCAACTCAACTTCCCCCTTTACGATTTCAAAAATGTACATGGTCGCTCTCCTATTTGAATCAATACAAGGACACATAAGATAAAAGACAAGTTAAAGGAGCAAGAGAGAGAAGCCATGACAAATTGTAGTTAAAGGTTATACATTTGCTAATTTTATAAAATATATAACCATGCTTTTCCTAGAAGAGTCTTGTACAAACAGAGAGCCCTAAAGTTCAAACTCCTCAGCTTTAGGGTAATCTGCACAAAAAACTAGCAAGGGTTGGGAATGCCAGCCTTTCTCTGAGCATGATTTCAGGACACCATTGTATCTTGATGCAGATGAACTATGAATTCCTTGTTTTTCTATAATTTCTTCTTTTTAAAAAATCAAAAAGTTATCCATAATATGAGTAATAATCGTTGAAATTATTATAGTGTTATTGTTAAATACCATATTTTTATACACATTTTCTTCTTTTTTAAATTTCATTTAAATCCAAGTTAGTTAACATATTGTGTAATAATGGTTTCAGGAGTAGAATATAGTGTTTCATCAGTTACCTACAATACACAATGCTCATCCCAACAAGTGCCCTCCTTAATGCCCATCACCCACTTAGCCCATCCTGTCACCTACCTCCCCTCCAACAACCCTGTTTGTTTTCTAAATTTAAGAGTCACTTCCTCTGTGTAAAAGTTCTGAAGATAATTATTAAGAAGAACACTTGAAGAACAAAACTAATCAATCAAGAAATTTAAAAAGTATCAATCCTGGGGGTACCTGAATCTTGTACTTTAACAAGAATACAGAGTTTCAATATTTTCATAGCCCTTAAATAAATAAGAAATGCTTATTAAATTATTCACAACTGAATTTCAGTTTCCCAGTGTGGGAAAGATTTCTCTTCTTATTTGAGTCCAAAATACTTGATTCTAGTTTTTTAAGTTTTTTCTTTTGACAACCATCAACCTTGTTTCCAAGGCATTTACTATTCTCTGAAGTTATAAATCACCCATCTGGATTGACACTACATCCATTCTGTGCATTCTTTTTTTTTTTTTTTTTTTTTTTTTAGTTTTTATTCTGACAGAGAGAGTGCACGCACATGCATGTGCAAGTGAGAGAGGGGCAGAGGGAGAGGGAGAGAGAATCCCAAGCAGGCTCTGTGCTGTCAACATGCAGCCTGACATGGGGTTGAAACCCACACATCATTAGATCATGACCTGAGCTGAAACTAAGTGTTGGACACTTAGCTGACTGAGCCACCCAGGCGCCCCTCTATGCATTCTTTTTAAATCCAACCCAGTGGGACATGTACGGAGGAAGACTTTAATATATACTCAAACTGTTTGATAGTACCATGTCATTTTGTTGATCTCCATCAACTGTCCAGAAAATAGTGATGATGGATTGTTGTCCTACATACAACAGAAATGGGCTTCAAATAGGACATTTCCATTGACCATAGAAATTTAAGGATTACCTCCCATATACTGTACAGGACACCTGGACCTGCAATGTAAGGTAACAAAAAAGGTGACTTTGCCAGGTAAAACCAAGAAACAGAAACCAAAACTAACTTTCTAAGATCTTTACAATTGAATGATGTATTAGGTCATATGATACACAAGAGTTCAGTGTCGACACACAGTCCTTTCAGAAAGTTTCTCCATAAATTGTAGTCTTAAGAAGTTAGCATTCGAAAGATAAGTAAAGTACAGTCAAGGAATCCAGCCCAGTCAAGTGTCTCCCAGACACTGCTTATTGGCAGGAGGCAATTGATCAGGAGGCAAAATACAACAACAACAGAAAATAAACAGCAGCCTGTGTTCACTATTTGCCAAACTGAGTTTCTGTGTGCTTCATATATACCTACACATTTATAACATGCTTAAACCTCACAACAACCCTATGAGGTAAGTATTATTATTATCTCCATTTTAGATATGAGGAAACAGAAGTGCTTCTAACAAAAGTTAAAAACTGTCCCAATACAAAACAAATATAGAACATAATGAATACTAAACTAATGCCACATGCTATGGAAAGATTACGTTTTCGGTCTTTTCAGTCTTTTCAACTATATATACATACATACATATATATAGGGTATATACATACATATATATGTACATACATATACATATATATATATATAGGGTAAATAATTAGAATCAGGTTTGTTCAAATAATACTGTACCTGAACCATGTCTTTAAAAAAAAAAAAAAACCCAAAACCCAGAAAACAGCAACAAATACTGTCCCCAAATCACACAGCTACCGTTTGGTTATATTACTTCAGGTAGCATTAATTGCTGTTATAAATGAACCCCCAAATTGGCAAAGTCTCAAATACCATAGGGGTTATTTTCTTTTTATATAGTGGTACTGGGATAGGAAACTATCTTCAGGTTAGCACTCTTACCTAGGTATTCTGGCTGTTCCACGGGTAGCTTCTAAAGTCACCTGGGGGTTATATCCATTCCTGCAACCAAAAAAAGAAAAGAACATGGAATAATGGGAGTGCAAATTTTTTATTGCCAGGTCTAGAAATAGTAAACCTTGGGGCGCTTGGGTGGCTCAGTTGGTTAAGCATCTGTCTTCAGTTCAAGTCATGATCTCACGGCTTGTGAGTCTGAGCCCCATGTCGGGCTCTGTGCTAACAGATCTGAGCCTGGAGCCTGTCTTCAGATTCTGTGTCCCTCTCTCACTCTGTCCCTCACCACTCAGGAGCTCTCTCTCTCTCTCTCTCTCTCTAAGAATAAATATATTTTTTTAATTTTTTAAAAATAAAAAATAATCTAAAAAATAGAAATAGCAAAATTTAAATTAACATTTCACTGACTGGAACTCAGCTATCTGTCAACGCCTGAGTACAAGGGAGTCTGTGAGATTTCCTCAGGAATCTCTTGCCATAGTGGCTAAGAAGCGATTCTAGCAGCATCCAAACAGCTATAGAGCCCATGCTCTTAACCTCTTTGGTCATTATGATATTTGGGCAAGCATCGAACACTCTCCAACCCAAACCATATCAATGTTTGGCAGGTCTAATGAGCAGGGCCAGTATCAGAAACTACAAGTTGCAAACATTTTCTGGATGACTGGAAAATAAAGAGGCATTATGAACTCTGCCCTTTGAGTGCACGCCTAACGTGTGCCAGAATTAGCAGAATAGGTAATATGGGGCACCTGGGTGGCTCCGTTTTTTTGAGCAGCCACCTCTGCACTTCAGCATGATCTCATGCTGCACATCATCTCTGCACATCACGTCATGATCTCACGGTTGGTGGGATCAAGTCCTGCAACAGGCTCCTCGCTGACAGCTCGGAGACTGCTTGGGGTTCTCCCTCTTCCTCTCTTTGTTCTTCCACAGCTCAGTGTGTCCAGACTCTCTCTCTCTCTCAAAAATAAATAAACTTAAAAAAATAAAAAGAACAAGGATGCCAGGCCGGTGGGGGAGGGTACAAAAGTGTCACCCAGCCTCCCATACCCTAATGAGTCAGGGTCTTAAAATAACAGCAGAAATGTCTCCTTTTAGCATTTTGTTTATTTGTTTTTAAAGTCAATTTCCATATTCCTTTACTTGATAAAAATGTATTGTGTAGTGACTATGCTCAAGACATTATTCTCTGTGCTCTGTGAGTGTAAAAATTGGCTAAGATTCCATTTTTACCCTTAAGGACTTACAATCTAATCAGGGAGGAAAGTACCAATAAGGTTAACCACAGTCCATAAGAAAGGGATGAACACAAGCATACTCTTAAGACTGAGAGGTCCCTCCAGTCAAGATGATGGAAAATGCTAAACCATTGGATTGGAACCTCAAACAATGAGCAAGATTTTGAGATGTGTCGATGAAAGAAGGACATTTCAGCTTAAGGGCGTAGCTTGGGCTAAAGGGTGAAATTAGCACTGTGTGTAAAGAAATAGAGAGGGGTAAGTCTGAGTAGGCAAAATGATCTGAACATTATTTACTAACTAATATAGAGTCAGCATGATGATAAGAACTGTGATTTAAGGAGATAAATTTGATTTGGAGGCAAAACGAATGTGAGACAGAAGGAAAGCTAAGTCAGAACACTATTGGCAAAAAGTAAAATGTACCTGTACCTGTTTTACGAAATGAAGTGCAGGTAACTGTATACTAGCACAATGGTTCCTAATCTTTTGGGAACCGAACACTCCCTGAAGAATCTTTACAAAGCCTCGCTTCAAATACTGGTGCATAGAATACACAGAGTAATTTGCCTGCAATTTCATACAACCATGATGTCCATCCATGAGCCCAATAAGAATTGCTCCTTATTTACTTCACTATGGTTTTCCACGCTAGTCAAATATTTCTTAAGCAAATTGTTGTATTACTCAACTCCTGTGAATCAAGATTAGCTCTATAGTTTCCCATGATATTGCGCAGTTCTGCCAGGTCTGATAACCATGGTGGACTGCAGGAATGATACTTTTAAAAAGGAAAAGACTCTCTTTTTGTTCTTTTGACCTTCCTGTAGGTTTCAGTGAAAATAGACACATTCCACATGTCTTTTTCCTCTCTCTGCTGCCGCTCCCTCCTGTCGCCCCTAATGACTGTGACCTTAGTGACCTTCCAGAATATCCATATGGCCCTTTCTCTCCTCAACCTAGCAACACCATACCTGCTACACAAGGGTTTGGATCTCACAATATTGTTCCTAAGCCTGGCCGCTCTCTCTGCCTGGCATTGTGTGCCTGCCGTTAAGACCAGGCTGGCTCGTAAAACATCTCTTTATGTACTTTATTACTTAAACTCTTTTATTTGCCTGCAGGAGCCCTTTAACAAAATCACATTGAATTGACTTTCTCACACCAAATCAAATCTCCCTGGTCCCAGTTCAGTTGTCTTTGTCAATATGTATTTTATAAATGGAGTGAATTAACAGATGCTGTTGGAACAGAAGTGCTGGGGTAGCGTTTATGTTTTTACTGCTCTCTCTGGGCAGATGAGTTGTGTAGGATGTTATACAGGTATCTTGGGACGAAAGTCATGCTCGTCATTGCCGTGGATATGTATTCTTAACCATTTTCTTTGGATGTATTTTAAACCTCTTTATTACTCCTTTTATACTTAGTGTTTGCTTAAAGGGTTTTACCATTTATGCCCATTAATCTTGGATTGGACTTGATTATATCTTGTAGTATTAAGAGATGAAAATGAAAGTTTCCCTATCATTCCAAGAGAACAGGATTTTCTGTCAGCCATGAGAAACTGTTCATGACATACCTTTGGAACGTATTGCCCGATCTCTGTTATGAATGTTGTCCATGTAGCCTTGATAGGAGAGTCTGGGTTGGAACTGCTTTGTAAGAGAATCCTGGGCTTCCAGGTCCTGGAGTCGGACTTCAGCAGAACAGATGACTGTGACTATTTGTCTTGTAAGATGGAATTTAGAAACTTTGCAAAGAGGGAAATCAAGCACAGAAATCCATTGTGTAAGAGTTGTGTTAGAAAATATTTTCCAAGAAGATTTCCGTGTGACATAGTGAATTTTCAAAAGATGTAATGTAGAAAGATTTTAAAACATTTCTCAGCAATTTGGGGGAAATTTTTGCTCTACCCTTTCGTTCTGTTTTGTGGTGGCAGCCGTACAGCCATCTACTGGTGGAGACTAGCACATGTCTCTTCTTTCATATGCTGCCACCATTTTGTAAGTTTGTCCTAACAATATTAAACAAAACTTTTTTTTCAGTCTGATATGCTTAATATATAACCCCTTGGTTCAAAATGTGGTCCCCATGATCAGTCCCAGAGTTGCACATGAATCTGTCATATTCCAGACTTTGATTTTACTACTGTACTGTTTTGATCTCAAAAGCATGATTCATAACTCATTTTTTTTAATTTTAGAAAAACAAAGCACCTGTTTTACAGAATTAACAATTTAGAAATTCATGAGGACCATCTGTTTATAAATGCTTTCCTTTTAAGCCCTAGCCATTAAATAAGTGTTAATAACTTATTGAAACTATCCATAACATTGTGAATAAACAACTCTTTCCTTAACTGTTTTCTCAGTTGTATCCAATGGAATGGAAGCTACCCGTTGGATATATATGCTGTTTGGGAGGATTAAATATTCAGTTTGATATCAATAATAAATATCTAATATCTCTATGTGTACTGTATCACTTTAGTAACATCTGTCCACAGAGAATCTTCACCTTTGTACAAAAGTAATGAACAGCCTCTGGAAGAATAGATCAATCCATCAATAATACACGACCTGTTTTGTTTTCCTTTTGGCATATTTAAAATTGTGCATTCTGCATGTCAAAGTTCAAAAGTCAAGTGCTGCATGTGATAAATTAGGCAGGGGTCAAAAGTTATTGCAATGCAGTTTCAGAAGATTGTCTGTCTCTGAATTTGCAGCTCATTCATGCTGAAGTGATGCACTATGGGAATTACTACCAAACTCAGCTCCGCAACATCTGCTCTCCCTAAGTGAGTTAGTGCACGTCAGACATCTTTATGTCAGAATATTGCAGTGATGGATGCAGTCTTCAGAAAATGCTGCATAAAAATCTGGTGTGCCGTTCTGGCCATTAAGTGAAATTACTATTTAAATTAATGGCACTGTCACAGTTTATCTGTGCAAAGAATGAACGCTGATTAGGGTATTAAGTAATTAGCAATTTATCACACTGGAACAAGGTTGATAATAATTAAAGAAGTAATGGTTTACCAAAGAAACTAGAAAGGGAGTCACTTCTTGTTATGAGAGTGGAATCTTGGCTGAAAATTTTAATTCAGTGAAACAAAGATGAAGCTCTTTGTGAAAGAAAGCAGCCTATTTTTTTCTAGTGTAAAACCAGTTCATTATCAAAATTTTAGTTGACCTGTCAAAAGTCCCTCAGAGCGATCAGATGACTGATTAGAGTTTTGAATTAGGTCAATGTCTGCATTTTGATTTTATACTTAAAGCATGGTGAAACCATAAAGTAACTTGGGAGTTGAGGGGGAGAATATATTCTGCTCCCTAAAGGGTCAGTTTTCAGATTTTGATTGCTCTTTAAAATAGAAACATGAATTATTTTAAGAAAACTGCTAGAGAAAAAAATGACAGGAAAAAAAAAAAGTCCATGGTTGTATTTGAATGAACAGAAAACAGCAGAAAAAAATGTCCAAACATTATACAACTTGCAGCGGTAGACTTTTCTTTGTATTGTGTGTGCTCACATGTGTGTATACACATGTCACTTTTACCTGTCATAACCGAGACTCAGACTACAGTGATAGCTCTGCTGGGGGTATTTATGTGAAAAAAAAAAAACCCTTTCCTGGAAATGTTAAAACAACTAAAATTATTAATAAAGCACCAAAGAAAACACTTTACTTTTATTTAAACGAATCATTTTGAACAGATGCCACGTTTAGACAGGGCATGTTAAAACTCGGTTATAATCAATGATGTACATTGATAAAAGTTTTAAAATATTAGGAGAGGGGCCCCTGGGTGCCTCAGTCGGTTAAGCCTCTGACTCTTGGTTTTGGCTCAGGTTAGAATCTCATGATTGGTACATTTGAGCCCCTCTTTGGGCTCTGTGCTGACAGTGCAGAGTCTGCTTGGGATTCTCTCTCTCTCTCTCTCTCTTTCTCTCTCTCTGTTCCTCCCCCACTCACTCACTCTTTGTCTCTCTAAAAAATAAATAAATAACCTTAAAAGAGTAAAGAAAGGAAGGAAGGAAGGAAGGAAGGAAGGAAGGAAGGAAGAAGGAAGGAGGGAGAGAGGGAAAGAAAGAGAAAGAAAGAAAGAAAGAAAGAAAGAAAGAAAGAAAGAAAGAAAGAAAGAAAGAAGGAAAGAAAATATTAGGAGATATTTTTCAAAGTGGAAAGATCAGTGAGGAAGTTCTTTGGAGTCATGTGTGGCTAAACAACTTTCTTAAGGTGTGTACCAAGCCAGTGTCTACTTTCAATGATGTCTTTTAATTAAAAGCACTTAAAACTCGTTGGCCTATTCTTAGGCATGTCTTTCATAATGTAGGTGTTTGTACAGGACCAGATTAAACAATTCAGGACCCCAGAGCCCTTTGAAGTTGAGGCTCTTTATGTTATCAGTCAGGACTAATAATAAATAAACAAAATTCTAATTAAAATAAATCATTCATCACACGGTGCTGCTTTATAACTGGATATAAATTCTAATATAATAGCACTGTGACCTGGGGTTTAGACACCTTAATTTCTGGCCTAATCTGACTCTAGAGTATTGTTTATTTATTCAGGATTTTATGTCTAAATTTCTGCTGTATCTCTTCTATGGCAAGATCTAAATGTTGCGAACGCAGGCGGTTAAGCTGAATTCGGTGGGAGAAAGGAGGCTAGCTGGTGTGAAAGGCACACGTGTTTTTCATCAACAAGTGGCCACTGATAAACCTCCTGACACAGTCTTTCTGCCACTGCCCCCAGTCCCTCATCCATGTTTAGTGATGGGTCTAGAGCACAGTGCTCAAAAACTAGTGGCCAAATTGTTCACCTGATCAGTGAGCAAGTGCAACTGGTTTTGAGCAGATCTACCTCATGAGGAAAGAGTGGATTGCTGGATTCACAAGAAGCAAATATGTGACCCTAGACAAGGCCAGGCAAAAACTTCTAAGACTCCACCTGCCGCATCTCAGGCACTAGGGTGGTGTTACCTCCTCCCTCTGTCTAGCCTCTTATCCCAGAGTACCTGGCTGACGTTTTCTCCCTTGTGAATTTCTAGAGCTTTCTTCTGAATCCCTGTAGTTTAACTAGCTCCTTTTCTGCAACATGATGCACATCACAAAATGAGCAGGTAATTCTCATGATGGATATCAGGGCATTTTTTATGGGGCTTGGGAGAAGTTTGGCCCCGCTGAATGATTCTGGAACACTTGCTCGTGTGTGTTCTTTACCTAATTAGTGTCTAGTGCTCTTGGTAAGAAGGACCCCTCACTGCACATTTAAATCACCTTGAGGGAAGTGCTACCTTGTATTGTGCCATTGCAGCAACCGCCTGAGTCTGACATTTTTATACCAAACTTTATAGCGGTCTCCGTGTTCTTCCTTTTTTTAAATTTCATATTCATATATAACATTTTATTGTTGCAGGGATGTTCTGTTGTGGGCAGGATTATGTGAATATGACAGATACCATATGCTGCTCAGCTTCCAGGGGAGAGTCTAAAGCACATGTTAAAAAGAATGACCCAGTGCCAGTAAAATGCTGTGAGACTGAACTTATTCCAAAGAGCCAGAAATGCTGTAATGGAGTTGGATATAATCCTCTGAAATATGTTTGCTCTGACAAGATTTCAACTGGAATGATGATGAAGGTAATTGATAGAAAACCTCTCAGAGGTGCTGATTTGACAATGGAAAGAGAAATACATTGTTCGTAACTATTTTTCTAAAATAGGAATATAAAAACTCCTGTGTGCATTATTCATTTTCACATTACATCCATATTAATACCAAATGAGTTCGCTGTGATTGATGTTATTGCAATGAATTCTAAAGGAATTAATAATGATTAGCTGTTCTCGGGAAGCTTTACCCAGCACTTCAGATTAGTGCAGTGCTGAAAGTCTGTGTGCCGAAAGAGCTAACATATGTCGTCTGGGACCTATGTGGTGCCATTTTATGTCCATGGGTGCTGGGGATGGAAAGGGAGAGAAATTTTGGCTTCTTCCCCCTGGGCCCACAACCAAAATGCAACACTTTCCATTGATAGAGACCTTAGATCCAGCAAATTCACTTGTACTTATATCCTATTCCTTGAGACGGTGGAAGATTCACAAATGCCTGCCTGTCTAAAAGTGAATAGACCTAAGAGTGCATCATTTGTTTGTACGTTGACTCATGGATATACATGTCATGTTTTGTTAAAATTAAATTTGACCCAGGACTCCAGAAACCTAACATTTTAAGAAAAGGATTATGGTACATTAAAAACCAAACACCCTACTAAGTTCTGCAGTCATTTTCCGCTAGGAATTGCCTGCAAATGGGTGTTTGGATCATTCATGCCACATGACACAACTACACAACCATTATGTGGGCACCATACACTTTAAGATGTAAAGTAACCTTTGAAATTGTTAGGGTTCCAGCAAGCACCTTGCAACAATTAATATTAAGATAATTCATAAAGTTGGTAAAGAGAAGTACTTTATGAAGTGAATAATCATATGAAATACCCATCAAAAATAGTTTTTCATCTACAAAATTGTTTTAAATTTTGGTCTGACCTGTAAGCAACTTTAAATAACCGAGCCTATGAAATAAAACCTATCCAACGCTACGCTCCCAAAGTTTGCATTTATTCCAAGTCAGTGTTTTCAGAAATTTGGACTGGGAAATTTTTCTGAAATATACAGTCTTAAAAAAACTGGTGATGTTGCCAGAACATGTCTTTAAAATGACTAGTTAAGAAGAATCTATGTAGAAAACTCTCCTTAAAAGGGCCCTCATATTTGAAAAATGAAGATAGAATACCTGTTAGTTTCAGAAATGACACTATTGCTCACAACTATTTGTTTCATTACCCATTTGTTTCCCAGGCATCTCACTTCGGCTTCAGTAAGACATGGCTTCCATTACTTAAGGACAATGTTCAGGATATATACATAATCTTTTGAATTGACTTAAATTGGCTTTATGAAGGCCAGTGAACAGCCATATTGACAATTCATATTTACATTGTTATTATTAGGACAGTATTTCTGACTGCTGAGTCCAGGAGTGTGTTACAGGTCAAGTTCAAGCTACAGATTGCACTTTGTTTCCTGAACACCTCTTTTCCTGGAGACTTCTATCCCCTGCTCCATTCAGGAGCGGACCACTGTTGGATTTCTCCCCAGCAAGTCTTCCTTAAGTATTGGTTTGGGGTTTCTTTTACTTCTCTCCTGTGTTAGTGTCCTAACAATCTAAGGGTCCCCCTTTCTTGTCTGTTTGCTTCTTCTAGAGAAATATCACTCTGGGTATAGGTATGTAAAAGGTAAATTTTTTGAGAGCTCAATGTCTGAAATTACCATTTTTCTACCCTCCCTCCTAGATTGATAATTTGGCTAGGTATACAATTCAAGGTTAAAAATTATTTCTCCTCAGATTTTGAAGTAATTTCTGCATCTCTAAACTTTCATTGCTATTCTAATTCCTGTCTCTTCCTAGGTACCCAGGTTTTTTTCCTATGAAAGTTTTTAGGACATTCTCTTTATTGTGTTTTTCTAATATTTCATGACAATATGCCTCTATGTGGCTATCATCATCATCATCATTATTCATGGTGATGTGCTTTTTGTGGACTTTTTCAGTGTGAAGTCTCATCACCCTCAGTTCTGAAAAATGTTATTTTATTATTTCTTTGATAATTTGCTCCCTTTTTGTATCTCTTTTTGCAGACTAGTTTGGTGTTAGACTTCCTAAGCCAATCTTTCTTTTTTTTTTTACAAATAGTTTATTGTCAAATTAGTTTCCACATAACACCCAGTGCTCATCCCCACAAGTGTCCTCCTCCATGCCCATCCCTCCTCCCCCCCACATCCATCAGTCCTCAGTTTTTTTCAGCATTCAAGAGCCTCTCATGGTTTGTCTCTCTCCCTTTCCCCCACCATTTCTGCCCTTCTTCTCCCCCTTGGTCCTCTGTTAAGTTCCTCCTAATCCTCCTATACGTGCACACATATGATATTTGTCCTTCTCTGCCCTCAGCCAATCTTTCTATCTTTCCATCTTTTTTTCTTGTTTCTTGTTTATTGATTAGTTAACTCTTCATCTCTTTCAACATGATCAGATATTGCCTTAGCTTCATCTTTCAGTCTTTCTATTGATTGATTGATTTTTTTTTTAGCTATCATCTTTTATTTTAAATAACTTTTAAAGGTTCTTTCTTGTTTGCTGACTGTTATTTATTCATGGCATTCTACTCTTGTTCCATTTATGGGGTATCTTTTTTATCATTCTAGTAATACTAATACATTGTTATTGCTTTTTTATTGTTTGCCTTATTCCTTGAATATTTTCATTTGTTTCTTTGGTTCTATTTTAGTTTTCTTCTTTCCCTTGCTTTGTTTCTGCTCCCTCTAAATATTTTTTTCTCCTATGTTTTTAAATCTATTCTTTCCATTGAAGGCTGAACGGGAAGCTCACTGTGCATAGGCATACATTAGTGGAGAGTGCACAGTAGGGGAATCAGGTAGCAGGATGGCTTTTTGTCAGCAAATCACATTCACAAGAACCTTAGCAAGTACATGTAATTAACTATCCTTAATAACCCATCCTAGATCAGGATAAGATATATGCCTGGCTGACAGCATGTATGGAATCTATAGGAAAGGGGGCTGGGATTTGCACATGCAGACTCCTATTTGACTTTCCCATTATGGCTCCTACCTTATACCTTCCAGTGGACTCTATATTCCTTTTAATTTCACAGAATCTCTTCTAAGTTTATGTCATTTTTAACACTTTACCAAGTGCAGCTGGAACAGCACACACCTACTGAGGATATTCTGGATTGTGACCTCTTCCCCGAGGGCTGTGAGTGTAGTAGCCATGGCTTACTCTGACAGTTATCCCAAGTCGTAAATTTGTCAAATATGTAGCCACAGCATAACCGAGCTCGCCAACAAACCCCAGTGTGCATTTCTTTGCCACTGCCTATCTAACCATTAAGGCAATGCCATGTGTTTCAGGGTTTTGTTATTGTTGTTAAGACAATATCTAACTTCAAAGTTCTAATTTATGTTTTAGCTAAAACATGCTAGACCATGCTGAAAGAAAAACAAATGTTCCCACATATGGAATGTGTCAATAGAATAAAATTTAAAATAATTTTTTTTTTCACATTACAATCCACTGTGAGTTAGATAGCTCTCTTCCAAGGAATGCCTCAGGAGTCTATTCTCTCTCCTCTTGTGAGACTTCACACACAGCCCTCAGATCATAGTGGGAAGGGGGGAGAGTGGATGATTATACACGTATGGGTATCACACATGTATGGATCTCAGAAAGGATGCAAAATATGTACATTCTATACTGTATTCACATGGACTTTTCTAGTCATGTGGCTTGTCTTACTGAGCTGGACTTGCAAATATGGTATTCCCAGGGAGAAGACACAAAATGGATATTACTGAGCACACAGTATTGTCTCTGTGAGTATTCATTCCCTTCCTATTTCCTTGGACTTCTATATTCCTTTACTGTCATTTGGTTGGGCTTTAAGAGGAAATGGAGATAAATGTGGGTGTTCAAGTCACTATATTCAAATAGAAATCCTATGATATTTTTCTGAAGCAGCTTTATTTTGACAACATTTTGGAGACTAACAACTTATATGAGGTAAGAGAGATTGAATGTAGATACATTTTAAATTACAAAAGTTATTTAAATACATCATACTACCTATATAAAAGAAAGAGGAAGGGAAGCTTTGCATTATAAAAATATTGCTTTATTTATATCTCCTATAATCTGGGATGATGAAGTGTTTCACTTTCTGACAATAGAACACACTAGCACTTACCAATAAGAAGTCCAGGGATTCATTAGACAAAGGTTTACAAATGTAAATAATAATAACTGTAAGGAGAGTTCATGAAATATTTATATTTTCTAAAAGTTGGACAAGGAATATTTCTTAGTGGCCCAACTTGCCCCACAGCACAGAAGTGCAGATTTTAAAATATCACATTCTTTATTTTCTCTAAAGCTCCATTAGGAAAGTGTCAAAGTAACAATAATAAAATAATGACTCATGCTCTTATTTATAGCACATCTACTAAGTGTAAGGCATTTACAGGAGTTATCCCATTTGATTCCCATAACCAACCTGTGTGGTAAATGTAATTTCCATTTTTTCATCACTGAAGAAGCTGAGGCTCTGAGAGTATGAGTGACTTTCTCAAGGTCACAGAAGCAAGAAGTTGCAAAACTGGATTCTGAATCCAAATCTGTGTCATCCAAACCTAGACTGCTCTTTCTAATGTACCCACTGCCTTCATTTCTTTTCATGAATCGTGAGACATTTATTTATGAACTAAGTGGAAGAAAATTTCAGCTGCAACTTGTTAAAACCTCCCCCACATATGTCTAAATGTAATTTTTAAATCTTTTCTCTATCTCCCCATATCTACCACTCAACCTAGGAAACCAGAGAGTGCGGGACTGTCTGCCCGGCAGCTCTGGAAGCCACAGCATACTGTGGTCTGTGTGACTTCAACTTTACCAGCCATGTTTGTACCGTGATCAGAGGGCTTCACAACTCCACAGGCAAGGAATCAATAGAAGAAATGTGCTCATCTCCTGAAGAGACAGTTCACACGGGAAATGTAAACACATTCTCCTTCACAGGTAACAGAAATCGAGCCACCTGCCCATGGCTGAGTAGGGCTAGTGAAAAGCTGGAGAAAATGCAGATTTGTTTCATTCTGATGTCATCCCTCTCCTTAACCTAATGTCAATTAATTTCATCGCACTATGGGACAGCTAGTCATAAGGTAATTAAAGGCACACTTTGGATCTGCTCAAAGTTAGTGGTTTGAAAAACTGTAAAGTCTAACTTTAAAGAAGAAATAAGCTATTTTAAAGTAAACCTGTAGAAAATCAAGAACAAGGAAATAACTATGTGTCCTTTTATAGTATATCCAATTAATTTTCAGTGAGCCCAAATTTTGTTCTTAAAAGTTTGAATGGAGGCTTTCAATAAATGCAATGAATGATTATTGCTCTACTTGGCAGGTAGAAAAGAGGAAGAAACCTGACTAATCGCTAGTAAGACCAAGCAGTGTTATTCTGAGGAGGAGCTTTAAGTATCCTTTCCTGTCTTGGGTCTGGGTCTGGAAATAGTATTCTCCTACAACCTGGTGTCATCCCTAAATGGCGCTCCTCTTGGGAACAATAAACTTCATGGTTATTGAAAGTATTAATTTTCAGGCCCCATCTTGGCCCTCCTGAGTTCCTCCAAATAGTGGTTCTCAGGCCTGGCTAAACTGAGTGAAAAACACTGTCAAGTTTAAGATCATCTCCAAAATAGTTCTGCCCTCTATTAAATTTTTATCATTTGTCCATTTACTTAAGTCCCTCCAGAGTTTGCTTCTGCCTTTTGAAAAATTAAGTGCATGTGTGTATGTATGTGTGTGTGTAGCTGTGTGTATGTACATATATATCATTTATCATCTAGCATCAAATAAAATACATTTAAGTGACATAATTCAAGAAAGTTAAGGTTAAATAAACAAGAAAAGTGCTCTGTTCCATCATGAGTCATCATTCCTCCTTACTTAACCCATGGTGGGTGATAATGGCAAACCTTATGCATTTCGTTTGCAAATAAATAAATAAATAAATAAATAAGTCAAGATACTGGGATGAGGGGGTAGATAAAGGAAGGAAAGCAAGAATAGAGATAAAGTTCCAGTGATGTGCTAGACGATTTAAAACCTTACCTTAATTTACCCACAAAGCAATCGTGTATGTAAGATCATTTCGCAGATGAGGAAACTGAGGGTCAGATCTGTAAAAGTAACTTGCTAAGGTAAGACGTCAGATTTAAATGGTGTCACCTTCAAGAACAGCAAATTTAGGGGGTACCTGGGTCGCTCCATCAGTTGAACATCCAACTCTTGTTTTCTGCTCAGGTCACTATCCCAGGGTTGAGGGATCGAATCCAGCTTTGGGCTCTGTGGTGAATATGGAAGCTGCTTAAGATTCTCTCTCTCTCTCTCTCCCTCTCTCTCTCCCTCCCTCTTTCTCTCTCTCTCTCCTTCTGCACTTCCCACCCCCACCCCATTTTAACAACAGCAGCAGCAGCAGATTTTGGAGACTCTGCATCACATAGGAGCTCCTTTCAGAGTGTTCCAAACCTCCCTGAAGCTGTCTCTTCCACTTTAAATGTCCTTCATCATCCTGAGGGTGTAGGTCAAAATCCATGTCCTCCCTGCAGCTTCTCAAACCCAGCCCCTCTCTCCTGTCACACGTCAGCACAACAGCCACTCCTACCATGTGCCATATGCTTTTGGCCCCTTGCTCCATCTCTCCTACAAGACTGAAACATCTGTCTGAATAAGACATCCTTACTTCCCTTCACCTTGTCTTTGGATTAACATGCTATAACCAAACAAAAAACATTTATTGGAATGTATTTAATTAGGAAAGTCCTCAGGATAGAAGAAATTCGTCTAATCCTCCAACTTCCTTCTACTCCCAGTTACACATTTTAGGACCCTCATTGACAAATTAGTGGGTTTGATCTAAGAGAGTTCCTGACTTGCACCTGTCTTTTGTAATTAAGGTCAAGATTTTGAAGGTCCATTAAGACATATTTGCAGTATCCCTCTCCAGATGACCATAAATGTTTATCCCTCATAATATTATGAGGTCTTTTACCACCCATATTTCAGAATACTTCAAAATACTATTCATGGAATATGAAAAATAACAAAAGTTTCTTTTCCATGAAGAAAACGAAGCACTTACGTAATGCTAAAATAAGAGCCATTGACTGAGACCAACTTGGACTGAGAAGTCAACCTTTCTTAGAAGTTTATAGTGAAAGCTAAACAACAGCAGGGCTCACCAAAATTCATTCATGCATGCAATCATTTCATTTATCAAAAATTATTCAAATTTTTACTAACAACCAGTCACTATCCTGAGACCAATAGCTATGAAAACAAATCAGTACAAATTCCCATCAGGAATTTGCAGCCTCTCTGCACAGACAGGGAACAGATATGTAAGGATACTGTAATGGGAGGAATGATGTCCATGTAAGAGCTGTGATAGAGAAAGCATAGGATGCTTTTGGAGAGCATCGCAGGGACACCTGATGCAGACAGAAGAGCTTAGGAAGGACTTCATGAAGGATGTGATGCCTGAGCTGAACACTAAAAGGCAAGTAGAAACATCGGGTTAAAGGAACGTAAGGCAGGCATGGAGGGCAACAGGAAGTGAGAGGAAGTCCAGGAGGTGTGAACAATAAGCACCTTGATATGAATGTAGCACACAGTAGGAGGAAAAAATAATGGAGATGAGGCCAAAGAGCAGGAGTCAGGTGATGAAGGCCTTTGTTACCCCCACTCAGCAGGGGTCTTTACGCAGGAATGAGTGGAAATTAAAGCTTTTTAACCAATGGAATGTCACAGTCATGTGTATGCATTTTTGAAGAATTACTCTGTCCACTAAAGAAATGATTGAAAACAGATCTGTATGGGACATTTAAGCAATTAACAAGCAAATGTTGAGCAAGTATAATTTCCCCAAAAGCAAAACCCTCTGTTATTTGAAGATTAGTCCCATATAACATACAGAATGATTTTGAGATAAAAAGAGGGTTTTTTCTATTTTTTTAAAACAACAGTTGGGTTTGGGGGACCTGTATGGCTCCATTACATCATTACATGTCCAACTGCAGCTCATGGTTGGTGAGTTCAAGCCCCATGTTGGACTCTGTGCTGACAGTGCAAAGCTTGCTTGGGATTCTCTCTCTCTCTCTCTCTCTCTCTCCCTCCTTTCCTGCTCATACTCTCTCTCTCAAAAAAAAATAAACAAAAAATAAAGCATTGGAGGGGTGCCTGGGTGGTGCAGTCAGCTATGCATCCTACTTTGGCTCAGGTCATGATCTTGCAGTTAGTGAGTTCAAGTCCTCCACTGGGTTGCTGCTCTCAGTGCAGAGCCCACTGTGGACCCCTTGTCCTCCTCTCTCTCCATCCCTCACCCACTCACACACTCTTTCTCAAGGACAAATAAAACATAAAAAAATTTTTGAAGAGTTGGAAATTCTGGCAAAGACAAAAAAATAACTCAGAAATGATATTATTGAGGGAAGGCGAAAATTTCAACAATGATTCCTTATGTGTAAAGAAAAAGAAGGAATTCTTTCATGGGCTAGGAGCATCTTTAAAAGATTGGGCCTCACGGGAAAACAATGAAATGAGGATAAGCGATGAGAGAGTGCAAAGGGGAAGAACAAAATGCCATAGAGGAAAGAATAAGGAACACGGCATGGGGAGATTCCGCAACTGAAATCAGCAATGACAATGCGGGCCTGAGGGTATGGAATAGCAGTTATTAGCAATGAACAATTGAATCTGCTACAGCCAACTGATTCAAAAACATAGTGACCGTCTGTGGGTCAGTGAACGGTCTGGGCAGCTCTGCCCCACTAGGTCATGCAGGGACCTTGACTCCTTCCAGTTTATGACTCATGATGTCCCGGTGCTTCCTCATTCACATGGTGCGGCTTGGGGCCCCGCAACACCCACCAAAAGGGAATGAGAAAGTCAATGGAAGGTGAGTGATTTCCTCTTAGAAATGGATGCACAAGTTGCTCCTATCACATCTATGCTTCTTCCATTGTTGAGATCAGAGTCACATGAATATCCCCAAGCTGCAAAGAAAACTGGGAAAATTAGACTCTAGCCAGGAGGCCTCTGACCAGGACAGGGGGCATATGTGGGAACCCACTAGCTCCCATCAGATACCCTCTGACCAGAGAAAATAAAGACAGAAGATAATCCCTTATATATTATAGCAATTTACATTTTATGATGTTCTGTCACATAACTTCTTGCATTTTATCTTCATACTCATTCTATAAAGTAGGCAGATCAGGGTTTATAGTAAAGAAATGCGAATAAGGAAAATGTGGTCAAAAAACCCTCATGAATGGACTGAGATTCAACTCCAAGTCCAATGGAGGTAGAGCAGGTGGCTAGACAGCCAAAGAAGAGGACTTATTCTTCTGATTTGCTATCTGAGAAGAGCCATCTAGAAGCCACCATACAAAAATACAAACACATTCAAAATTCACAAAATTAAGTGGAAAACAGATTTAACCAATTAAATTTTCCAGTTTTTTTTTTTAATAAATTTGTAGCATTTGTGCTTCTGAAGTTATTAAAGCTTAAAATGGACCAAAGAGTTTTGGGACACAATTGAATCACCTGGATGGTTATCTAGTAAAATTGTTGCCAGTGCAAAACATCCAATAGTCTGTTTTTATTTTTTAATTAAATTGGTTGTTTTGGTTTGGGTTTCCATTTTGGTTTGGTGAAAGAGGGAAGTAAGTATGTACTGGGCTGTGAATACATTTATATTCACTAGCCATGATAAGCTAAGGTTCAAGTCCTGTGTCTCATAATAAATACATTATAAGATATTTAATAATTTAATGTAATATGAATAATGCAATAATTGATAAAATTTATCATACTCAAGTTATGAAAGCATTTTGATGAACCTGCCTCATATAGAAATAAAGGGTATATAAACTTGTGAAGCATTAACATCCAATGTACATTAGTCTAGTGCTTTTATTTGTTTTATTATGTTTTTTTTAAATTTTTGAATGTTTATTTTTGAGAGAGAGAGACAGTGCAAGCTGGGGAGGGGCAGAGAAAGAGGACAACACAGAATCTGAAGCACTCTCCAGGCTCTGAGCTGTCAGCACAGAGCCTGATGTGGGGCTCACACTCACAAACCATGAGATCATGACTTGAGCTGAAGTCAGATGCTTAACCAAATAAACCACCTAGGCGCACCTGCCTAGTGCCTTTAGATTTCAGTCATCCCTTTCATGTATCCATATTATCCATATTTTCTTGTTCATAAAAGGTGAATTCTATTCTGTGCAATTCCATATTTCTGCATCTAATACATAAAATGTTTTTATGACTTAGAAAATTAAGATTATTATTAGAGCTTTATTCACACACCACATGATTAGGGCATTAATTTTTAAGTGTTTACAAATTTTGATATTCATTTTCAATATGATGATAAAACAATAAAAATGTTTTAAAAGTCTCATTGTTCAATTTCTCCCTTTCCAGATGTGAACCTGGAGCCTTACAGGACGTATGAGTATAGGATTTCTGCATGGAATAGCTATGGTCAAGGATTCAGCAAATCCATTAGAGCCAGAACCAAAGAAGATGTGCCTGAAGGTGTGAGTCCCCCTACATGGACCAAAATGGATAATCTTGAAGACGTAATAGTCTTAAATTGGAAGAAGCCTATACAATCAAATGGTACTGAGCTACTTTTAAAATTGAAATAACAAAATAGAGTAAATTCGTAAGGAAGTTGAAATGAGTTTAATCTACATTTAATTGGCATGCATCTAACCATTAAAAATTATTTGCTGGTAAAAGGAAGTTTAGGTATGTGCCTACTGATCTTTCCTTTTGTAAAATAGGCCTTGCAAATTTTTAGTCCCCCAATTTTTTTTCTTGAATCCTAACATACGCTCTTTCAAACAAGCAAAGACTCTTAAAGGAAAGCAGAATAGTTTTAATATTGAAGGTAATTTTCTTGGTAGCAGGGGGAAATAAACATACATGGTTCTTTAATTATCTGTGTCCAGAGTCCCTCTCTTTGGTAAGAGTGCATGTTATCACTCGAACATAGCAATACAATAGCAAGTTAAAAGTAAATAATGCTATATTATTCCATTTCCTTAGAACTCCAAGATATGTTAGATTGTTTGCAAATAGTTAAAAGCTTATGATACTCAAATCTGGGCATTTCTCTGCCTCTTTTAGGTCCCATTATTTACTACATTCTTCTCCGAAATGGAATTGAATGCTTTCAAGGAACATCACTGAGCTTCTCTGATACGAAGGGAATTCAGCCATTTCAGGAATATTCATACCAGCTGAAAGCGTGTACAGTTGCTGGCTGTGCCATCAGTAACAAGGTAACAGCAGGTACCAAAACTCCAGGCAGAGTAGCCATGATGAAGACTGTATGAATGTCCAGGTTGTGGATGATTTTTCCAAAGGCAGAAAACAATATCCACTCAATACAGTGTTAAGTAGGGCACCGTCTCAACTGAGTACTAATACTTGTGCCTGAAAGGAGAGATCGCTGAAATGTATCAAATTTATGCAAATATAAATGTTTGATTAATTAAAAAAAGAAAAAGAAAACTTGGACCAGTATTACCCTTTTGTATCACACTTTTCCTCTGCCAACTAGTTTTAGATGCTCTTATGTAAATCCATAATAATTCCCAAATCATTCCTCAGTTTAAAAGGGTTCCTATTTAAATATCACTTCAATATAGATTGCCTGCTCTTGAAAAACAGAGAAAGGAGCCAAAGAGCCAAGCATAGAAAATAAAATGATACCAAGACTTTTGCTACAACCTTGGCAAGAAATGATGAGGCCTGAATTCATGCAACAGGGGTCAGAATGGAGACTCTCAGGAAGATATTGGGGGACAGAATCTACAGGGTGTGGTGTCAACTTTATGCAGGAGAGTAAGAGGAATTGGTGTCAACTATATGTAGGGGAATAAGAGGAAAGTATTATGGATGTACTCAAGATGTCTCGCTTGAGCAAATTATAGATCATAGTGTCATTCTGCTAGCAAATAAAAAAATAAAAGGAAAATTTTTAAGTAGTGAATACAATTCAGATCTTAAAAGGTTTTAAAAAGATACTTAAAAGAAGGAGCAGGTAGCAGAGTGATGGAAGAAAATATTATTTGGCACTTCAATTGAAAAGGTCTAGTTAGAAGCTAGATTACAAAGTGATTGGATCTTCTAGAAAGATCTGTGAGGGAAGTTGAAGCAAAGAGTTTGAATAGGGTCATTAAGGAGAATAGAGAGAGAGATGAAAACAAGAACATAGATGATGAAGACTGGGAATGCTACCGAATAAAAGAGCCCACAGATGAGACTGGAAAGAAACGGTCAATTTAGGAGGAAAATTAAGAGTCATTTCACAGAAGCCAACCTAGCCGGAGGAAACTCAGGAGAAACAAACACACACCAGCTCTGATTCCTCTACAACTTTGGAAGAGCATCATCTTCATACGCTGGGCAAGAACCATCCAAGTCAAAGATTCGGTCAGACTGACCAGGCCGGTGCATATGCGCAGCTCTCACTGAGCAGACCTGCCTGAATGGCTCTGCGCTGCCTCCGCTTGGGCAGATGGCGGCTGATTGGCCCAATCAGAAGTTATGGTCCACACGGCCCTGGGACCGTTCTGTGCTATTTTACGTAGGCACGGCTCCTGTCTGCCAGATGCCACGACAATTGGTTAAAACGTGAAACCAGAGTTAATTCTGTGGGGGGAAAAAAGCAGCTAGTTTTTATTCAAAATTATATTTTGATAATGCTGAATGAGTCGCTGGTGGATTGATCCATTTTTCCTTCTGGACTCGGTTCTTTTTCTAGAACACTGGCACAGGCACTACCATGTCATCCTGGGTATGAGGAAGAATACAAAAAAAAAAATCTGCCCATTTATACTGTTCAAAGCATATTATATGCAAGCAAGTTCAGATGTGGGTTTTGCTTCATATTTACTGGTGCTTAAAATGTACAAAATCAGGCTGTTAAAATGCAAAGACACTGATGGGCCATATGGAAGAGAGTTATCAAGAGTTCTCTAGTAAGACAATCTGCCAGCCAGATTTTACTTGCTTCAACTGAGGGCTGCACTTCGCCGTCAAAATTGTTGTTGAACCTGTTGTGATAAATGGTAGTCTGAGACTTATGGAATGTATTCAAGGTCAGATTTCATTGTTTAAATAGGATGGGAGGAAAAGAATAAAATAAGGGGACTGTTTCTCCAAACCCCTGCTAATGATATGCCAAGCCAGACAACAACATTTTAAAACAAAAGTGACATTCTCATTGATCAGAATACCTAGTGTAGTATTACCATAAATTGCTATTTAATTCCTGTGTTTTCAGGTAGTCGCAGCTACTAGCCAAGGGATTCCACAGATTGTCCAGCCACCGAGAGTCACGGCGCCCAGTCCAGAGGCTCTGCATTTGAGCTGGAGTGTCCCTGAGAAACCAAATGGCGTCATTAAAGAGTACCAGCTCAGGCAGGTTGGGAAAGGTCTCATCTACAGTGGCACCGCTGACGAGAGGCAGCATACGGTCACAGGTGAAAAAAAAGAGGAAAATCTACCGGAAGAGTCTGTCATTGTGGTTAGGGGGCCAAAGCGTCCCAGGGGTGTGTATTTGATATATGAGGTCACTTCAAAAGGACGTGTTCTCTTGACATATGGTCAGGTCCCACTTATCCATGCTAATAGAAGAGCCCACACTGGCAGCAATAAGCCACAACAGCAGATAACTTCAGAAATAATTTATATTTGGCTTTGATATGCATTATGTGTAGGGTTTTTGCATCAGTATTAACTTTTTTTTTCTCAGACAAATGGTAGGATGCATTTTCATTCCCCAAGGATATCCTCATAGATAATGGGACTGGGATAGCCAAGAATGTACTGGAAAGCAGGGCGAAATCAGCCAGAGACGAGCATTTATCTACTGAGTGGGTAACTAATATACAGAATAGTTGACAGGTGACTGTTTGTGACAATTTGTTATTATGAACATTAATTAATGGTAAATGCATTATATTTATTCTTTGAGCATTTGTTACAATTAACCTTCATAATAATATAATAGTACAGTATAATAATATAATGTCAGATAGTTACTGGAAGTAATTATAATAATAATTAACATGTTTTGGTCTGAATGTCACTTCTGAAGAGAAGAGAAGCATCTCCTGACTTCCCCAGTCTAAGGAAGCTTCTCTAATATGCCTCCACATCACCTTGTCTTATTTTCATCATGGACCTCTCACTGCCTGAGAATGTTTGGTTTTTATTTGCTTTTTATGTCTCCCCCTACTGGGATGTAGGCTCCAGGTTTGCAGAGATCTTCTCTACCTAGTTCAACGTGGTACTTCTGGCATCCGGAACAATCCCTGACATCGTTCATAGATGCTAAAGAAATGTTTGGGGAATAAGTGAATTTCACATGTACCACTTGGCATGTACTGCAAACCTACGGGGGCAAGTGAATTCTTACTCCCATTTTACAGAAAAGGATAATTTGAGAGATTGCGTCATTAGTTCATCCTTTGGGTCTGCTGAATCAGCACAAACAGTTGTATAAATTTAGACTCCGAGGACAAAGGCAAGAGATTACAAACTTCCTTTGCCCCCATTGTCAGAAGCTTCCCCCAAGGCCTCCTGAGTGAATGTTCTTCTTCCTTTGGACCCCATACCATGCAGGGAGCGTGGATACTAGAGATAATGAAACTCATAAAGAAATACAGAAAAGTCTGGAAGAGCGTGCCTGAGTTTTCCTCAGAGGAACCTGTTATACTACATAGGTGGAAAAATCAATTCATCATGATTTGCTCTTAATTCTACAATTCCCTGACATGCAAGCAGGCATTCGTTGACAGGCGTTTTCAACGAATTGACCACTCTTTTCCAGAAGTGCCATAAGCCTGCAGAAGGTGCTTAATAAGTATTTGCAGATTAGCACATTGCAGTCCTTATCTGAAGAGCCTGACCTAAATCAATGATAATGGAGATGGAAAAAAGTCCTCATCAACTCAGATTATTAAATTTATTTTGTATATCTTATTTCACTGAAAGTGAAAATGATTACCAATAGGCGAAATGCTGTTGTTTTACAAAATACAACTTTACATTTATATCATTCTTTATCATTTTAAAGAACCATTTCTATTTGAACACATTGGATTCCCATTATATCCCTATATGTGAGGGATGTTTTTAATATCCGCATTTAAAAGATGAGGAAGGAAAGTGACATACTCAGGGTACCCAGGGCATTCCCTGCCTCTACCTAGAAGGAAATCAGAATATTGTTTCATTCTTTAAAAAAAACAAAACCAAAAAAAAAAAAACAAAAAAAAAACCTGTTGCCCACTTGCTGTTTTCTAAATAGTACACGAAGTTTTCTAAAATAGGATTGCTGTTCTCAAGAAGCTCCCAGTAATAGGGGAAACTGAGGAGCTAAGAACTAATTCCAAATACAGCATAAAGGATTCAACAGAACTCTAAAGAATGCAGTGGGGGAAAATCAAAGAAATGACTTGGAGTGGAAAATGAAATGTCAATTACAAAGTGTAGAAAGCCATTTAAGCTTTGTATCTGTAAAGGTTTCACAAAAAGCTGAGATACAGTGTTATAGAATGTTCTTCTCCCAGTATCTGTCCACTTAACTATCACCAGCTTTGAACTGGGAGCTGTAGTAGTTTACGTTTTTTTTAAACCAGCATTGACTTGCCAACAGACTAAACCCAAATGCAGTGTTCAAACCAACAGGATTGATAGCCTCATCAATTATAAAATAATTAGAAAGACTTTTCTTTAAAACACCTCTCTCTACCAGTTCTTCCTTTCATTGTCATTTTTTTCTTCTTTTTTTAATATTTTTATTTATTTCTAGGAGAGTGAGAGAGAGAGACAGCGTGAGCAGGGGAGGGTCAGAGAGAGAGGGAGTCACAGACTGAAACAGGCTCCAGGCTCTGAGCTGGCAGTCAGCACAGAGCCCGACGCGGGGCTCGAACCCACGAACCGCGAGATCATAACCTAAGCGAAAGTCGGACGCTTAACCGACTAAGCCACCCAGGCGCCCCTCATTGTCATTTTTAATGAATATTTTCATGTCAGCGAGGATTCCATACACATAACTTGATGCAGAAGTTCTTTTATTATGATAAATGTTTTTAAGTTTTTCTATATGATTTTGCTTCCTATCAGATCATAAAATGAAAAGACGCCTTTAGAATTCATTCAGTTTGTCCCTCTGTAGCGTTTTGAATAGATTTAGAGAGTACTTCACTCGGATGAGCTAGCCCTACAGAGAAATGGTCTTTGTTGAATGAAGAAGTAAACTAGTTCAGCTAAACCTGACCATCTCCAGAGCCTCCTATATGCAGTTCCTGTGGGAGAGCAATGGTGCTGGCATTAGGTAATCTCAAGCCTGAGGTTTGAGGTGTATACAGCGTTCATATGTCTTATCTGTCAAGAAAAAAAATTCAGTTCCATAGTTCACTGATACACCAAATTCACTATGGACGTATTTTATGATATTAATGACTGTTTTATTGAGTTTGTGGAACGATGTAAAATAATCACATTTATTTTACATTGCATCCCAAATGTTTGATCAAAGAGCTGTTTGTTCCCCCCTTGGATCAATGTTTTGATTTTCTCATCATTTCCAAAACGTTGGCATTTCCTAAGTTACAGTCAAATGCTAATGAAGCTATAGCACAAGTTATTCTGGAGCCTGAAAATCTAGGTCCTTAGAAAAGACAGAAGGGAAAGCAAGCACCTTGCCTCAGCCCCATTGTCTCTATGCTTATTTTTAATTACCTCAAAGCTTTAGAAACATGATCCCATAAATGCTTTGTGGGAATAGTGGCGAATGCACTCATCATGTGAAATCCATAAATTGCTTATAATCCTCTCAAGATGTTAAAAAAAGCATTAAGTAATTGAAGACAGGAAGTCCTCAGTTAATTATTTAGAGGTGTTATCAATGCTTTAAGTAAACTGAAGCATTTTCTGCTATCTCACTGAGCTGAATACCATAGGGACGAAGGAGGAACTGCCATCATCTTCTCATATTCGCTAATGCAAACAGCACATGGCAGCTTGTCAATAAAAGACCTTTTCATATCATTTATTACTAAACAGGTCCACCGTCCTGCACAGAACAATTAGGATGTCAGTTACGGGCATTGTTTCTCTTCCGGTTACCATGGCTTTATGGATGTCCTCCTCGTGTGGGCACTGGGGCAGAAGAGATGGAGAAAGGATTAACTAAATAATTAGGGCCACCAAGAACAAAATGAATTAATCATGTCCTCTTTAGCGGCAGATTTGATAAGGGCTTATGTGTCTCTTAACTTAAGGAGAAGTGTTTTCAAAATAATTTATTAAAAGCTGCTTATCATTGCATTTTACTTAAAAGGAAAGACCCACCAGCATTAAGTTAACAAGGAGAGAACAATTTGCCTTTCTTTTCTATCTCCTTAGGAGCTCATGAAAACCTCCTGTGCTGAAATAGCATGTGCCCCTAACAATGAAGGTTGTAGCCCACATGCACTACTAATGTACCGAAACCAATATCTTATACATCGTTTCTGGGGAAAAAAAAAAAGGGAAACACACTTTGAGCATCAATATCACAAAATGTGGAAATTCTTTATAAGGGGATTTTACATTTAGATAACTCTGCTATGCATTTCCATAGTATCCAACACTTAGTTCTCAGGTGTTTATTATAGTTTATCGCAATATGTTTTTTTTCTTGTCTTTATTCCTGAGCTAGTAGGTGAAGCTTTTTAAGGACAGAGACAGTAGTCTTCTGTTTACACTTGTGTCATTTATACTGTGACGGGCATCTATCATAGCACTTAATGTATTAAGTAGTCAAAAATATTTGTTTAGTAGGTATTAAATAGGCAACTAGTATCTGAATGTTTTTATTCCACTTGATTGAGTACAAAAATCAGACTGTCAGATACATCTAAATCTCAGGAAGGCATGGTTGCATAATTTGCAGGGCCCAGGGCAAAATGACAATGTAGGGTCCTTTGTTCAAAAATCATTAAGATAACTCAACATCCAACAAGCAAATAATCCAATTCAAAAGTGGGCAGAAAATGTGAACAGACACTTCACCAAAGAAAACATACGGATGACCAAAGACACATGAAATTCATCATCAAGGAAACGAAAATCAAAACTATAATGAGATATCACCTCACACCTGTCAGAGGGGCTAAAATCAACAAAACAACAAACAAGGGTTGGCAGGGGTGTGGAGATAAAGGACCCTCATGCACTGTTGGTGGGAATGCAAACTGGTGCAGCCACTGTGGAAAACAGTATGGAGGTTCCTCAAAAAACTAAAAATAGAGCTACCCTACCATCTGGTTATTGCACTATGGGGTATTTGTCCAAAAAATACAAAAACATTTCTTTAAAGTCTTACCTGCACCTCTATGTTTACTGCAGTATTATTTCCAATAGCCAAATTGTGGAGCAGCCTAAGTATCCATCAACAGATGAATGAATAAAGAAATGTGATTCACACACACACACACACACACACACACACACACACACACACACACACAGGAATATTATACAGCCATAAAAATAAGAAATATTGCCATTAGCAACAATGTGGATGGAACTGAAGAGTATTATGCTAAGTGAAATAAGTCAGAGAAGACAAATACCATATGATTTCACTCATATGTGCAATCTACAAAACAAAACAAATGAAAAAAGGGGGGAAAAAAGAGAGACAAACTAAGAAACAGACCCTTAGTTATAGAAAACAAAATGGTGGTTGCCAGAGGGGCGAATTTGGGGTCTGGGTGAGCTAGATGAAGGGGATTAAGAGTACACTTGTCACAATGAGCACTGAGTAAGGTATAGAATTGCTGAATCAGTATATTGGCCCCTGAAACTAATATAACACTGTATATTAATTATGCTAGAATAAAAAGTAAAAAGTTAATAAAAATTGTTTTTGAGAAGAATATATTTTTCCAAAAAATCATTAAAAATTTTTGAAACAGAACATGGGTCAAGCTCCAGACCCTCCTAGAAGCGCATGGAATCTTGGGTAACTATACAGGATCCACAACCAGGAAGCCAGCCTTGAGTTCTGGCAATCCAGATTTATTGGCAGCATGTTTCTTTAACAGAAACAGGAAGCCAGTGCAGACAGTGATCATGTACTCAGAACAGCCCCGGGAGCTCTCTTCTGTGGCTGTACGTACTGCTTTTCACTGCAGTTGCCCCAGACACTACCTGACCACTGAGCCCCACGCATCAGACGTACAAAAACAGATACGACCATTCATCTTATTTTCATTTTTCCAACTCTGAGGAAAACTTTGTGCCTGGATATTTGCAAAACAAAAAATCAATACTTTTGTATCACAGAGCATCAACCACTTTCGTATACTTTTAAAAATCATTCTTACAGAAGAAGATTATTGCCAAAGAATTATAATCAACAGCTGCCTGGACATTAATATGTAAAGAAAATATTTTCCCCTAAAATCCCAGATATTTTCAGGTCCTTTGCCTGTGCAATCTTTGTTCCTGTTTTGTTCTAAGAATTCTAAATAACCTCTGCTCTCTCTGCAATATATGTTCTTGTTGAGTATTTGAGTAGCATCAGACTTTGCTGCCTCCTGATGCCATACTTTGTTTCTAGAGAAGACTCTGCCTGAAAATGTAGAGTAAAAGTGGCTTTGGTCTAGTATAGCAACAGACTCCAGAGAAGAAAAATATTTATTGAAAGGGTGTTATAAAATCAAAAGCAAGGGTCTTTTCTTAGTAATCGTTTTAATGTTGATCTGTATTTGGAAAGAGAGTTTGCCAAGAAGTAACTTATCTGGGAAGTGCTTCTTGGGATGAATCTGATTAATAAGATATTGGGGAGAGGGGCCTAAACTATGGCCTGAAATTTCACACAAGATATAGACTTAAGAAACACTTAAGCTTGTAGGAAGCAGTCAGAAGCAAAAGTTGAGAGGTTATCTCATAGGCATTCGAATGCAAGTGCCCCTTTGTTTTGAAGTTTTGATGCCTAGTTCATGAGCTATCAACTGAAATCGTACTTTAAAGCATTGCTACAGGAAACAGACCAGTCCAATGGCTCACAAATGGGCAAGTAACTGGCTTGACTAATTGGGATGCGTGGCTCCTAACATGGTGGTGGGTGGTACTATCATGAAAAGGGGACTCTCACATGTGGTCTCCTGACACATTTCTTATTCAAATTTTATAAAACAATCATAACGAAAATGCATGTTAGATGTCTCTAAAGCAATTCCATAATACTTTGGTGTTTCAGTTTTTTTAATATAATTTGTTTTTACAAATAGTTTATTGTCAAATTAGTTTCCACATAACACCCAGTGCTCATCCCCACAAGTGTCCTCCTCCATGCCCATCCCTCCTCCCCCCAACAACCATCAGTCCTCAGTTTTTGTCAGCATTCAAGAGTCTCTCATGGTTTGCCTCTCTCCCTTTCCCCCACCATTTCCCCCTTCTTCTCCCCCCTTGTTCCTCCGTCAAGTTCCTCCTAATCCTCCTATACGTGCACACATATGATATTTGTCCTTCTCTGCCTGACTTATTTCGCTCAGCATAACACCCTCAAGGTCCATCCATGTTGCTACACATGGCCAGATTTCATTGTTTCTCATTGTCATGTAGTATTCCATGGTAGGGATAAACCACATCTTCTTGATCCATTCATCTGTTGATGGACACTTAGGCTCTTTCCAGGTTTTAGCTATTGTGGAGAGTGCTGCTATGAACATTGGGGTACATGTGCTCTTATGCATCAGCACTTCTGTATCCCTTGGGTAAATTCCTACAGTGCTATTGCTGGGTCATAGGGGAGTTCTATTGTTAGTTTCCTGAGGAACCTGCACACTGTTTTCCAGAGGGGCTGTACCAGTTTACATTCCCACCAACAGTGTAGGAGGGTGCCCGTTTCTCCACATCCTCCCCAGCATCTAGAGTCCTCTGATTTGCTCATTTTTGCCACTCTGACTGGCGTGAGGTGGTATCTCAGTGTGGTTTTGATTTGTATTCCCCTGATGAGGAGGGATGCTGAGCATCGTTTCATGTGTCTGTTGGCCATCTGGATGTCCTCTTTGGAGAAGTGTCTGTTCATCTCTTCTGCCCATTTCTTCACTGGGTTGTTTGCTTTTCGGGCGTGTAGTTTGGTGAGTCCCTTATAGATTCTGGATATTAACCCTTTATCTGATATGTCATTTGCAACTATCTTTTCCCATTCGTTGGTTGCCTATTAGTTTTCTGGGTTGTCTCCTTGGCTGTGCAGAAGCTTTTAATCTTGATGAGGTCCCAATCGTTTATTTTTGCTCTTGATTCCCTTGCTTTGGGGGATGTGTCAGGTAAGAAGTTGCTGCGGTGGAGGTCAAGGAGGTTGTTTCCTGCTTTCTCCTCTAGGTGTTGATAGTTTCCTGTCTCACGTTCAGGTCCTTTATCCATTTTGAGTTTATTTTTGTGCATGGTGTGAGAAAATGATCTAGTTTCATTCTTCTGCATGTTGCTGTCCAATTCTCACAACACCATCTGTTAAAAAGGCTGTCTTTTTTCCATTGGATATTCTTTCCTGCTTTGTCAAAGATCAGTTGGCTGTATAGTTTTGGGTCCACTTCTGAGTTCTCAATTCTGTTCCATTGGTCTATGTGTCTATTTTTGTGCCAATGCCATGCTGTCTTGATGATGACAGCTTTGTAGTAGAGGCTAAAGTCTAGGATGGTGATCCCTCCCATTTTGACTTTATATTTCAGTATTACTTTGGCTCTTCGGGGTCTTTTGTGGTTCCATACAAATTTTAGGATAGTTTGTTCTAGCTTTGAGAAGTATGCTGGTGCAATTTTGATTGGAATTGCA
This sequence comes from Proteles cristata cristata, assembly GCA_017311185.1. Lineage (NCBI taxonomy): Eukaryota > Metazoa > Chordata > Mammalia > Carnivora > Hyaenidae > Proteles > Proteles cristata. The sequence goes on from JAESUZ010000507.1 coordinate 1,489,583, forward strand.
TTGAATGTGTAGAGTGCTTTAGGTAGTAATGACATCTTAACTATATTTATTCTTCCTATCCATGAGCATGGAATGTTTTTCCATTTCTTTGTGTCTTCTTCAATTTCCTTCATAAGTTTTCTATAATTTTCATCATACAGATCTCTTGTATCCTTGGTTAGATTTATTCCGAGGTATTTTATGGTTTTGTGTGCAATTGTGAATGAAATCAGTTTCTTGATTTCTCTTTCTGTTGCTTCATTGTTGGTGTATAAACATGCAACCGATTTCTGTACGTTGATTTTGTACCCTGAAACATGGCTGAATTCTTGGATCAGTTGTAGTAGGCTTCTGGTGGAGTCTGTTGGGTTTTCAATGTAGAGTATCATGTCATCTGCGAAGAGTGAAAGTTTGACTTCCTCTTTGCCGATTCTGATGCCTTTGATTTCCTTTTGGTGTCTGATGGCTGATGCTAGGACTTCCAGCACTATGTTAAACAACAGTGGTGAGAGTGGACATCCCTGTCATGTTCCTGATCTCAGAGGGAAAGCTCTGAGTTTTTCCCCCATTGAGGATGATATTCGCTGAAGGCTTCTCATAGATGGCTTTTATGATGTTTGAGCAGGTTCCTTCTATCCCAACTTTCTCTAGAGTCTTTATTAAGAAGGGATGCTGTATTTTGTCAAATGCTTTTTCTGCATCTATTGACAGGATCATATGGATTTTATCTTTTCTTTTATTGATATGATGTATCACATTGATTGATTTGAGAATGTTGAACCAGCCCTGTAACCCAGGAATGAATCCCACTTGATCTTGGTGGATGATTCTTTTGATATGCTGCTGGATTCGATTTGCAAGGATCTTGTTGAGGATTTTTGCATCCATATTCATCAAGGATATTGGCCTATAGTTCTCTTTTTTTGCTGCATCTCTGTCTGGCTTGGGAATCAGAGTGATGCTGGCTTCATAAAATGAGTCTGGGAGTTTTCCTTCGATTTCTATTTTTTGGAATAGCTTAAGAAGAATTGGGATTAATTCTGTTTTAAATGTCTGGTAGAATTCCCCAGGGAAGCCATCAGGTCCAGGGCTCTTATTTGTTGGGAGATTTTGATCACTGATTCGATTTCTTCACTCGTTATGGGTCTGTTCAGGTTTTCTAATTCTTCCCGTGTGAATTTTGGTAGTGAGTGTGTGTTTAGGAATTTTTCCATTTCTTCTAAGTTGTCTAATTTGTTGGCATATAATTTTTCATAGTATTCCCTGATAATTGCTTGTATTTTTGATAAAAAAGGGTCAAAAAGGGGAAAAGAAAAGGAAAAAAGAAGAAAACCGATGGACAAAGAATGGTTTAAAGCATATAACCAGATTTCCCAGCTACAGTTAAATAGCTGTGTGTATGCAGTGCTCGTTGAAGAGCATAGAGAAAGAGAGAGAAGGCAGGGCAGGATGAGGCAAAATTGGAAATAGAATGAACAGGCAGAAGGGATACGAAGCTTTTTTCAAAGAGGTAAAGGGTAGAATATGGTTGAATAGGTGAGAGAAGGATGTTGGAATTATCCAGAGAAACTATATAGTCTAATTACTCCTGAGAGAAAGAGATGAAAATGTCGGTAGGTGTAGAATTTACATTTACAGAATGGACTCATTGTGATTGTTTAAGCAAGCCTGTGACCAGAGTTAATCAGGTCAGTGTTCTGGGGAAAAAAGAGAGAAAAGAGAAAGAAGAAGAAAAAAAGAAAGAGGAAAATAAAGGGGGGGGGGAGGAAAAAAAAAGGGAGGAGGGCAGCTCTCAGGCAGGGATGGGCGTGGCGTGATCCAATGCCTCAGGCGGGGGTTCTGCCTTGGCAGTTGTGGGGAGGAGAGTGACGGTGCTCCAGTCCCTTCTTGAACCAAGCGCTGCACCTCGCTTTTTTGGGCATGTAAACTCCCCGTACCGGGGACGCAGCCGAAGTTGGTTGCACTCTTCCACCCAGGCCAGTCCCAGTCTCCAAATCCCCGTCCGGGCGCCCCGCTAAAGTTGCCTTAGACACAGCTTCCCAGGCAACCCCCTCGGGGCAATTCCAGACTCCCTGCCGAGCTCTGGGGGCGGAGTCAGAATCGCTGCTTCCTTCTCTGGGTCAGGCTGGCGCGCATGTCCGGGGGCTTGCCTGCCGGGTGCGCTGAGCCCGAGCCCGCTGGAGTGAGGAAAACCTGGTCCCTCTATGGCTCGTCACCCGAAACACGAACTCACAGGCAAATTTCCCAGTTTTTAGCTCTTTGCCTTCCCTCTCGAGTCCCAGGCAGCCAGGAGCGTGGACGCCCGGTGTCTGTGCGGCTCTTTCAGGGGTCCCAGCCGCCCTGGAGCTACAATGGCGGCAGGCGCACCGCCGCTCTGAAATGCAATCTCCAGGAGCGACACAAAGAAGCAGTTTGTGTGCTCAGCCTCCCCCAGGACCAGTTGGCGCGAGGGGACCTGGTGTGCAGGTATTTGGCAAGTACGGTCTTTCTATGCACCGAGCGGAGATTTTTCTGTCTCAGACTCTCTCCTTTTCCCCTCTCACTCCCCGTAGAGGGTAGAGGGGGATCGCCTCCCACCCTGGAGGCTCCGATCCCGGCCCGATTTTATCTTCCTCGGTTCGCACTCACGTTAGAAGGCTTTCTCAGTGGATTCTGCATCCTTTCTCTCCCAGTCTCTCAGGTTTTGTAAGGTATCCAATGGCTTCAGATCTTTTCTGTGTGATATATGGGCGCGAGTGCAGGTACGGAACTCCTTACTTCTCCTCCATCTTGCCCTCTCTCCCTTAATATAATTTTCTTAATATTTATTTATTTCTGAGAGATCGAGAGAGAGAGCGTGAGCAGGGGAGGGTCAGAGAGAGCGGGAGATACAGACTCTGAAATAGGCTGCAGGCTCTGAGCTGGCTGTCAGCACAGAGCCCGACGCAGGGCTGGAACCCACGAACCGTGAGATCATGACCTGAGCTGAAGTCAGATGCTTAACCGACTGAGCCCCCCAGGCACCCCTGTTTCAGTTTTCAACATCCAAATTTTCACATAGAATTATTAACTTAAAGTGGAATCCTGCTATCATTCTATCAATCACAACCAAGGTTGCAAGTGGGTGCTGGAAGTTCCTGGGAATCTTCATGAACAGAAATGCTCTGGAGGTGATCACTTGGTGAGATCCAAGGCAGATAAGAGCAGAAAGGAGCATTTCACAGCAGGAAGGTTGAATGCGGATTCCTGTGGGCTGTGGCCAAACATCCAATTTGGGTGAACTGGTGCAAATTGTTTCTTGCCCAAAAGGTGTACAATATCTGATAACCAACCATGTACCACAAAGTTTTTAAAGAAACCAAGATTCTTAGCCCTTAAACTAATCACCAACCAAATTGGTTGAGGAACGTGCAGAATTACATATTTTGTAGGATTATTTGGTAATTGTTTAGAAAATAGCAGATGACATTGTGGAATAGCCTGATGAATGCCTTAAGTAGCACTTGCTATCTGAAATTGTAATGGACAAAATGGCTTTTCCTGACTATTTATCTGGAGATTAAAAATTAGAACAAGTTGTTATTTATAAAGTATATCAAATGTCAGGGCACCTGGGTGGCTCAGTCAGTGAAACATACGACTCTTGGTTTTGGCTCAGTTCATGATCTCACTATTTCATGGGTTGAATCCCCACATGGGGCTCTGCGCTGGCAGCGTGGAGCCTACTTGGGACTCTCTCTGTCTTTCTCTCTCACCCTCCCTCTCTGCCTTTCCCCCGTTCACACTGTATTTCTCTCAAGATAAACTTTTTTTAAAAAGTGTATCAGATGTAACTGACATTGATACAGGCATCGGTTCTGTTTTCTAAATCACATTTTTATGATTCATAGGTAGACTTTTGGCAATCCCTGTTAACACACATTTACTCTTGAACGTAATGTTACTTGAAAGTGTAATTATAATGAGTTTTGTTATAGTATGCTCCTTTCCTTTAAAAGGGAACGTGATTCCCTGTGGGGAGATTCCGGTAATTTGCAGCCACCATAATCTCCACTACTCTGAAATGTAAAATGCTTGGCTTTTCTCCATGCATTTGCCTTTCTCTTCTTTACACCTACTATTGCCTGCTCTTTTAATTCAATCCCGAGCTCCTGAATGATGTTTTCTTTTCTCCTTCGACTCTTGGACTTCAGGATTAAGTTACAGTCAGAATGGTTCCTTTGAGACATCTCTTTATTTCCCTCTTCTCATCCTGATCAATTCACGAGTCGTTTTCAGTTGGTGTGCCCTTTTCATTGCCTGTTACTAATATTTCATATATATCGCATTTTAAGGACTACCAATAGAGACTTACTTAAATGGCAGCAAATTCCAGTTGAAATGTGTTGATTTTATTGAGTTTTACAGAGTTATATATATGATAGGTCATCCAGTTCATGTAAATCATTTATACCTGATGACAGTCGATGCTTTCCGTACAGATTATCTAAACTAAGCATCTTAGTAAGTTAGTCCTCTGACAATATGAAAAATCCAAGACCTAAGGAATAAGATGTAGACAATTATGGATTCAGATATTGCCTTCCCTCGAGATAGCCAGTAGCCCAGTTAAACAGTCTAAACCATCATGCTCATAGTTTAGAGTTATGGAAACTGAGGCGCCTGGAGTTCAGAAAACTGACCCATGACAGTGTTAATAAGTAGGTAAAGGATTAGAACCAAAAATACTCTTAACTTCACACACTTCTTTCCTAACAGCAAGGCTACACTCCTTCAGTACATGAAGTATAAATATATTCAAAATGGAAATATTTAAATATAATTCCCACTTGGAGATGTGTATATAGGTATATATACACTGAAAGTTTCATTGGGCTTTGAGCTACTTATATCATCAATTTACTTATGTCTCAGAAGCCTGACCCTGTTTCTCTGGCCCACACTTCTCAACCCAGATGCTGAGACTTCTGAGTTCACCTAAGCTTATCTCTGTAATAATAAATGAGTTCCTCTGACTCTCTATACTTGACTTCCCTTACTTATTAAAGGAGCAAATAGTTGCAGTGACTGAGGCAGTTTAGTGAGGGTTTTTATTATGTTAATAGACAGGAAGTCGCAGGAGAAGGCCTGCAAGTGGTGTTCAGTAACTTTCAGCTAGGATGTCATTCATGTAACTGAGTAATCAACTTCCTTAAAAATAACTCCATTTCTTATAAAATATATTTCATTAATGCACAGAGTCCAGTGAAAGGAGTAAAAATGGAATGACAAAATCCCTTGAGTTTTGTTTTTTGCTTTATAGGGTTTTTTTTTTTTTACTGACTTGATGTTTGAACTAAATGCTTTCAACATATTTCTTTCATTTTAAGAATGATTGTAATGCTTTCTACTCTACCACTTTTACATCTTTCGTATACTGTTTCATCTTCAAAGTTGTTGGCAAATTTCAGTGTGCTTGGCTGCAGCTCTTATGCGATGGGGAGGCACGGGACTTGGTGTTAAAGTTGTGGCTTTGTCTGCATCCCAACTTGATGGCTCCATTCACTGTATGAACATTTGGTTCTCTGAGCCTCAGTATTTTCTTACCTGTGAGGCAGAAATAATTATTCCTGTTATGGTGATATTCAAGGTGAAACCTCTTCACCTTTTCATCAGCCCTTTTCATGTTGCTGCTAATTCTGTCTTCCAGAATCTTGTAACTATTTCTAACATGTGTAGGGTAATCACAGCTGCTTATGGTCCCCTTGTGTAACATACAAGAATCTGGACATGTGTGCCCATGTGACATTATTAGTAATTATAATATTAATATCATTTAGAACTCTTTTTCATGTAAGTTATGGAAAACTCAGTTCAAGCAGGCTTAGCAAATGGGCATTAACTGGCTCATGTAAGTAAAAAATCAGATGTAGACTCAAAGCTATGAGATGATGTTTCCAAGACCCAATTTCTTTCCACCTCTAAGTTCTTGTCCATTCTCAAGGCCCGTGTAGTGGACAAAGAACTACCAGCAGTAAAAATGAAAGTTTGAGTTCAAGGCCTACCTTCCATTAGCCTAAATGAGATCATACAGTCAATTCTGAGCAACTAACATTGCAAAAGGAATGTGGAACTGTGTCCAGAAGTAGTCAATCCATGTGGAGACAATCCTAAACCAAGCACAAAGACATAATAGCCAAAAGACTGGTTTCCACAAGGAAAACTTGAGTTCTGTCATAAAAGGAAGTGTGTGTGTACTCTGGAAGGCAAACGTAGCAGATGTAGTGTTGCATGACACAGGCTGGCAAATGTGAGTTGAAATGAGCCAAATATTTCTACCTATGTTCCATATGACTCTTTAAATTGGCCACCATCCTCCTATTTCAGGGCTAGACACAATCCTTGAGGACAAACCACTAGTGAATTAGATTAAGCCCATCGTCCTTCACTTAAGGTCCCATACCTCCCACTCTTGTGTTCCTTGCTCGTCCATCTTTGTTTCCTTTCCCTAGTTCCTCACACCCACTCCTCTTGAACGCTGATGTCCTTAAACTCCTCTGACTTCCCAAAGTAGGCTCTCTACCCAGTGCTCAGTTCTACATCCTCCTCCCCTTGATTCCGGTACTCCAGTAGCTTCAAAGGATTCCTCCACTGGACAATGCCTCATGCTCTGCAAGGCCAACCCACCCCATCCAATGTAAACACCTGTAACAGACTCCTCTGGCACACCTTCCATAACCTACCAAAAACTCCTAACGAGCTAGCTACTCCATTGTTGTAGTGTCTTCTAGTGTTCTTGGCTACATATAAACTGAATACCACTCAGCTCAGCTCAGCAAGATTCTGTGGAGAAAAGACAATTTCTATTTTTATATACATCAATTTTCTTTTTAGCTACTCTCCTTTTGCAAATATCCTAAAATACAAAATGAAGAGGAGAATTGGGTCTTATTTTGGGGGCATTTTGTATATTTGTTTGTTTTTGTTTTATAAGAAAATTCCAGAGAAAGATCAAGTATTGCTTCACGTTTGCCAGCCATACTTAGTCTGGCATTCAGAAAGAAACTCTAGAAAATATTTATTGTTTACACATTACATTAATTTTTGTATTATTTTAATAATATTCTGCAACTAGAAAATAGAAATTGTGTAGGATTGCCTACACAATAAAGTAGATGTTGTGAGCAGGGATACTCATGAAATTATGAAGAAAGATCTGTTTGGTCAGGTCACACTTTGGATGGACATTATGAACATGATAGCCTTACATTCTTATGGAGCACTTTTATGGGTTTTGTGTTCTTTAAACAGTATTTAACAAACAGCAAACACCTACAACTGGAAAAAATGTAACAAAAACACAAATACTCAGAGACATAAACCTTACTCTCAAAGGGCTTACATTCTGAATGAGAAAGTAAGATATTCAGACAAAATGGTGTTACACGAGTCAAGACCCCTTTTTTTAGTATCAAGAGTAAAGAGGGAAAGCATCATCAGGCTAAGTCAGTCCGCCCCTGCGGTCTCTGACCTTCATTCTTAGATGATTCCTCCCTTTTTCTTTTGATCTCTCTATTTTATAATCTTTAGCATTTTCCCAAAAGCTTTTATCAAACACATATGGCTTTAGTATGGCTTAGATCTTTCATCACATTTCTTATCTATAAATCAGGTAAATATCAAAATTATGTAAATCCCCCATGGCAACCAAATAGAAGATTACAATCAAATAAGCATCTGAATCTTATCACTAAATTGATGTGGAAACACAAAGGGCTTTGAAGCTGAATCCTGGAGCAGCTCCAGCCAAAGAACATTATTTCTTTAGCAGAGAACCCAGACTATTGCTCTAATTCTAACTGAACCAGCTAATTTTTTCATTTGTTTGACCAGCACCTACTTTGTGCCTGCCATTACTTGAAAGATACAGTGGTATCTTTTAGACATAGTATCTTTTAGTGCTATTTTGGAGCTTATGTCCCAGAGGGGGAGACAAACGATAAATAAACAGATGTAGTAAAACATCAGATAATGTGGAGGACTATGGAAGAAGGAAGTAATTTGAGGGAATATGAAGGGCTGGATGTAGTGTGTAGATAGAGAGGTCAAAATCTTTTAAAATGTAGCATTTGAGGAGAAATATGCATAAAGCAAAAGAGTGACACATGAATGTCTCTGGAAAAAGTCACCCCACCAAATAAATAATATATGTAAAAATGTAGTTCAGTATTCATGAAAAATTAATATAATAATTATTATATATCTTAGCCCAATTATTCAACATATGTAGTTCAGAATGCATGAAAAATTAATATAATAATTTTATTATATTATGTATATTAGCCCAATTATATTATATATAGACAAAGTCCTATTCTTTAAGAAAAGTTTTTGAGCTTTGGCATTGTTTGAATTTTTTCAAGAATCAAGGGCAAGAAGCGTTAACTACCATATGCTCCTTGTCAAATGCTGCTGAGTCTTAAGGTTGCTTCTGGTCAAATAAAGGTTGCTTCTCTAGGTAACCCATTTTGTCTTCTCAAAAGCCTGAGAACTTAGCTGTTATCTTTGCCATCTTTAAAGATTAGTAGATCAAGACAAAGAGGAGCTAAGTAACTTGCCCAAGGTCATCAGCTATGGAATAGTGAGGTCTAACAACATGCAACTTCTGCTGTAAATGGATTACCACTCTTATTTATCCTGAGAATTTATTGAACAATGCCTGGGCTATGTCATATTCTGAATACAATAAACATGATCCCCTCATCAAATTATGTTCAGTCTATGTGTAAAGACAAAATCAACATACCTCCAAAACACAATAGAAGTTAAATGTGAGATGGTATTCTATTGACACATATGGTGAAGAAGTGTAAAGTTAAAAGAAAGAATGAGTTGGTGTGAATATAAGCTGAATATGACTTGGGGGTAAAAAAAAATGTTGAATCTAACCTTTTTTATTTTTTCCACCTCTATTCATATAAGAAGCAGTAGCAGAAACTGGGATGGTTAGCCTGAAGAAGAAAAGACTCAGGGGGGATTTAATAACTGTCTACAAATATTTGAAGAACTGTCATGTGGAAAAGAAATTAGATTTGTTCTATATCTCCCTAGGGGGGCAAGTGATGGAAAGAAATCACTACAATATAAGAAAGGACTTTTAAACAAAACAAGGAAAACTCTAGAGCTCTAAAAATGGAACAGGCTCTTTGAGAGATGAGTACTCTGATCACCTAGGCAAGGCAGCTTCTTCAATGATCTCTTGTACAAGGGAATCAAGAGAAAAATAGATGGATAGGTGGATGGATGGATGGATAGATGAATGACATGAATTTTAAGATTTCTCCTAATGCTGAGAATTTATGATTATTAGTGATAAATGAAATTTCTATTAATATTGAACTTCTTGTGAAGTTCATACCTCCTTTAGAGACTGTTTTCTGCTTTTAAATTTTTGGAAATCATACCTACAACTCGGCATGTTATTTCTGGTGTTTAATTGATAATAAATAATCCTCTCAAGATGTACTTTATTTCTTGTTTGCTCTTTCTAGGTCTCCAGCCATACACCAACTACAGCTTCACACTTACAGCTTGTACACCTGCTGGATGCACTTCAAGTGAGCCTTTTCTAGGTCAGACACTGCAGGCAGCCCCTGAAGGTAATTAAAAAATATCCATGATTTGGGAGAAGAAGTTTTCATATGGGATTTTGAAGTAAATTCTATAAACCCTTTCGTGTAAAACACAGAAGAAATAAAGCCAATAGCTACAAAATAAAATTGTATTCTAGGCTGCCATTCTTCAGGTTTGGTTCAACTAACTATAAGCTGCCCAACAGAAATTTTGCTCTCAATTCTTTAAACCTCTTCAATTTACTTTTCTTTGGGGAAAAAAACTGTTATATACTCAGATATAAAATTTCTCAAAACATCAAAAGTTAAACAAATATTTCGAAATGCCTGATATATTACACATACATGCTCACTGCTGGAGTTGACTTAAATATTCACTACCATGAACTTACCATCAAGTTGAAGACACAGGACAAGTACCCAAACTTACATAAAGACGGAGAATCTGAAAAGTGATGTTAAGAAAGAACAAGTGTTCAATATATTATAATAACATACAATGACATATGGTGACTGCCCTTATCATTAAGTAATGTGTAGAATTGCCAAATGTATATGTTTTACACATGAAACTAGCATAATGTTGCATGTTTTTGTTGTTTAAATGTTTATTTTTGAGAGAGAGAGGGAAAAGGAGAGAAAGAGGCAGAGAGAGAGAGAGAGAGAGAGAGAGAGAGAGAGAACAAACAGAGTAATGGTAGACAGAGAAAGACAGAAAATCCAAAGCGGGTTCTGTGCTGAGAGCAGAGAGCCCAATCCAGGGCTTGAACTCATGAACCATGAAATCATGACCTGTGCCAAAGTCAGATGCTTAACCCACTGAGCCACCCAGGTACCCCAACATTGTTATGTTAACCATAATTCAATTGAAAAAAAGGACAGAATACTCAGGATAGTCTGAAGAGGGAGAGATTGTAACTCATCATGAAAATCAAAAAACATTTTATGGAGCAAGAGCGAGTTCTGACATGGACCATGAAGAACAAAGATTTTAACAAATTCACTATAGAGGAAAGGCAGAACCAAACAGAGGTTGAGGGGATGTAAAATGGGGCCATCACCTTGGGAGGCAAATTGGCAATATCTATTAAATTTAAAATGTTAATTTTCCATGACACAGCAGTTTCACATTCATTATCTATGTCAGAAAATCAAACTTCCAACAAATGCACAAAAAGACACGTACCAGGATGTTTATTGAAGCAGTTTTGTTTGTTTACTTAATGGAAAAAAGTTGGAAGTAATTTAAAGGTCTATATATAGGGGAGCTGCTAAATAAATTCAGGCATAGTCACATTATGGAACTCCATGCCTCAGTTTAAAACAATGAGACAATCTGATCATATAAAGAGGAAATTTAGAACTACAATAGGGCATGGTATCTTTTATGTATAAAAATGCATAGGCAATCATATTCATTTCTATAGATAAATAAAAATATGGAAAAATTCTGGAAACGTGCACATAACAACGGTTACCAATGGGTTGGGAACTGGAGTGGGTGTTATCATTTACTTTTAGAAGAAAGATAAGCTCAGAAGCTTGGGTTTGTGATCAACTGATTGTTTTGTTCATCTTTATTATCTGCCTGTTTTCAATGTGGGGGAAACAGAGGCATACATGAGTTTATAAACAGAAATATAATGTTAATTACCATTGGAGAGTCCTGAACTGCTTGTCCATTACTCTTCTAATGAAAGGGATTGTTGTACCTCAGGATATTAGACCTGAACTTCCTACCAGTAAATGGGGAATAAAATGGAAAATTCCACATATGGGGCATATGGCTCCTCACCAGGATTTCACTAATGATGTTTTCTATATAAAGAATGTTTCATGTCAAAAAGCTTAGTGTTCCTTTGAAAGGAAGAAACCAGCAGTGGATTTTTTGGAAAGGTAAACTATCAAATGGATACTTTGATGATAATGGATAATTTCTAAAGGATCTATCAACCATTTTTGGCTGCAACTCAGACCTGATAAAATAACAGGGTCTCTTGCTTCAGTGTACTTATCATATCCGTATATTTAAATTCTTAAAAAATATGCATCTATTTTCCCATCTTCCCCCAAAAAAAAAAATTCTTGAAAGAGCTAAGATTTCATGACTGAAAAAAATTATAGCTTCAACAATGCACAGGAATGTGAGATGAGAAGTGTTTTACTTGATTTCTTTTTTAAAGTTTATGCACCTTTCCTTTAACACAAATAACTGTGCAAAGGAATAATAAACGAAATGGGCTTTCCCCTGCAGAACAAATATGGATTTCGAATCCATTTTCTGGCAGTGTAAGTGCCATTTGTGAATAACTTGTATGTGAAATGAATGTAGTTTGAATACTTAACTTGGGGGTTGGAAGAGAACAAATCAGCACTACCATTAAGTTCTGTTGTTTTACTGTAAAGTGGAAATAAACACATTACATCCTGTTAAATTAATAGTCCAAATTTAACTAATTATAAAATGCCTATTTGAGTGAATCAGACATAGTTAAAAGGTCTAACACTTGAGTGTACTAAGTGGATATGGAGAGAATTAAAAGAAGCATCGCTTCACAGCCACCCTAAGCTCCACTTATTTCTCTCTTATTTTCAATGTGGGGGGTGGGGAAGTTAAAGTATATTACTACCCCATGGATAAGTTGGACATAATTCTCTGCAGTTTTTATCCTCATAGAAAATTGTGTAACCTTAGTCAAATAAGAAGAATTCAAATTGGATTTTTGTTCTATCTTTTCAGAATTGCTGACATACCAGCAAGCTCTAATTAATCGTACAGTTCAGTCATGCAAAATTGCAGGCATATTTACCTCTAGCACTGATAATGTGGAAAGGAAAAAGGAAAAGAAGATGAATCTTTCCCAGTCACATTCCATATCTCTCTTCCTCTGACTTTTCTTAACTGTTAGAGTCTTTCTCTACTCTTTGTACACGTAACTACACTGTCTCCCTTGGAATTCTCAGGTACTGTCTCCTAAAGTCTACAGTTCCCACAAAGCCTATGCTCATTCAAGGCCTGTGTATCCACCAGTCCATAGATATTTTTATCTAGGTGTTTTGAAAATACTTCAGTCTCAATATTTGAACACTTAAAATTTCTCTCCTTACTTCCTAACTTACTTTTCTTCCTTTTTTCCCTCCTTCGAGTACCATCATCCACCTCATCACCTAAGCTCCAAAATGGACCTTCTTAATATGTCTCTCTCTTTTTTTAGGCTGTAACATGAAGTCCTTCATAAAAATCTTATTAATTTTAAATCTTAAGGATTTTTTTAATGTGTTCTTCCTTTCCATCCCTTCTGGTGTTGCCTTAAATCAGATGCCTATAACTCATCATAATTAGTCTTTCTGCCTCTAGTGATTTCTCTTCTTCCTCATATTCCCATTCCAATTCTTTCCTCCCTTGTGCCAAAATAGACATACTTCATATTAGTCACCTCCATAAAATCTCATTTCCTTCCAGGAAAAAAAAAACCCACATCTTAGTAAAGCAAAATAGATCCCTCAAATTTTAACCTCTGCCAATCTGTTGAGTCTTTCTGTCTTCCTCACATGCCATCCAATATACCAGTCATGCTGAGGTACTTGGAATTCTACCATACTTACCCATATTTCAAAGACTTTGTATGGGTTTCCTTCAGTTTTGATTTCTTTCAGTACATCTTCACTCAGCTAACTCCCAGTTTTTCAAATTTTGGCTCACATCTCTCCCCTTCTAGAATTCTCCTATAACCACCTCCGCTTCCCCTCCATACTCATAGTACTCCCAGTCTGTGTTGGTACCCTTCCTACGTGCTCTAAAGCACTATGCTTCCTTTTCTTATAGCATTTAGCAAACTGAATTATAAATTTTTATTTGTTCATTTTTATTCACCATAATACTGTGGGGTCCTTGAAGGATAAAGACTATTTGTCTTTATCCCCACATCCACAGTGCCTAACACAGAAAATGACACAAAATTGAGTGGAATGTTGGATGAACAAAGTAAGAAATAATAAATCTAGAAGTCAAGACATTGATGACATTATCCAATATAGAACAGGGTCCTTTGGCTTCCAACAGAAAGTTAATCCACAATAAATTTTGCAGTTTTTGAATTGGAATGAAGATTTGTAGAGAAATTAGAAGTGGGTAGTATTGCATCACACCCAAAACAAATTTAAAGTAAAACGAGTAGAGATTCCTTTTTCTGGTAGCAATTATTGCAAGAGATCTACCAAGATTTCCTTCTGAACTTTCCTTCTTTCTGACCTTTCATGTGGTTTACCTGCCCCCGACCCACCTTCTAGATGATTTCTCTCATGACCTCCCATTTCCTTCCCTTGAGTTTTCTCAACTCTGCCCTTCTATTATGTAGGATAGGTTTTTTGTGATGCCAACTGAGACTCATGCTCACAAAGGGAAGCAGATTCTCTACTCTGGATTTATTAAGATATTTCACCAAAAATGGGTCTTATTCTATCAATGATTTCTTGCAATTGCTAAGATAATGGTGTCCCCATGTCATAATACAGATAAAACCATAGCACTTAGTTTTTTTTTTTTTTACACATTTCAGTTTCCTCTTAGAAATAAAACCAATGGACATAGCTGTAACCAATGTGACCAGAGCTTTCCTCAACTTGCACAAATATCAACCTAATTTTTATTTAAAACATGAGGCAAACCCAAGATTTTGATTCATGTTATTTCATTAACTCTATATCTACAGCATGCATTGACTGATTCAAAGTGGAAACTAGCACCTTGGTGATTTTGTATATACCCTTCAAGGTGAAAAAGATAGGACTACAGGAAGCAGATTATGAAGTAAACCTTATACTTTATCTCTTAAATCAACAAATTAATATCATATTTGAATTGGAACTCTAGTTGATTGACTCATCTAGCAGCTGTTGGCAGAGAAACCCAGACATAAATGTATGCTATGATTGGTAGATTTATCCAAGTATCTAAGAGTAAACTTTCAGAACAAAATGAACACTTTCTTCTCAGGAATAAGTTGTTTCTTATAAATTTAGCAAGTTTGAGCCATTTTAAAATCTATCCTGATTCTTTCAGGATGCTGCTAAATAAATTGCATTTGAATGTCCTGAAAATTTTTCTTTTAAAAGTGTTGAAATCTTATCCCTTACTGGATAACTTGCACCGAAGATACAATCAACCAAAAACTATTGATTACAGGGAAGCTAATATTGCATGAGTTTTTAAAAGCTGAAGAAGAGAGTTATAGTGTCTATTCAGAGCAGAGCTAGATGACAACATGAAATGGTAGGATGGATCTTCCTCATTGCCTAGGTTCTCCATCAATATATTTGTACATCTATAAGAGTGCTTGAATATTTGTCCTTGAATAACAGTTGTATGTATGTATATTTCAACTTTTGTTAGAAGAGTAAATTCCTTATAGGAACAAGCCATATCTTACTCACATTCATATTTCCAAGAACTGCCTATAATACTTAGCATAGTAATTTGCATATTGTATTTCCAAAAAATTCATTTATTCAATATCAATTAGGCATTGTGCTATCTATCCCTAAAGATACATGGGCAAAAAACACAGAGAAGACTCCTTCCCTCATGAAGCTAACTTAATATTGACACAGGAGAAAGAAGCAGACAATGCAGTGCTAACAACATAGAAATAATGACAATATCAAGGAAAAAATGATTATGGTGTTATGAGTATTAAGGAGAAATAGAAAAAGACATAGGATAGAGAGAAACTAGGTTGCAATCACTTCAGAAAATGTTAAAGTTATAGTTAGGGAAGATTGGTCAAATAAGATCTCCCTAATAAGATGATAGTCACACAGGCCACTGAACTTTGATGATAAATTGCAAAAATGTCATGTTGTTGAGCCAAAATGTTCCAGACAGAAGGGATGGAAGTTCAAATCTCAGAGGTGAGGAAGAACTGGAGACATTCTGCGGATAGAAAGGAGTCTGGGATGTTTGGACCCAGGTAAGCCAGAGCCAGAAAAAAATACAGGACTGTACAGGTTATTGTAAGGAGTTGGAATTATATGACTAATTTCAGAAGAGTTGTATATTTTACAAGGATTACAATGACTTGTGTACATACCTTATACACTATTACAAAGATTACAATGAAATAGTGAAAGTTTGAAACATGGAGTCCAGTTTAGAAACTATGATAGAAGTTCATGAGAGAGAAACGTCACTTGGATCAGAAGAGGTGGTGGTAAAGGTAGAGAGAATTATGTACATCAGGGTAGAAATGGCAGGATTTGATGACACATTACATTTGGGGCTGAAAACAGCGAGAGCCTCAAGAATAGCATTTTGTGTGTTTTGACCCAGAAAATGAATGGATCGACAAAATTGGGAGATGAACAAATTATAACAGAAAAACCAAGAGTTCTGTTTTGGATGTTTTAAGTCTTTCATACTTAGTCATCCACATGGAGGTGTCAATTTGACAGTTAGGTTCATGAGTCTGAAACCAAGAGAGAATTTCAGTCTAGAGATACATTTTTGGGAGTGTTCACCATAGAGATGGTATTTAAAACTGAGACTAAATGAAGATCCTCTAGAAAATGAGTGTTGGAAAGGAAGAGAGGGAGAAAGAAGAGGGAAGACTAAGGGAGAGGAGAGAGCCTAGTTCTCTAAGGCACTGCATAATTTTGAGTTCCAGGAGGGGAAGAGGAGCCAGTAAATGAGAGAAATGATGAAGAGGAGCGCAGCATATGGTGTTAGAGAGGCAAAGGCAATGTATGTTATGCACTGAATTTGACAATTCAGATAAATACTATATTATGATTACTTCGACATATTCAAAGTTTAAAATTCCTGGATAGTCTCTCAGGCCTTCATTAAACTCAGAGTAACAGCCAAGATAGAGAAGTTTTCTTCCACTTAGTTACCTGATATTCACTTTTTAAAGGCAATTCACAGATAAAATCATCAAAGCACTGAAGAATATATTTGTACCCAGTTGTCTATTTTACCTCCAGAGTATGGAAAATGTATTTTTTTGTTTTACCATGAAATTTTCTATCAACAAATAAAATTATCATAGTATGTGAGATGATGGTATGACTTTTGATAAGGTGTATATTTTATTCTAACAATAAAACCTCATTGTGTTATTTTTTCCAGGAGTTTGGGTGACACCTCAACACATTATCATCAATTCTACAACAGTGGAATTATACTGGAGTCCGCCAGAAAAGCCCAATGGCCTCATTTCTCAGTATCAATTGAGTCGTAATGGAAGCTTGATTTTCCTGGGTGGCAATGAGGAGCAGAATTTCACTGATAAAAACCTGGAGCCCAACAATAGGTAAACTAAAAGAAAACTTTACCAATCATGCAATTAGAATTTTAACCTTTCAGTGTTGAAAAATGTGCATCTCTAAATGAAACAATATTTTTTTGAGAGAGAAAGAGGGTGCAAGTGAGTGAGTGGCCGAGAGAGAGAGAGAGAGAGGGAGAGAGAGAGAGAGAATCCCAGGAGGGGCAGAGGGAGAATCAGAGAGAGAAGCAGTGCTCACCTGAAACTCATTTTACCCAAAGCGAGGCTCCTGCTCACCCGAAGCAAGGCTGGAGCTCACCTGAACCAGGACTCAAACTCACTTGATGTGGAACTTGAACTCATAAACTGTAAGATTGTGACCTGAGCCAAAGTCAGATGCTTAATGACTGAGCCACCCAGGCACCCTCTAAATGAAACAATATTAATTAACAGGTTAATTAATCTCCTCATTCATTAGCCACTTCATACCTGTTGGCATCTTTTAATTCATTTCAGAGGTTGAAGACTCAGTGCTAACTCATTACTTTAGCCTTCAGAGTACATGATATTTTTAATTTATTTATTTTAAGTTTATTTTTGAGAGAAAGAGATAAGGCGGTGGAGGGCAGAGAGAGAATCCCAAGCAGTCACCACACAGCACAGAGCCCAATGCAGGGCTTGAAGTCCCAAACTGTGAGATCATGACCTGAGCCAAAATCAAGAGTTGGAAACTTAACCAACTGGGCCACCCAGGTGCCCCAAATGACATTGTTTCAAAATGTAGGGGTGCCTGGTGGCTCATTCAGTTAAGCTCCGACTTCATTTCAGGTCATGATCTCACAGTTCGTGAGTTCAAATCCTGCATCAGGCTATGTGCTAATGGCTCAGAGCCTGGAGCCTGCTTCAGATCCTGTGTCTCCCTCTCTGCCCCTCCCCTGCTCACACTCTGTCTCCTCTCTCTCTCTCAAAAATAAATAAGCATTAAAAACTGTAAATAGTCTTCTATTTGACATAGAGCATGAGAATTTTTACATATATAAAATACACAAAGTATTAAACATTAAAAATTATCAAATAATCTTCAAAAACATGCATTCTTAAACTACCAATAAGAGATTTAAGAAGTTTTGTTTGACATCAACTACGTTTTGTTCTACCATAATGTTTTCTCTGCCTGCTACACTACGTGTAGATATGAGTGGTTTTAGGGGAAAAAGTTCCACACATTTGCAATTCATTCCCATTCATTCCTCAACAAAGACAAAATATAGTTTTGATCAACAGATGTTTTATTGCAGAGAGTAGAGATCAATTCAGTTTTGTGGAGTGTAGCAGGTCAATTTAGAAACATCTTCCTCTGAACATATTTCCCTGAACTCAAACCCATTTAAAAATGGGAGAGATTCATTTGAATCCTCCACAATCTAGTAGCACACTCCAGGACTTTTCTGAAATCTTTAGGAAAAGTTATTAATTACCAGAGGGTTAGGAATAAAGTGGGAAGGGACAGAAATAACAGCAGTCTGGAGAGAATGATGTGTGTTTTGAAAAAACTTTCAAGCCAATAGTGAAGTTTCTGGTCAAGGAGCAGAGAATTTGCAATTTGTCATTAATTTTGGACCAGACAATGAAGAGAAAAGCCAGAAATCACTGTTCAAGCCTTGTGTGCATTGCCTCAGCATAACCCTTTCTTTTAATATAGATATGTTTATAAACTGGAAGCAGCGACTGGAGGAGGCAGCGGCTCTAGTGGTGATTACATCGTCCAAATGCCTGTACTCACACCAGACGAAATCCAGCCTCCGTGTAACATCACAGTGATAGGACCTTATTCCATATTCGTAGCTTGGACTCCTCCAGGTAAATAAAGTGTGTGTGTGTATGTGTGTGTGTGTGTGTGTGTGTGTGTGTGTGTGTGTGTGTGTAAACGCACGCACATGTGCATGTATATACATAAAACATTTCAGGGAAAGTTCATTGGAGATTAGGATAGAAATGTCTGAATTTAGTAAATGAGAAGGAAACAATCTGTCTCCTGGCTAAATATGAGCAGGATACTCTAAACCACATTACCAAGTCACATATATAAGTATATGTACACACATATATAGATACAGATGTAGACATGTAGGTAAAGATATATAGACACCTAGATGTATACTTTCCTGTCAAAGTAACACTTTCTTTCAAGTACTAAAATCTGTCTTCTTATTTAAAATTTTTTAATGTTTATTTTCGAGAGAGAGCAGAGACAGAGAACGAGTGGGGAAGGAGCAGTGAGAGAAGGAGACACAGAATCTAAATCAGGCTCCAGGCTCTGAGCTGTCAGCACAGAGCCTGACGTGGGGCCTTAACTCAGAAACAGTGAGATCATGACCTGAGATGAAGTCGGATGCTTAACCGACTGAGCCATCCAGGCGCCCCTTTATTTAAATGTATAGCCAAGGTAAGCCATATAGGTCTGAATGGCCTCAAACATTCATTCTACAGGACTTCCTAGATTGGATCATTGATGTTATATGATCTGGTATTCAGTATAGCAGTGAATAAGAAACTCAGAAAGACAACAGTCTACTCTCTTCATGTCCCTCGGGTTGTGACCAATTATGGTAGCTGAGTTTTGCCTCTCTACACTATATAGCCTCCATTGTGCCATTTAGTCACTAGTGACCTGCTTTTGTGGTTGAGTGCATTATTATATTTTGATGTAAGCATCATCCTCAGGTACAAATATGATGACATTACTGTGGAGTAAGGAATAAAGTGAAATCTCTCTGCTCTGTCTTTTAACATAAGGAACATACAGAAATTTTGTTTTGGTACAATGTAAAATGCATTTAGGTGTTAAATTCACTTCAAAATATTTGATTTTATCTTTAATATCAAGATAAAATTGAAACAAATTTCTATTGTCTCCATCGGAATAAGTTTAGCCACAGTTCAACATACATTGAAAACAGCTGGATAACAGCTATGTTGACCGTCAGCAGGTTCATTCCATAAAATAATTAGCAAAGATACATTTTTCATTTATTTGAACAATTATCTCTGTTAAAACAAAAGAATTAAACTGGAATTTGGAAGAAAAACTTCCAAATTCATTCTATGAGGCTAGCTTTACCCTGATACTAAAATGAAATAAAGGCACCATAAAAAGAAAAATACAGGCCAATATCTCTGATGACGAGAGATGCAAAATTCCTCAACAAAATACTAGCAAACCGAATCTAACAGTACATTTAAAAAAATCATTCACCACAATCCAGTGGGATTTATTCCTGGGTCAAAAGGGTGGTTCAATATTCATAAATCAATCAATGTGATACATCACATCAATAAAGAAAGGGTAAGAGTTATATGATCATTTCAATAGATGCAGAAAAAGCATTTGACAAAGTACAACATCCATTCATGATAAAAACCCTCAACAAAGTAAATTTAGAGGGAGTATATCTCAATATAATAAAGGCCATATATGAAAAATTCACAGCTAACAACACCACCCTTAATTGAGAAAAACTGAGAACTTTTCCCCTAAAGTCAGGAACAAGCCAGGAATGTCCACTCTCACCACTTCTATTCAACATAGTACCAGAAGTCCTAGCCATGGGAATCAGACAGCAAAAAGAAATAAAAAGCATCCAAATTGTTAAGGAAGAAACTTTCACTATTTGCAGATGACATAATACTATACATAGAAAATCCAAAAGACTCCACCAGAAAACTACCAGAACTGATAAATGAAGTCAGAAAGTTGCAGGATATAAAATCAATGTACAGAAATCTGTTCTATACACCAGTAATGAAGCAGCAGAAAGAGAAACTGAGAAAACAATCTCATTTGCAATTTTACCAAAAATAATAAGATAGCTAGGAATAAACCTAACCAAAGAGGTGAAAGACCTGTATTCTAAAAACTGTAAAACACTGATGAAAGAAATTAAAGATGATATAAAGAAATGGAAAAACATTCCATGCTCATGGATTGGAAAAACAGTATTGTTAAAATGTCTATACTACCCAAAGGAATCTCTATATTTAATGCAATCCCTATTGAAATACCAATAACATTTTTTTACAAAACTAGAAGAAACAATCCTAAGATTTGTATGGAACTACCAAAGACTATTAATAGCCAAAGTAATTTTGAAGAAAGATAGATGAAAGCAAGAAAGAAAGAAAGAAAGAAAGAGCAAAGAGAAAGAAAAGAAAGAGAGAAAATAAAGAGAGAGAGAGAAACGGAGGCATCACAATTCCAGACTGTGTTATATTGGAAAGCTATAGTAATCAAAACAGTATGGTACTGACACATAGATCAATAGAAACCCCAGAAACACACACACACACACACACACACACACACACACACACACACACATATACTTACATGGTCAATCTTCAACAAAGCAAGAAATAATACCCAGTGGGAAAAAGAATGTCTCTTCAACAAATAGTGTTGGAAAAACTGGACAGCAACCTGCAAAAGAATGAATCTGGACCACTTTCTCACACCATACACAAAAATAAATTCAAGATGGGTTCAACACCTAAATCTGAGCTCTAATATCATAAAAATCTTAAAAGAACACGGGCAGTAATTTGACATCAGCAACAGGCAGTAATTTTTTCTAGATAGGACCCTGAGGCAAGGGAAACAAAAGCAAAAATAAACTATTGGGACTTCATCAAAATAAAAAGCTTCTGCAAAGCAAAGGAAACAAACAAAACTAAAAGGCAACCTGCAGAATGGGAGAAGATATTTGCAAATGGCATATCTGATAAAAGGTTAATATCCAGAATATATAAAGAACTTACAAAACTCAACACCCAAAAAACAAATAATCCAATTTTAAAAATGGGCAGAAGATATGAACAGACATTTCTCCCAAGAAGACAGACAGATGGCCAACAGACACATGAGAAAATGCTTGTCAACACTTATGATCAGGGAAATGCAAATCAAAACTACAATGCAGTTATCACCTCACAAGTCAGAAAAGCTAAAATGAAAAACACCAGAAACAACAGTTGTTGGTGCGGATGTGAAGAAAGGCAAACCCTCTTGCACTGTGGATGGGAATGCACACTGGTTGTCGCCACTGTAGAAAACAGTTACAGACATTCCTCAAAAAGTTAAAAACAGTACTACCCTAAGATCCAGCAATTGCACTTCTGGGTATTCACCCAAAGAATAAAAAATCACTAATTCAAAGGATGATATCCATCCCTATGTTTCTAGCAGCATTATTTACAATTATTTATTTACAATAACCAAGATATGGAAGCAGCCCAAATGTTTATCAGTCCATCAATTGATGAATGAATAAAGAATGTGTATATATATATGTATACATATACATATATGAGCCAAGGGTTAAAAAGAGAGAGAGAGAGAGAGAGAGAGCCAAAAACCAAGAAACAGTCTCTTAACTATAGAGAACAAACTGATGGTGACCAGAGGGGAAGGAGTGGGGGATGGGCTAATAAGTGATGGGGATTATGATCACTTGTCATGATAAACACTGAGTGACATGGAATTGTTAACTCGCTGTATCATATACCTAAAACTAATATAACACCTTATGTTAGCTAATTGGAATTAAAATAAAAACTAAAAACAGGTAATATAGTCAAGAAAGTAACATGCAGGCTTAATATATAAAATTTCAATTCTCATAAACCAAGATCCTTCTGATGTCCTAACCTAAGATCAAAAACAAAAGGGCCTTAATTTGGTCAAATTCACAGGAGAAAAATTATCAAGAGCTTTATAAGCAAAGAAAAATGTAAGCCTCTCCAAGATATTAAATATAAATGATTCCATCCACCTCTGTTTTAAAAAATAAATATACAACACATTAAATTAAACAAAACAGAAAAGAATAATCACTAGTGTCAGCCTCTGTCATAAAGTGCTATACTCCTTATTTCAGTTTTAGGAGCACAGATCTTGAATTCTACTCTTAATTTTGATGGAATAAAACACATACCTTCTGCTGTGGAAAAAATACAAACTTGCATATCCCTTTACAGAATCAATTTCTCCATGTATGGAACAGCATTGCTATCTCGCCATCTTTTAGCATATTTCTCCTTGGCATCTTTACAGTGCTGTGGTGCTTTTGTGCCATGAAGTAAAATGAGGCAGAAAAGAGCCAGTCTGAGACCGGATTTAGACTATTAACCAGAAATTTCTCAGACTTAGACCAGGGTCTTCTACAATCCAAGTTCTCAAGGAACAGTAACAGAAAGCCCAAGGTGATAAGCAAAGTTAATGATTTCCTAGCCATGTGACCAGGAAGTTCCATGGGTTATCAGATCACTTGTCATTTTAACATTATTATACACGTAAATTGCCATTGCTAATCTGAAGACTTGACACTCCGTAAGGATTTGAAGACATCTTGCTTTTAAGACAACAGATGGGAGATGAAAGAGAAAACTGGGATTCACAGCCCAGTGGTTGCACCTGTGAGCTGACTTAACACAAGTCAGTCTTTCTCCCGGAGTCTCTGTTCTGTACGTCTGTAAAATGGAGACAGTGACAGCACCTACATTTGGGTTGTTGTAAAGATTACCAAAGGTAATTTATGTAATTGGCATATACTAACTCTGTAATATTCTACAAGTAGTGATGGTTCTTCGGGGGAAATTATTTTTGTCTCCATCATTTATTTGAAAATGTATTTGCTCCAGCATTTGCTAGGCTCCAAGGTCCCTGCCTTCAAAATGGTAAAACAGTGCACTGCAGGATTGTGTTTGTAAATTTTTAAGACTTCGCTCAAATTTCCCTGCATTTTGTCGTTTTTCCTTTGAGTTCAACAATCATATTTTCATGCTTAAGGTATAATGTTTCCACTTAGAAAAGAATTGTTGTGGAATTAAACACAACTTCTGCTTTTTTAATGTAACCTTAACCCTTGTCTACCTTAGCCTTTGTAGAAATTGTTCAGTCTAGTGCAGCCTAGGGGATATTGTTGAAATGCTTCACACACTAACTCTGACCATGTAACCAATGGTTAATAAATCTATAATATCCAGACCTGTCAATCTTTTAGTTTCAGATGCACAAAACCCATTACAGAAAGCCCGTAATATATGGAAAGATTAAAATCTTAAATTAAACTTTTTTCCTGGTGCCTAGAAGGATTTTGAACTCAGTAAATAGGCAGATGATTTTGACTTGTGTATAATCTACAGTTGATTTTACTGGAAAGTACCTCATGCTGTGTTTTGATTTGGATAATAAAAACATTTTTCCATTCCTGAATAGTCACAAGTATATGTTTTAAACAGAAAGAAAACAAACCTGTTATAACCAGAGGTTGTTTATTTGCTCACAATCAATAGCTTTCTGGGTATTCACCATAACCCCCTGCCATTACAAAATGATGGCACCACAAGCAAAGCTCAAAAAATTGGCCAAACATTCCATCCCTATACTTCCCAAACTTGAATGAACATTAGAATCACCTGGAAAACTTGTGCAAAGATTGATTCTCAGCCCCAGGTTTCCTGAATAAAAATCTCTGGGGATGGATTTAAGAAATCTAAATTGTTTCGGGGAGTGCCTGGGTGGCTCAGTTGGTTAAGTGTCCAACTTCGGCTCAGGTCATGATCTCACAGTCTGTGGGTTCAGGCCCACAGCTGTGCTGTGTCAGCTGTGCTGACAGCTCAGAGCCTGGACCTGCTTCAGATTCTGTGTCTCCCTCTCTCTCTGCCCCTCCCACACTCACTCTCTGTCTCTGTCTCTCAAAATAAAGACATAAAAATTTTTTTTAAAAAAAGAAATCTAGATTTTTAAAGTTCCCTCTATGATTTTGATATAGTAATCATGAATCATACACCAAGCACAAGTGGTCAGTTACAATATTTCTTTGAAAACATGAATCAAACCACTTTTTGTTGAATGTCCAAACCCAAAATGGTGATTCAATTTACTGGATTTTTTTTTTTACATGCATTTTGCTTTGTGGTCAGTGTGAATAGAATGACTTTATACAGTTAAGTTGCTGGGGGAAAAATGTCTATGTGGCTACTTGGCAACAGAAAATTACCTAGGCAATTAGGTGGGCTTTCAGCTTATAAATTATTATTTCACTGATATTTACAAATTAAGTCTTAATACATGTTTATAAATCTTACTGGAAAAGGAAGTGAGGCCCCTGAAATGTGTGATAATATTCAGGGGATGCATAATTGTAATACTATTGACAAATATCATTTATATACATAATACCACTTGTTTATATTTGCCATTTGTTAAATTTCTAGTATATGCCAAACACTTTGATAAGCACTTTCATTGCTTTACCTCAGTTAATACTCATGCAAACTCCAGGCAGCAAGTAATATCATTATCTCTATATTAAGATAAGAAATTTGAATCTCAAAGAAGTGATATGATATACTCAAGGTTACACAGCTGAGCCAAGATTCAAATTCAGGTCTGTTTTCTACTATTGCCTTGTGAAAGCAGTCTCTGCATGTCTTTGGCGTAACTCTTATCCAAGTCAAGCTTTTTATTTATTACCCAACGTCTTTCAGACTCAGGACACAGCAACTATGCTTTTTCAAATAGCAGTCCAGAGGGCCAAGAAACAGAGCTAGGTAGTGGCGAAAACCCATTGATTGTGGATGAACGTTTTTGGTTAGGCATGTCAAGATCCGAAGAATTAATTGTGGAAATTGGCAAACTCCTGAAGGGAAAATAGCTAGCAATGGTTTTCTCCTGTGGCATGAAGGAGCTAGTAACCAGAAGGCTTTGCCTATCAATCCAAAAGTCCAGAGAAAATAGACATGACTTAACAAAGCCAGATTCCAAGAGCAGAAAGATTTTAATTGGGTGGGAGAGGGAGTCATTTCTCAAATGTCCACAAAAAGAATATTCAAATACTATTTTAAAGCCTTGGTAGACATTCTCTTACCTACCAGATAAACCCTGGTTCCCTTTTGCTCATTTACTTGATAAATGTCAGTAGTAAGATTATCAAAACACTTCAGTTTCAACCCCTAGAAAATCAAGATTTCTACTCTTTTGTATATCATTTGTACCTCTAAATCAGATGATGCACAAAGAGCATATCTTTATAAAATGTTTGCTGAATTAATGTAAGAACAAAGTAGTGAGTAAGCATCTAATATTTGTCATTCAGGAAAGTATAAGTAAATTTTGGACTTTCTGCTGCTTAAAATTATTCAAACACTTGATTTCCATTAGAAGCCTATCCCTCCCTCCACAGTAACTCTACCTTAAACACACATGCGCATGCACAAATATATATTTGTATATTCATACATACACACACAAATACACATTTCTCCTTTACAGACAAACAGTACACATACACATATTTTCCAAATGCTGTATGTCATCTTACGGATACCTATTTTCTTTTCACTTATTTCTGAATAAGAAATACTACTTTCTAGGTGGAATAGATTCAACAATTTAATTTCTCTGGGGCCTTGGGCTAGTTGCACAGTGTCTCTGAACTTCAAGTTTCTCATCTGTGAAAGGAGATATTAAGTGCCTATCTTGCGCTGCTGTTATGCAGAATCAGTGAGAGAGCATGGAAAGCATTCAGTGGGCGCTGACTATTATTATTCAAACTACAGACATCAGCCAGACTACTTTATTCCTAACCATTCCTTCTCACCTTTTACCAGCTCCTAACCTCAGGTCAGGACTTACATATTCATACTAAATAGAGCAAAGGATAAATGTTCAACTTATAGGTAAAAGATTATAGAAAATGAAGAAGCAAATATTTCACGGAACATAAAAGGTTTACTCAGAAAAAGATGTATTCCTGCTGATTCAGAAACCAAATACTCAAAATTATTTAAACTCTGAAGGTAATAATGACTCTTTCTAATTTATCAAAGTGATGACTATATTTTGAACTATTCTAGCTCTTCATCATGTTCTAATCAACAGTGTCACCACATTCAACACACTTTTCTCACTAAAGATTGTGAGTTATTTGGGTTTAATGCATAATATCAAAATACTGGTTCTTGTCCATTAACATTTATCTCTTAGTCCATTAAAGGAAAGAATTAGCGGGACGCCTGGGTGGCTCAGTAGGTTAAGCCTCCGACTTCAGCTAAGGTCATGATCTCATGGTTCGTGGGTTCGAGCCCCACGTCTGGCTCTGTGCTGACAGCCAGCTCAGAGCCTGGACCCTGTTTCAGATTCTGTATCTCCCTCTCTTTCTGACCCTCCCCTGATCACTCTGTCTCATACTCTCTCAGAAATAAATAAAAACATTAAAAAAATTTTTAATAAAAAAAAAGAATTAGCAACAATTCTTATATGTGAAACCATTTCAATTATTAGAAATGTTAGAAATAAAAATATGTACTGGTTAGGAATAAAAATGCTTTTCATTAACAAAGTTTTGTTTAAAGGGTATTTAGCCACAATACAGACTATCTCCAGTCAGTAGGCATCTTGGTGGTCAGCTAGCTGATCAACTGCAGTGTATTAGATCAGTTACTATCCATTTAAAGTCAAAATAGGCATTAAACCTTCTACAAAATTTACATTACATTAATTGGGATCATTCAACAATAAGAATTGTTTCAATTTTCTTTTAAGTTTAAAACCCAAGCTGAATTTCGGAAGAAAGTGTAAAACTCATTTCAATAATTTATGTTTTATTTAGCATAGTAATAAATCTTTTTTCTGCTATGTTGAATAGAATTGACAAATGAAATTATAATATATTTTAAAAGTACAATGTGATAATTTGACATATATACACTGTGAAAGGATTCCCACCATTGAGGTAATTAATGCAACCATCATCTCACATGTTTATATTTTGTCTTTTTGATGAGAACTCAGTTCTATTCTCTTAGCAGATTTCAACCATATAATACTGTATTATCAACTATAGTTACCATGTTATGGCTTAGATCCTCTAACCTTATTCATCTTAAAATTGAAAGTTTGTCCTCTTTTACCAACTTCTCCCTATTTCTGCCATTCTCCAGCCCCTGGAATCTGCCATTCTATTCTGTTTCTAGGAGTTTGATTTATTTTTTTTTTAAGATTCCACACCTAAGTGATACCATAAAGTTATTGTGTTTATTTGGCCATTTCACTTAGCATAATGCCTTCCAGCTTTATCCATGTTATCAGAAATGGCAGTATTTTCTTCTTTTCTAAGGCTGAATAATATTCCATTGTGTATATATTACATTTTCTTTATCCATCTATCCACTGATAGATACTTCGGTTGTTTCCATATCTTGGCTATTGTGAATAATGTTGCAATGAACATGAGAGTATAGATAGCCCTTTGAGATAATGATCTCATTTCCTTTGGATCTATACTCAGAAGTGGGATTTCTGGATCAGATTAGTTCTATTTTTAATTTCTTGAGGAACCTCTTTACTGTTTTCCATAGTAAACTGAAAATATGAGTTTACATTCCTACCAACAATGTACAGACCTTCCTTTTACTTTGCATCCTCACCAGCATTTGTTATCTCTTGTCTTTTTGATAATACTCATTCTAACAGGTATGAGATGATATCTCATTGTGGTTTTTGATTTGCATTTCTCTGATGATTAAGGATGTTGAGCGCATTTTCATGCTCCTGTTGGTCATTTGTCTGTCTTCTTTGGAAAAAGTGACTATTCATATCCTTTGTCCATTTTTTAACTGGGTCATTTGTTTTTTGCTATTGGATTGTATGAGTTCCTTATATATTTTGGATATTAGCCCCTTATTAGGTAAATGACTTGCAAATACCTTCTCCCCTTCCATAGGTTTACTTTTCATTTTGTTGACGGTATTCTTGCTGTGCAGAAGCCTTTTAGTTGATGTGTCAAACTTGTCAAGGTTTTTTATTTTGTTGCCTTTGCTTTTGTTGTTTAATGAAGTTCTTTACTGAATTCTAATATGTAGTAGACATTTTTCTAAGAGATTTACGTGTTTCTCATTTAATGATTTTAACAACCTATTATAGTATATCCTATTGTTTTTCCCATTTTACTAATGAGAACATGTCAATTTAGATAAGACTAAGTTACTTTTGTCTGGGGTATTTAACACAGAGGTGTTAGAGCCAACTTAAAATGGATCTGACTCCAAATTCTATAGTCAAAATCACTGTGCTGTATTTTCTCACTATTTTTCTACATAAACAGTGCACCGTGCAGGAAGCAAACGATTTTTTCCTAAGTCCTAATATGATCTAGTTCAAAAGCTAAAAAATAACTTTGCTATAAATATAGCAAATATGAATGAGGACAAGTAATTCAAGAGCAGCCCATCCAGTAACCCAGTAGGATTGTTTTATTTGTAGCTTAAAACTCTATGAGATATAATTCACTAGCCTTTAGGTGTATTGATTCATCTGTTCATTTTAATGAACATAAAAACATTTGCTGAGTCCCACTCAGGAGCAAGGCATAATGCTAGACACCCCAAGAGCTATAAAGAAGAGTGAGACATTGTCCTTCCTGTCTTGAACCCTACTATCTATTAGGGTAGGAGAGCATAAAATGATAACTATTATACAAACTTAGGTAAAATTTCCATATATTGGAATGGACGTATATTTAAGAGAGTCTGGTTTCACTTCCACACTTCCAAAAGGGCATAACGAAAATATGTCAATGTATACAAGGAAGAATTGAGGAGGATTTGTTCAGAGCATTGCATTAAGTGCAACCAGTGTTTTGAAGGAAACGCAGCTATCAAACCGAATTAATAGTTTTCCTCTTAGAATTGTTCCTGCTCCAGCTCCTAAAAAAAGATTTTAAAAAAGCATTATTTGATTGACTTGTCCCATTGTAAAGTATGCACCTGCTGTGAAATGAAGCCATGGAGAAAAAAAAAGTTGAATAATTTAACTTTTTTATTTGTAAAGATAATCAGGGTTTTTCTGATTACATCTTAACTTCATAAATGTTAAATAACCTATCAGCATCTAGTTGTTGTAAATTATGAAAAGGAGCATTGCAAGGAATATTAACCAACGAAATCCTTGTTCTTTAGTGAACAAGAAAATGTGTTATGGCAGCTTGTCATTGTGCAACTGGTAACTTTGACACCAAATAACAAAACTGCCATTTGCACTTAGGGTAAATTGGTTCACTTGAGCTTCCACTGCTCCTCTTGCTCTGACATAAATTTATGAACTCGGGAAGTAACCAAGTCGTGTGGCTTCTCAGCTGACTTTAACAAATATGCCCATTTCATTTCATTTAGTCATCAGAATACCAGGGGGCTAGGTCGTTTCAGACTCATTGCAGATGGTATAGGCTTTGCGGGAACACAGGAGGCTCATGTCACAGTCCTATAAATTATGACAGTGGAGGGGCCCTCTTTCCTAAATACATGTCAGTGTTTGACATGCTCACAGCTTCAAGGAGCATTTTCTGTTTCAACACCCCATAGGTATATGTAAAGGACATTTATTTCCAATTAACCAAGACATGAAAAATACAGTTTCCAGGTTCGCACCTTGACTAGCCATGTTTAAACCTAGATCAAGGTTATGTCTATATTTGAAATGTAGCAGCAGGACACTTGTGTTCCCTGTTCTCCTGGGAGTTCTGTCCTTCTAAGCAGAGAAGTTACTGGAAGCAGACCAGTAGGTACTGACCAAAGACTGTGACAATGTCAGATGAATTGAAGGGAAGACTACTCTAAATTACTGCTAGAATTGAAAAGTAAAATATCTTCATAGGAATACAGCTGCATCATATCCAAGTATTCATAAAAACCAAAACTAGATAAAATATTGTTTTAATGGTATTTAATTGAAAGAATGTAACATTTATTTGTAATTGGAAGAGACACAATATAAAAGGTGGGCTCAGAGTGTTTGAGGGTACATGAAACTTTGAGAGTCATGGTTGGGGGTTTCATTTTGCATGCTGTTCCATTTCACTTTGTTTTGCTGAGATGTCTGCCATTTATTCAGCACTTTCTATGCTGCAGGAATGTGCTAAAATGTTTTACATGCATTTTCTACTTTAATCCTTATCGCTCTTTATGAGATGGCTGTTAGTATCATCATTTTACAGATGAAGAGACTGGTGTTCATAGAAGTTATGTACCTTACTAGAAACAAATAAGGGCAGAGGATGGATTTGATCTGTCTGGCTCCATTCTGTGGTGTGTCTAGTTCAACAAGAATGATGGAGTATTTTTCAAATGTGTGTGTGTCAAACTTCTCTAGAAGATCCACCCTGGGAACAGAGAAGAAAGAATGAACATGAAATCCCAGTAGGTCTAGAAACAGCCTAAAGCAGCTACCCTAAGCTTGCAATTTCTTCAAGTGCAAGGTCTTGCTTTCTATCTTAAAGACTCATACAAATTTGCCATTGTATTCCAATGTGTTTGTCTTCAGCCAAAAATTAGTGTGTTTTATAATTTATCATTAGGGGAAATTATTTTTACTAATCTCTTTGGGTAAAGAGCAATATGCTGTTATATTTCAAGATATTAGTTGCTCTGGAGAAAACTGACCCTAAAAATAGGTTCACTGTCCAGGCAATTCTTTCTGTCTTCATTTTATTATAAATATGTGGATACAAACAGCAACCATTTTTCCCCACTGCTTTACAGACTATATCAGGGTACAATAAGGAGAAATGCCCAGGACATGAGGTGGAATACTGTGACATTCTGAATACTCTGGATGGAAATTTCCATAAACTTATCTTCCTGCTGAGATGTCAACCTGCAAACTGAGAAAGTCCGTGATCCACTCTTCAATTTCTTTTCCCACCTTGAACAACAATCTCCCACGAAATTTTCAGTGGGAGAAAAAGCCTAATTATACTGTTCTTTATTCTACCTCTGTCTAATACAGTACATAGGTTTTCCTTCTCCATTAATGAACTGAGAGTCTCAAAAGGTCTTTATAATCAACTCTCCTCATCCACCTCTCAAACTTCATCTTAATTATAGTGGTCTTGTTGGGAGCAGTAAAACCATTCCCAGTTTTGGTTTATAGTTCAGAATTAGGCCTCAAGAATCTTTTCTAAATAAACCCATTATGTGTATTCAATATGTCATTAAAGAGAAAAATAAATTCATTTAAATTTTCTAGCCATTAATCTTTGTCCTGACATATTTTTTCTTCATGGAAAACAATAACATAGAAATGTCTATTACCTGAGATTCAGCAACAATGTGGACCCAGCCTAATTTTTAACCTGTATCTATAGATTACCCGTGGTGAGTTCATTTTAAAGCAATAGTGAGCAACTAAAATTAGGTTCTGTTTTGATCACATCATGGATAGGACTTGTACCTGTTCAACACACTGATTTTGTCAGCATAAACTTTTTCTGCTGTCATATGGTTAGTTCTGAGGTAACTTTAGAATTAAAACAACTGACTAGTAAAAATTCTAATGACTCAATAACCCTATAATGTTCTAGTTTGGGTCTTTTTAGAAAGAAAAATCCATACCAAATTTTTGTGAACAAGGAAGAGTAGGATTCTGCTGGTTTCTGTTGCCCAGGAAGGGGGACCACACATTTCCCAAATTTTACAGGTTAAACTGATATGTCAGGAAGAGGTACTGTGTTTGTCTTTGTCTTGAAAATACTTCAACAGAAGTCCACAAACATCCAGGGTATGTGTATTTCAGTTTCAGAAACCTGCCCTTCAGAACTTTAAATATTCACCTATAATTTTGTTCCATTAATGAGGATTTTAATTTTTCCATCACTTTGTTTTTCCCTGCCTGGAATCAGTGTTGAATACCTGTTCTTCCTGGCTACCTATGTTATCTCAAAATTATCCTCTCCTTTTCCCCCCAGTTGTCATAATTCAAATCTCCATTACCAAGAAAGAGCATGAATAGAGATAAGCTTTGGTATCAGATGGGCCTGACATCAAGTGTGACTACCCCATTTAATCAATATGCAATCTGGAACATGTTTCTTAACTCCCCCAAGCCTGGTTTTCTCATCTTTAAAGAAAAGTAATACAGATTACAGATTAATTTATAATATTATCCTGATATTTCATTTCATTCATTCATTCAATCAATCAACCAACCAACATTTATTGAGCTGCAACTTTGGGCTAAAATCTGGGCATTGGAACTACACTGGGGAGGAGAACAGAGTCCCTGACTTTATGAAGTTGACATTCTAACAGTATTAGGTAATGTATGCCATCCTGCATAAAACTGGATTGCAATGAGATGGCTCTTCCTGTTTGGGTTATTGCTGCAACTGAGTAAGGAAAGCAAGGTCTACTCTAAGAATCTTGCCCTAAGGGTTTACTCTAAGCCATGTGGCATAGGAATACAGAAAGGAAACCCAAGAAGAATAAGTTTGGGAGTGGAGAATACAATGATTCTGCTTTGGACCTGTTGAAGTTGAGGACTCTGTAACGTAGGCTGTTAAAAATAGAAGTCTGGAATCCAAGAGAGATGTAAAGCTGGAGATAGAATTTAAGAATCAATAATAGAACAGCAATAATTTAAGCTATTAGGACAAATGCAATAGATAATTTAACTAGGATAAACCAATTTAGAACAAAAAATCTTGGTTTGGGTTCACCCCAATCTAGTACCTTTCCAAAGGAAACAACTGATCAGTCCTGACTCTAATGTATAAACCCTTCAGAGACTCCTTATTTTCATCCATCCTGCACAAAACTCTGAGAACATCTCTGGCTTATACTGGCTCTTCCACTCCTTACACATTGCGGCTATATCTACAAAAACCAAACCTTTGTTTTATTTTTTTTAGAACTCATTTCTCAAGGGTTATTGAATCCTGTAGATTTCTTTGTTCCTATAGCCAAGAGAAACGTATTTAAGCACTACAAAGGTAAATAATTAAACCCACAAATGTTATAAGCTATCAAATCGATGAGAAAGCCTAGTGAGAAATCCTCTTTCATTCTTTATTCAAGGCCCATATACTCTCCTTGAAAAAAGAAAATGTCCATGTTGTTCATGACCAAATAACACTTACAGGAATTTAATTATATGACTAGATTTGAAGAGGATAAGCTGACAAGACCTTCTTTCTTTAGGAAGCATTGTGAAAAATGACAGTTTTTGAACCCAAATTTCATATGTATTTAGGTCCATAAGTCTCCCTGACAGAGTGGACTGTCCTGATTCAATAATTAATGCACTGGGAATTCTCTTGGTAGACTATGATTTGGATACTTTATGGGCTATTATGTCAAGGATCTGTGTCAGACTGGATGCATACACAATGCCTACAGAAAAATTATTGTCACAAGCAAAACTGGTGGGTTTTTTTTTAATGTACTTTAAGAGTAAGTAAGCCTAGCAAAAATATATGACACCATTTCTAATTGCCCTGTATTTTTTAAGAAGTGGAACGTGCCTTTGTTTTTATTTGTCCATAGAGTATCCTTTTGAATAGAACTTAAATAGAATATATACTTCATTTGTTTTTGAAAATGGGTGATACACATCTTTTTTTACTTTTGGAATATACATTCATGCAATTGTTAATTGCTACATTAAGCAATAGTATGCCTTTAAGTTACAAAATTTTAAAGATAACATTGTTTTTAAAAGACAAACATTTGTTGACCATTTTGTGTACCATATATATGTATTTTCTCTTTCTCTCTCTTCGAAGGGATCCTTATCCGCCAAATGCCTGTGGAGTACAATGTCTTACTCAATGCTGGAAGTGTAGCACCTCTGACTGCCTCTGTGGGTCATCATCAATCCATCCTTCTGGAAAATTTGGCTCCATTCACACAATATGAGATAAGGATACAAGCATGTCAAAATGGTGAAAGTCTTTCAGACACTTGTCCTGGGCATTTATAAAAAGAAAGTATTTTATTAAAAAAATCATTAAAAAGGAATAGATTCTCAATTCAAATACAAAGACTAACATTTCATTTCTTATTTGTACTGGACTGTTTACCCAGAAAAATTGGAGCCTGGCATTGAGTGAAGCATTATGCATTTCTGCACATTAAATCATGAATATTTAAATGTATTAAAATGGTGGTTTTGCAAAGTCTTGTTTTATAAGGCCCTAGATCACATAAGGAAGCATTGATAATATAAAACAAAATAAGTATTATAAAATTTTCAAGAAAAGGTACTCAGTTTGATTTATTTAAGTTTTATGTGGGGGTGAGGGGAGGCATGATTTAGAAGTTGAGTTATACTCAAATGAATCTTATGTATTTATGATGCTTCCCTGAGCCCTATCTCACGTATGCAGACTATCACCCTGAGCCATGGCATAGGCTAGTGGTGCCATCATCATCCATCTGAGTGGTCTTGAGGAAGAACTTCCCTCAGTCCCACATCCATCCAAATGTTACATCATATGTTAATAAGAAAAGAAAGGATGTAACTCATATTGGTATATAAAACATGTTGCTTCACCTTAAATTGAAGAAACGTCCCAATCTTATACTTGACATGTGGTAGGAACCCATGTCTTACGTGTGCTTAGGAACTTCTATTTCCAAATGAGTATCAGTTCCCACTGAGTTGGTTAGGGTGAGGGGTCTGCATTTGCTCTCCCTCATCTCCAAAATGGTGAGCCATTTTGCCCACTTTTCTCTACAAACCAGACAAGGCATTTCGTTTTAAAGGGTATTGCTTTCTCTGGTCCAGTCTTCAGCTAATCTACATGGAGATAGTTTAAACCAGTGTTTCTTTATTTAAATGCAAAATCAACTTCTCTAAAATTATGCTATGGAGATACAATATTCTTCAAATTAATCATTTGATTCCTGTGTGTTGGGAGATGGTAATTATTTCAAAACATTGACAAAAATATTATTAAGAATATACAAGATGTGGGGCGCCTGGGTGGCTTAGTCGGGTAAGCGTCCGACTTTCGCTTAGGTCATGATCTTGCGGTTCGTGGGTTCGAGCCCCGCGTCGGGCTCTGTGCTGACTGCCGGCTCAGAGCCTGGAGCCTGTTTCAATCTGACTCCCTCTCTCTCTGACCCTCCCTTGCTCACGCTGTCTCTCTCTCTCCTAGAAATAAATAAAACATTAAAAAAAAATAAAAAAAAAAAAAGAATATACAAGATGTGCAAGTCACACACACGCACACACTTATGATACTCAACTATAATCACTTTCTGGCTAGAATGACTGTAATAAACTAGAGAAACCACAGTTCAGACAAGCATAAGTGTTCTTGCCTCTATAAATTTGTGGTTACTTAATGGATTTTCCAAAAATGATTCTCTATTTAAATGTACATAAAACATACATATAATACAATATATACGTATAAGTATATTCAAAGTATATATTTATAGTACTAGTCTAAAATCTGTGTACATGTGTATATATTTCTATATATACACGTGCATATATTTCTATATATACACGTGTATATATTTCTATATATACACGTGTATGTGTATATATATATATTATATATACGTGTATGTATTACATGTATTATACGTGTATGTATTATATATATATATATATATATAAGCTAACATGAGTTCTGTGATCTCCTTATCCTTCTAAATACATATGTACCTCTTTTCCTTGTTTGAAAAATTACTAAAGGACTCGATTTTTTCTAGGAAGTTGTGGAGTTAGCAGTGGGACGTTTGTCAAAACATCTGAAGCAGCCCCAATGGAGCTAAATCCCCCGGTTCTCAAGGCACTGGGGTCAGCTTGCATAGAGGTTAAATGGATGCCACCTAAAAAGCCAAATGGAATCATCATCAACTACTTTCTTCACAGGTAACATGGACTATTATTATCATTTAAAATTATTTTAAAATTCGTACTATTCCAAGACTGCAAAATCAAATACATTTTCTATTTCTATAAGGGAATAAACAGGAAGTCATGTTATTGCAGTACCTACTAGGGTTTAAAATTGGTCCTGGTTGGTTTGAGCCCTGCTTGAAGGATGAGACCTCTTAGTCCACATCAGCTTGATCTCTGATGAAGTCATAGGCAGACCTCTAGACGCCCAGTGACCGGGAGAACATAATCTTCCCAGAGGAGGAACCATGTCTGCAATGAGAATTCTAATATTTTCCATCACCTCTGATGTGGAGCTTGGAAAAAAAATTAAGATTACTTATTTTGAGAGAGAGAGACAGACAGACAGACATAGAGTAGGAGTGAGGGAAGGGCAAGAGGGAGAGAGAGAATCCAAGCAGGCTCCATGCTGTCAACACAGAGCCCAATGTGGGGCTCAAACTCACCAACCATGAGATCATGACCAAGAGTCAAACACTTAACTGACTGAGCCATCCAGGCACGCTTGGAAAAAAAATTTTATCCTCAAAACAGGGTCTTGTCTACAGAAAGAATAACTCAGCTCCACGTCTCCCCTTCTGTTGGAATCTTTCCACTCATCTGGCTAGATGATACTGGGCTGCTGTAGGTGGTAATGTAGCTTCTTTTCACCACAATGTGCAGGATTTATCAAACATATCCACTTAAAAAGACTAAAAAAAAGGAAAGAGGAAGGGGAGGGTAGGAGAAGAGAGAGAGTAAGGAAGGAGAGATAGAGAGACCATAGGCAATCTGGTTTGAAGTGCGTTGTACTCCCTGGTGCAGTCTTCATCCAATCAACACAGACCTAGTTTCAAGTTAAAGTTTCCTTTAAATAAATAATGCATAATGAGAAGAAGGAGAGGGGGAGAGGGAGAAATGAGAATGGGAAGGACAGGGGAGGGAGAGAGAGAAGGAGAGAGCAACCCCGAAGGAGGAAAAAAGAGAGGAGAGATGGCAAAAGTAAAACAGAAACAGAGTCAAAGAGACAAAGAATCTGTCTGTTGAGAGTTTGCTCTCTGTCTTTGTCCCTTCAGGCTGCTATAACAAAAATGGTATAAATTGGGTAGCTTATAAACACAAACATTTATTTCTCAAAGTTCTGGAAGCTGGGAAAATGCAAAATCAAGGTGCTGACATATTTCATGTTTGGTGAGGGCCCACTTGCTGTTTCATAAGACAGCTGTCGTTTCACTGTGTCCTCACCAAGGTAGAAGCACCTAGGGAGCTCTGTGCATCTGTTTTATGAAGGCACTAACCCTACCATGAAGTTCCATCCAGTCACCTCCCAATTACCTCCCAAATGCCACATCTAATCTAGGGAGTTTGGAATCTGATATATGAATCGGGGGTGGAGAAGACACAGACCTCCACACCATAATAATCTAAGAAAAAAAAAAAAACACTATGTAAGACAGATACCAGCAGACATAAAGGATCTGCAGATTGAAAACCCCTTCCAAGGGCACCTGGGGGCTCAGTCTGCTAAGCATCCAACTTCAGCTCAGGTCATGATCTTGCAGTTCATGGGTTCAAGCCCCACATAGGGCTCTGTGCTGACAGCTCAGAGCCTAGAGCCTGCTTTGGATTCTGTGTCTCCCTCTCTCTCTGCCCCTCCCTGGCTCACACTCTGTCTCTTTCTCTCTCTCTCAAAAATAAAATTAAAAACCATTAAAATAATAATAATTAAGAAAAAGAAAACCCCTTCCAAAAGCAATGTATTTACATGAGGCGAACAGAGAATAACACATTCTTTCTCAGACTCTCACGCCTACTCTAATATCATTCATTCCTGTCTCCAGTAGCCTCACATCTTCTCTTGTTTGGTCCTGTGCTCTGAATACATCATGAAACTTAGTTTAGGATCCTCTTGCAACGTTAGATATTGAAACCCTTTGATACAGGTCACTCTTCAGTGATGAGTTAGGGTGTGTAGGAAAATTAGGAAAAGAAAGTATTATGGCCTTTCTGGTTATGTAAATGACACTGCCCAAGATAAGCAAGCCAAATTTCTTCTCAGCAAACATTAATTTGAAGAATAATATTTCTGATTCAAATACACATGAACATGTAAAAAATGGCTAATGCGAATTTACATTTTACGCTAAGCACATTAGTGCAGGCTCTAAAATGCCCATCGTCTTGGAATAGTTTTCTTTCATCTACTTAATGCTAATTGTATGAGAAAAGCACATCAAATTCCTATTCTGAATAAAGGGAAATAAAGTATCTGTTATAGACCAGGACGTGGCTTCACTCTGTTGGTTTTGTAAATAAAGCTCATGATTACAGTGACTATTCCATGGCAGCCTTAGAAAGGGAAAACAGGAAATATAATGCAGAAAGCCCGCTTCAATGAAAAATACTGTAAATTGAATTTGACAGCATTTGATGGCATTTGATTATTCTAGTCACAGCCAAACAATGATATAAAGAGTAATATGAAACAGAATGTGTTACTGCCTAGCAGACTCAAAAGCAATAAACCTTCCTCCAATGTGACACAATCACTTCACAATCATAATTGTAGCCTGTTTGATACCTCTG
The DNA here is from genome assembly GCA_017311185.1 of Proteles cristata cristata. Lineage (NCBI taxonomy): Eukaryota > Metazoa > Chordata > Mammalia > Carnivora > Hyaenidae > Proteles > Proteles cristata. Next base: position 1,528,726 of record JAESUZ010000507.1, read on the forward strand.
AGTACAGCAGAAGGGCACTGACTGACATAGATACATTTTGTTTTTTATTTAAAGTGAAATGAAAATGGCGCACTGGGGCTCCAGATACAATCGTTATATTCACCTACATAGGCATGAATCACTTGGCAGTTATTTCAGCTGAAGTTTAAATGTGCTTAGACAACAACAATATCAAATTTTTCTTAGATAGCTGCAAAAAAAAAATCAGAAATTTGTAAGGACAGGAATAGAATGTAGACACATAGTTCTTTTTCATTCTGGGACTACATAGAGCCCCTTATATAGTTATAGCCACAAGCCTGCAGTATTTCTGGGGAGGTTATGACATGTAATTTCTACTTCATCTTTTGCCTCCTCTTTCTTCTATCGCCACCAAAAGAAACACATTTAGCTCAAACCAAAGACGGGGTTTGGCCTATGCAGATATTTTCATTAAATTGCAGGAAGCCAACTTGCCAATCTCATTTTGAAAATTCTTGTCACTCTGCACTCTCCAACTCCCTAAAGCACTTCCCTTCAGTAATTTCCTTCTATTGTTTGGAGACCGCCTCTAGATATCATCCTATTAAAAAGTGTCTGCGCTAATAAAGGGATGTTGATGACTTGACAAAACAAAACAAAATAATCCAGGAAGGATATGATTATTAATGCAATTGCTTCCGTTAAGTTTACCTGTTATTTTGCTTAGGCTACTTTGTTGACAAATGTGAGCTACAAAAGAGATTTCCCACGGTAGAGACAACATTAAAGTTAGTGTTTTTGCAAGTGTTATCTGTTTACTGATAGAATATAGACGAGGAGGCTATCTTGGACATTGCTTTCTCCTTATAGTACATTTGGATTGGATCATAAAAATTTTTCAGTATCCCCCTTTTACCTTATATTTATAACTTTGTGAATGGCAAAATCCATCTACAAAATTCAACTTCCATCTACAAAATCTACAAATGTTTTTTTCTTTTCCTTAGGACTCTTCAAAACACTTAATAAAATGATCTCCCACCAGGAGCTTCCATTTTAATAAAGACAAAATTGCATCAGGTTTATTCTCATAAATTGTTTCTTTAAATAAGTACAAAGATTGATCAATGCACAATAAGAAAAAGATATACAATATCTTCTTAACACTGTAAAAGTCAAAATGAATAATGAACACTCCTTCTGAGTATTTAAATAGTACAGTTTTGAAAGATAAACCTAAGATAGTTTGGATGGATGGATGATATGGAAGAATATTCCAAGCAGGGAACCAGAAATAATAATTTTCTATAATGGATAAGTAAACTGATTGAGTAAACTAAGAAAGAGGCTATTGACTTGAAAGTGAAGGGATTTTAATGCAATCAATTCATTTTGTGTGGAAAGATAGATTTGGAGATGGAAATAGATGATAGATACATACATACATATATACATATACATACATGCACACACATATATATGTTCATATGTACTATGAGGTCTGAGCCCTGTTATGAAGAACTTTTACTATGTTAGGAGATATAAGTTAAACTAAGCAAACAAACAGAAAAAGAGAAATACAATGTGAAAAATATAAATATTTACCAGAAAATTTATAAAGGAGAAGATTCTTTTTGTCTGGTTAGGGAAGACTTTATTCATTCATGGACAAAGTTGATGTCACTGGGACTTGGCCTTAAAATATAAAAATTTATGGGTTGCCTGGGTGGCTCAGCCGATTAAGCGTCCGACTCTTGGTTTTGGCTCATTAATGATGTCACGATTAGTGAGTTCAAGCCCTGCATCAGGCTCTGTGCTTACAGAGCAAAGCCTGCTTGAGATCCTCTGTCTCCCTCTCTTTCTGCCTCTCTTCAGCACATACTCTCTCTGTCTCAATAAAAAATAAACATTTTTTTAAAAAATAAAAATTTAGTGATGATCATTAGAAATAGTTTGGTTAGGGGCGCCTGGGTGGCTTAGTTGGTTAAGCGTCCGACTTTCGCTTAGGTCATGATCTCGCGGTTCGTGGGTTCGAGCCCCGCGTCGGGCTCTGTGCTGACTGCCAGCTCAGAGCCTGGAGCCTGTTTCAGAGTCTGTGACTTCCTCTCTCTGACCCTCCCCTGCTCATGCTGTCTCTCTCTCTCTCTCTCCTAGAAATAAATAAAACATTAAAAAATTAAAAAAAAAAAAAGAAATAGTTTGCTTGGAAAAAAGTTTTAATGGGACAGAATACAAAGAAAATACAAAATATTATAATATTATAATTGTCTTTTCTTTATGACTTACCCAAGGCATATAAAATTTCTATCAATAAAAGTAATTACTATTAATTTTACTATACATAATATTTCTGCTTTCTTTTTATAGTTTCTTTTACTTAAAGGGAACCATATTGTTTATGCTGTTCTGAAATTTTCTTTAGGGCATTTGCTGCGTGCGCGCGCGCACACACACACACTCATAACACACACACACACCTCATTTCTCTTAATGACTCAACTACATTTTAACCAATCCTCTACTGCTGGCAAGGTAGGTGATTTCCAAGTTTTCATTACAACAGCAATTTTCCAAAGAATGCTGTACAATAAGCATGTGAAGGATTATTCTTAGTACTAGAGGTGCAGGGTCAAATTTTGTACATTTAAAATTTTTAAAGATTGCTAAATTGTCTTCTAAAAATGGCATGTAAGGTTCTTAATTCTGAAAACTCCTGTCAGTAGTGGGTCTGACCAATTTTTCAAATCTTTGCCAGTTCAGTATTTTAAATGGCATATTATTACTGCTTCAATTAAAATTTTGGTCATTGTAAGTGAAGTTGTTCATTTATTTTAAATGTTTACTTGCTATTTGTATATATATGTATTGTATATTATGTTCCCCTAAGCTATTGTCTTTTTTTGTTTCTCATTAATTTGTCTATGCTCTTTATATAGTAAAGAAATTCTCCCTTTAATGATCATATTAAAATAACATATCATTTATTTCTTTCAGCTATTTTATGGGTCCTACTCATTATATCTAAGTGTAGAGTTGATTTTGTTTTAAAAATGAGACAAGAAATTTATGCATTTGTTAAAAAGAACTATCTAGTTTGTCAACATTATTTTATAATTCACTGATTTGAACTGCCACCTATACAAAATTCCCTTCTATCATCTGGTCCATTTCAGGATTTTGTATTCTATTTCATTTATAGTAGAGAAGATTTTAACAAGCAGAGCCTGATGGCAAAGATATCTCTTGTGAATAATATTAATAGAATGAACAAAATTCCCAAAGATGAAGGTATAATGTTCAAGTAATGGTCAGGCTTGGATGGAGCCTTTGTTATTTGTAGAGAAATTTTTGACAGTCAGTTTGATGGTAGATTTCAGAAGACTTGAAATACCAGGGTAAGAAATTTATATATATATATATAATTTATTTATATTTATATATTTATATTTATATAAATTTATATATATTTATATATTATATTATTTATATATTAATATATATTATTTATATATTTATATATATATATTAAAAAAGCACAATCCTTTTAAATACAGATCTTCCTCAATTTATTGTGGGATTACATCCCAATAAACCCATTGTAAGTTGAAAATACTATCAGTCAAAAATGCATTTAATACACCAAACATACCAAGCATCATGGCTTAGCCTAGCCTATTTTAGACATGCTCAGAACACTTACATTAGCCTACAGTTGGGCAAAATCATCAACACAAAGCCTATGGTATAATAACATGATGAACATCTCATGTAATTTATTGAACACTGTACTGAAAGTGTAAAGCAGAATGGCTGTATGGGTAGAACAGGGTTGTAAGTATGCAGTTGCTTACTCTGTGATGGTGTGGCTGACTGGGAGCTGCCACGCACTGCTCGTGTCCCCAGTTCTGAAAGAGCATCCTACACCACAGTGCTAGCCAGGGAAGAGATCAAAATTCAGACTTTGAAGTACAACTTCAACGGAATGCTTATCAATTTCACATCAGCATAAAGTTGAAAAGTTGTAGGTTGAGCCATCAGAAGTTGGGGATTGCCTATACTTATTGTTGTTGTTCTTATTATTTGTTTTGCTCATCCATATTTTCTAATTACTTTTCACAATGAGTGAATAATATGGTGTGATAAAGACAAAATAGTAAATTCAGTTAGTCCAGATGCAAAGCTAGCATCACCCTATGATTTTCCTATTTCTCTCTCTTTGTGAACATCAACATCACTCTCTATAGCATCAAGTTCTGCTTGGGAAAGAGAAACTACTACTTTTTTATTATTTTATTTTAGAGAGACAGTGCACAAGTGAGGAAGGGGGCAGAGAGAGAGAGAGAGAGAGAGAGAGAGAGAGAGAGAGAGAGAGAGAGAGAGAGAAGTCTCCTTGCTCAGTGCAGAGCCCAATGAGGGGCTCAACCTCACAACCCTGGCATCATAACCTAAGCCAAAATCAGGAGTCCAGTGCTCAATCAACTGAGCCGCCCAGGCACCGCTACAATGATCATTTTAACTGAAAGAATTTAACATAAATAATCGTTAACTAGTTGTAAATTTGTTAATTGGGTAATTGAAAGATAAAAAGGAACTCTAAGATATCATGCAGGTTGCTACTGCAGGAAACAGCAACTTCCCTCAGGATTGAGAGAACAAAAGGAGGCAGCTAACATTCTTAAAACTCAGAAATTAGAGGGGAGCACCCCTGTGCTGGGACCCTGAGGAGGAGGCGGCTTCCAGCTGATGCAGGTATTTGGGGAGAAGACATGAGATAAAGCTGTTTTTCCAAGTGTTGGAAACTTCTAAGGAGGAAAGATTTGTTACTTTCAGGGTGAAAAATCCTCCCTAGAGAGAAGCTTACCAAATCAAGCAAACAGGAAGCAAAGAGGAAGGAGCCAATTCCTTTTTCCTTTCAGCTTTCTGATCTCCCTCTGGCGCCCCCTATTGGCATAGCCCAACAATCAGCCGGTAAAGCGGAAATACCCTTGTATAGTCCTGGTGAGACTCTCAAGAAGCCAGATACAGAAAGAGAGGGTTATTGCTCAGAGACGACTTAATACCGGGCTCATTTTTCTAGTTGACAGGTTTCAGAGAGTTTTTGGTCTCTTCTTGTCAACCGGTCATCCAGTCATTGCTTAAAAATAATATTTATTGTTTAATACAGTGTGCCATGCTTCCCTAGGTGCTGAGAATATATAGATAAGAGAGATTCTTTGCCTTCAAGGAGCTTATAGTATGCTATAAACGATAGAAAAGAAAAGAAGTTATATCACAAGATAGTGTGACAAGTGAGTCACTAAAGAAAAGACTTAGCACATAGGAGAATGAGATAATTCTACTTGAGAGAGAAGCAAGGGAAAGACTTCCTAGAGAAAGGAACTCTGGTGGGGCTTTAAAAGATGAATTGAAGGGGCGCTTGGGTGGCTCAGTAGGTTAAGCATCTGACTTTGGCTCAAGTCATGATATCAGGGTCTGTGAGTTTGAGCCCCGGGTTGGGGGTGCCTGCTTCAGAGTCTGTCTCCCTCTCTCTCTGCCCCCTCCCACTTGCACTCTGTTTCCTCTCTCTGAAAAATAAATAAACATTAAAATTTTTTAAAAATATACATTGTTCCTTGGCGCCTGGGTGGCTCAGTTGGCTGAGTGTCCAACTCTTTTTTTTTTTTTTTAATGTTTTATTTCTAGGAGAGAGAGAGAGAGACAGCATGAGCAGGGGAGGGTCAGAGAGAGAGGGAGTCACAGACTGAAACAGGCTCCAGGCTCTGAGCTGGCAGTCAGCACAGAGCCCGACGCGGGGCTCGAACCCACGAACCGCGAGATCATGACCCAAGCGAAAGTCGGACGCTTAACCGACTAAGCCACCCAGGCGCCCCTGAGTGTCCAACTCTTGATTTCAGTTCAGTTCAGTTCATGATCTCAGTTTCTGGGATCAAGCCCCTCATTGGGCTCTGTGCTAACAGCTTGGAACCTGATTGGGATTTTCTCTCTCCCTGTCTCTGCCCCTCCCCTGCTCACATGCATGCTATTCTCTCTCTGTCTCTCAGAATAAACAAACATATATACATATATATGGTTCCTAGTTTTAATAGTTATTTTTGTTTTCTTCTTAGTGTTAAACAACATTAAATTAACTCTAGTTGGAAAAGGGCATTATTGAAGTATCTCCCAAATGAGTTTCAGCATAGAATGACCATTTGGCTATTTGGGAAGACTGAAAATGTGATTTCCCTAAACACAGACTGTTTAGGAAGAAACACTTCCCGTTAGTTGAAGCCTAAATCCTAAATGAATTAGGAATAATTGTGATCTGCCTAACCTCTTCTGTTCAAAGTGTATTCAGACATAAAGGTATTCTACTTTTTACCACCACAGATGGAGTATTTACCTCCACACAGCATTAATTTATTGAGTATTCAATAGTGGCAAGAAATACTTAATCAGCCTGCATCCTTTAACGGCTTTGGTGGATAAACTTGAAGGTAACATATGTAACCACTTAGAGATTTTTAAAATTCATGCTTTCAGGCAATGTTTTAAAAGAATGTCACAACCATGGTTGCCACCTCAATATGGGAATTCATTTGAATTTAATAAGAAGTAATTGAATCGTCATAGAAAGGCTGAAGCCAGACAAAACAGAAAATTTTACTTCCCTATAGAAGTTTATGTTTGTTTGCTGTATTATATTTCTTGCAAACACCTTTTAAGAATTCACTGAGGGGAGTCCTTGGCTGTGAGCCCTGTGGTCCTCATTAGAATGGATCCCTCCCAATGACACACCTGGTACCTAGTATCTGCAGCAAGTACAAAGGCCAAACCCTGCAAACCTACACTGAGTGCAGAATCTGGCCCACGCATGGTGGCAAGGAATAATGAGGTGGGTTGCCGAACCGTAATTGCAGGTCACTGAGAGGTATCTAGGAAGCCTCTGTCGCGTCCAGCGGGAGGCTTGTCATTGCTCATGCTTAGGTCATTGTGATTTATCAACTTGAGGATCCTCAAATTCCCAAAGCCAAGTATTTTAAATATCCTGCCTTTTTTTGAGAGGCACTGTCATTTACTTTGTCTTAATAACCCTTTCCATGTTGATGGTTAATCTGATATGCCACCATGTGAGTATCCTGGCATCTGAAGAGTGTGCTCATTAAATACTCCTAACAGCCTGGAAAATACTGCTTTATCCATAAGTCTCTCTCAGCCACAGAGTGGAAGCTAAGTAGGAGAGGGTCCTCTCTTCGCTACATTCTTCCCCAACCTAGTAAGTAAAAAGAGCTAGTAGAGATGAGGCAAAAATGCAGACAACCATGGAATTACATGTGTTATGGCCATTCATTCAAAAAAAGTATTGAATTTACTGGGCTATGTGCTGGGAATACAGAAATAGGCCAAATGGCCCATGATTCCTCAGGAACTTCCCCTTCTGGTTAGGTCTGCATCATGATTTTATTTATTTATTTATTTATTTATTTATTTATTTATTTATTATTTAGCATCATGATTTTACATCCAGATGAGCAAATAACTGTTGCAAATGAAATATCAGATATTTGGGGCCATACTAACAACTGACAATTCCATTTCTTCTGTTCAGATGTTGAATGCTCTATATTATGAGTACCGAAATAGTTTGCATGGACTTTAGATTTTTATAGCAGTAAGATCTATAGATGGGACTAAACAATCCCTTTATCAGGCAGTTTAAAGAATTTTTTATCATATTCTGCATTTTACTAGGTGTTGGCTTCTAAAAAGAATTTGACTTTTGCCCTTTAAAGATCTCTAAAGCAAATTCATATTACATAATTTATCATGTTATTTTAATTAATTTGCATTTAGTTCTATCTTCTCCACTCAGCTATGACTTCCTTTAGGTCCTTCAGTTCCTTCAGGAAGGGAATGCGTACAATCTTTGTACCTCTGCCCTGGTACAAGGCATGGTGTACATTAAGTGCTCAGTAAAGGTTTGTTGATTAGTACCAGAAAGCTTGGTCCTTACTTTGAAGGGTTATGGTTTAATTAAAGAAGAGAAAATTCAAATGAAGAGAAAATACATGAGATGCAGGAAATGAATTTTAAACATGTTTTAGGAGCACCTGGGTGGCTCAATCGACTGAGCATCTAACTCAGTTTCAGCTCGGGTCATTTCTCATGGTTCATGGGCTCGAGCCCCATGTCAGGCTCTGAGCTAACAGTATGCAGGACCCAGTTGAAATTCTCTCTCTCCCTCTCTCTCTCTCTCTCTCTCTCTCGCTGCCCCTCCCCTGCTTGCTTATGTGCACACTCTCTCTTTTTCTCAATAGATAGAAAGATAGATGATGATAGATAGGTAGATAGATAGATAGATAGACAGATGAATGAATGAATGAATGAATGAATGAATGAAATTTTAAACAATATATGTGTTTTAAATATCCTGGAATCAGATGCAAAACCACATAGTACAAGATAAAAGAATATTAAGAAGCATGGCTTCTCTTCATCAATCCTCACCCTTTAGTGTGTAAGCCCTGGCTTTTCTGCATGAAGATCTTGTAGTTCCAGTAGCTGCAAGAGGGTCAGCCTCAATGTGCAAACACTTTTCAGGTCTCTGCATGCATCATATTTACTGCTGTCCTGTTGACCAAAGAGAATCACATGGCCAAGTTTAGCGTGAGTTTGGGAACATATAGCAATAGACATCGGGGTACAGGGAGACAAACAAATCAGGATACTTACTGCAGTCCATCTACTATAGAAGGGTAAGAATTCCCAATAATATCAACTTTTAATAACTGTATATAGTGTAATTTCCAGTTGTGTAAAAAATTAATTTGAGCAATGTACCTGCATGTGCATATGCATACACTTGTACACATGTACATAAACATATAGACAAAGATCTAGAAAGAATTTTTAAATGTGTTAATAGTGCTTATATATATATATGTATATATATATATCCTTCTGATTTTTTAAAGTTTTTAAATGATGTATGTGTTTCTGCGTATTGCATGTGCAATTTTTTTTAAGGAAAAATTTCTAAGGTAATAGGCAAACCATAATTATGGGTGGTGTTGCACTGTTTAAATGTTTTCATTTTTTCTGTATATTCCATGTTTTCTATGAAATATATGTATTCTTTATGATTAGCAAAATATATATAAAACCTACATTTAAAAATGATATTGAGCCACACTTCTTGCATGCTCTTTCCTCTGGTCTTCATTAGGACGTAACAAAGGGACAGATGAGCTGATAACAAATTTTTCTGAAATGTAATTTTTAAAAAAAAATTTTGTTAATGTTTATTTATTTTTGAGAGAGAGAGACACAGGGTATGAGCAGGGGAGGGGCAGGGAGAGAGGGAGACATAGAATCCGAAGCAGGCTCCAGACTCTTGGCTGTCAGCACAGAACCTGATGTGGAGCTTGAACTCATGAGCTGTGAGATCATGACCTGAGCTGAAGTCAGACGTTTAGCCAACTGAGCCACCCACGTGCCCCTGAAATGCTATTTCTTACTCTATGTGCAAACTTCTTTTGAAGTGTGTGGCTGTTCCTGATTGCCTTTCTGGTTTCCTTTCAGACGTCATGCTGGCATCAAAGAGGAGTCCCTTTTGTTTGTCTGGTCAGGAGGAGCCCTTGAATTCATTGATGCTTCAGATACACTGATGCCTTTCACATTCTATGAGTATCAGGTCAGAGCCCACAACTCCAAGGGCTCAGTGGAGAGTCTGTGGTCATCAGCACGGACTCTGGAAGCCCCACCTCAAGATCTGCCAGCACCTTGGGCACAAGCCACCAGTGCTCATTCAGTTCTGCTGAACTGGACAAAGCCAGGGTCTCCCAATGGCATTATCTCCCAGTACCATGTGGTCTACCAGGAGACACCAGATGACCCTACATTTAACATCTCCACTGTGCATGCTTTCACCGTGATGGTAAGAACTTAGTAAAACAGAATAACATATACTTAGATTTTCTGATCAATATATTGAAATTGATTTTTTATCCAGTTTATTGTTTTGCTTCAGTTAGAGCTTAAATACATTAAAATCTTTCACATGAAAAAAAAGAGCAATGTAGTCATAGGGAGAGATAAGATACTGAATTAAGTATAAAGGATATCAGAGACCAGTTTGCAGGCCACAGTTAGTTATTACCTCAAGCAAGTAAATGAATCTTTCTTTGCGTAATTTCTAAATCCATTAAATCGGGATGCTAAGTATGTCTCTGTATACCTCATAGGGATGAGGCACAGATAAAATTAGACAGATTTAGGATAGATACAAATATAGGATACAGATACAGATATAAATACAGATATAGATACAGATACAGATATAGAAAAATTACGGATACAGATTCAGATATAGATACATGCGATATTATTGGCTCCTTCAGAAGAAAGTTAAATTTCTAGATCTTTCTATATGGATAATATAGATATCACATGTATTATAACTTAGTGGTGATTTTTCTGGGTTGATCATCTCTGGTCCATAACACAGTTTAACAGAGTTCACCGATCTCTTCTGAGATCTTTCTTTATATCTGATATAGCCTAATGTTCTAAGGATGAAATGGAAACAGGATGGTTCTTTTATCAGGGAGCATTCTTTTTTATAATTACTGCAGAGATGAGCATTGAACATAAGAAAAATGTGAGAGAAGTAGTGAATTATAGCCTGTAATATCCACTATATTAGGATTCAGATCCCAAGTTCCACCACCTACTAGCCATAAACCACAATATAAGAGAGACTATTTTATACCGAAAGGGTTGGTCAAGAAATGCTCTGAAAGATCAGCAGGAAATCTTCATACTGGAAAGGCTTTAAGGAGAAGATGAAAATTATGGTCTTAGTAGTTAAATACATACAGTTTCTAAAATGTGCCAAGACCTTGCTAAATATGAAAACCTCTCAGAAAAAAAATGGACAGCATAAAGTATTGTTTTCAAAGAGCAGACCATGTTTTTATGCCACTAATCGAGGCGGCTCAATATGCATGAAGGTTATCTTATAGAAGTATAACATCTACCAAAATATCTAAATAATTAGATATTTTTATATTATATATTGTATATTTATAGAGCAAACATACTTTAATGAAACTCCAGAAGAATAGTTGTAAATTAATAGTTTATAGTACAGTATTTTCTCTCTGTCTTTATGTTCGCTTTTCTCACATGACAAACAACAAGCAGCCTGTGAATTAAAGAGATGATATTACAGAAATCTTTATTTTATTTAGAACTGAGAATTGGTACTTTATTTTTTATATGACATTTATTTGTCTTTATAGGTAAGGGTCTTTCATATTACATCTTTCTACAGACTTCATTATAAGCATTAAAAACAGTGTTCTTAAGTGCAGAAGACCTTTTTTAGTCGATATGTGATCTATGGAGAAATCTATTCCTTCTCACCATATCCTTGGAATTCGTGTCCTGAACTTCCACCCTGAAAGTAAACTACCTAGAAATAAAGTAAAAATACTGAAAAACTCGTGACAAGAGTTTTCTGAATGAGGTCCCTTAATTTAAATATATTTTTATTGAAGGTACCAATATTGCAATAATTAAACCTCTGATTTTGAAGTATGGCTTGCAGAGGACTGAGCCTAAACATTTAATGTCCCCAAACAACTCTAGGAGTTCTGTTGTGGAGTACCCTCTACATCATTCCTTCATAGCCAATTGCATTTCACAATACCATATTTAAAGTATACAATGAACTCTGTCTTGTATTTAATCTGCCAGGTTCTGTTTTTATCACACTAAAAGGTTTCTGAAAAAGAGGAAGGTCCATGACCCCAAGCTTAAAGCATCACATGGCCCTTTGTGTCTGGGGCCCCAGAAACACAGCTTCCACCAGACAGTCAAGAATTGCTTCACTCTGCCATTTTCCAGAGAGCAATCCTTATGCAGGGCTAAAGAGAACAGACAGAATAATCTGGAAACAGGAAGGTTTCTGCACCCTATTTTCTATGTGTGAGTTCAAAGTGCCCCCCACCGAAATCTTGATATTTGGCCCTGAAAATTCCAAGAAAAAATTTCATTGGAGGCATTAGGAAAGGCTCCATTTGAGCTTGTTAACCAATCTAAGACATCTTCCATAGAGCAGTTGGGCCAGTGTTCAGGTCTTCTGGTTAGCAGGCCACATTTCCAGGGCAGGAGACCACTGTGACCCCTCTGGGGCTGACATCTTTGAAAGAAATCTTCAGAAAAATAAATTATTATTTTTGAGTTTCATACATTGCTACATCCCAAGAGAATGCATTTGAGCTGTTTTTTATTTTAAGATATTTAAAAGAGGTTCTACCACTTAATTCTAATTCCTTACCGCCAAAGAAGAATGTTCTTTTTATCCTGCCTAAATCCCTCCTCCTGTCACTGAAGTCCACCCTTTCCTGATCAGAACAGCATGACTTCTCTACACCAGCGCAATGAACCTTCAGGGTCAAGAACAGATTATTGATGATTCAATCCAATTTGGCAAATAGTCATTGAGCACTGTATTCAGTATGCCAATACTCAACAGTGCGGTCAGTTGTACTGTTGAAAGCTACCATGAGTGGGCTCTTGGGCAGAGCAGAGACTGCAGGGGAGGATGTGGAATCAAGACTGAGGCCCAGATTATTACCGCTGGGCATTTCAGGTTTCTAAGTTCCTTTGCTTTTGAGTTTCTGCTACTCATACTTTAATGATTCCCTTTAAAATCTCTCCGTGAGTGTCTTCCTGCCTCTAGTTAGTTACTATTTTTCTAATTCCTATACAACTAAACATCTTTACTATCTTCTTTCATGTGTGTGCCCACCCTAGAAAATTTTTCAAGTTTTTGTTTCATTGACCACTTCAGCTAAAATTCTCCAGAGCAAATGAGCTACATTTTCAATTGGTAAGGCATAGAACCCATTTCCACAATTGAAGGATTGCAGTTTAATCCACAGACTTGCAAGAGGTATCACTAAATAGTCTCATTTAGTCTCTTGTTTACTGGGATCCTATCTCTGCATGAGGGGCCACCAATAAATTGCCCAGAGTGTAGTGCCATTGCTGGCTTGTCCCAAGGTTCTCCCAGAGTTGTTTACAGACAGGTGGACGTTGCTGGGAGAGCCACATAAAACAGGTGCAATGGATGCATGAATCCTCTTGATGGTGGCAGTGGATGGAGAAATGGCAATGGGAGCCCTCCATGGGGGTGGAGAGCATATGTGCTGGCAGGAGCAGCAGCAGCAGCAGCAGAGGCAGCAGGAGAGGAGAAATGGAGAGAGCGTGGGTTTTAATGTATCACCAGCTTCTTTCCCAACCTCATGAAAAGTTTCATCTCCCTTTGGGCCCAAGTAGGTTCTTCAAAGGGGAAGAGAGATATATCTAGATTCCTAGGGTCTCTTCAGGCCAATACTCAACACTACTAAAAACAAGCTTTAAGTAGAAGTCCTTAAACTCCGCTCCCAATTAGCTCTGTGATGAATTGTGCAGTGTCAGGAGAGAAACTGTATTTAGCCTCGCTTGGCATGCGAGAGTTCCATGGTGGTATTTACAGGGAACACTCCTGGCGAGGTTGGCGATACTGCTGCCACCATTCAGACTTGTTTGCTTTTTCTCACTGGCATCTGCCATCGCACTGGCAGAAACAACTTGGGATTTAAAGGCAAAGGTGGTTTACCTGTTAGTCTGTGCTCTCAGTATATCCCTGCTTACCCCACAGGGTTATGAAACATCAAGCCCAGATCGTACATTTGCCCAGTACTCTGAAAGATAGATGGTACTCTGCACTGTGTGTAGAATCAAGCATACGGTGCTGAGGGGTAAGCAAATTATATGGGTCACTAAAAGTTGGCTTCCAGTCTGGAAATAAAATCCAGAATGACAAACTCTAGTTTCTAGATTTTAGTTGCCAAACTCACTTGCCCAATGTCAAGGAGGAAGTATTCAAAATTTTCTCATGTGGTTGTCTCAAATCTCCTTTCCATTAAGTAGATATGTGTGTGTGTGTGTGTGTGTGTGTGTGTGTGTGTGTGTCGGGGGGGAATGAAATGCTTCATAAGTGCCATGTTATGGGGAGTTGGTGCCATGTTATGGGGAGTTAATTTGCTTTTAATCCCATTTAGTCTGGCTTAGTATAGTATAAAATATTGTTGCTCTTTACATATGATCTTAATTAATTGTAACTCTTAAAATGTGATGGTTCTTTTGTTCTCATCTGTTGTAAGACAATAGAAATGCTCTAGGAGATCTAGACATCTAGAAGGACTACTCTAGTAGTTATTTTTCCAAAATTAGGTAACAAAAACAATCACTATGATTTTTATATCAGTTCTAGAAGCTGAGCTTTTCATATTTTATAAGGTAACCTTGTTACTCATTCTTTATATAAAATTACAAAATAGAAGTGGGTAAATGTCACACAAAACAATGAGCACTTATTGGTGCAAACCATTTTGTTGTGTTGTAACGGTGTATTTAGTTTGACATTAACTTTTTATTCACTAGCCTTGCACTATCTTTATCCTTTTTTCCAATAATATGATGCTAATCACAGATATATCTTAGATATCTGCTTTTTGCTCAATATTATTGAAGATGCAAACCATATAAGTCTTCTTGAACTTGGTATGACTACTTCTTTAAGACAGCTTTATTTTTCTCTAACCACTTTATTCCCACAAGCTTCATCTGGGACTCTCTTGTTCAGTCATCACTAGTTTCTAAGGCAAGTGCTATGGTTTTCCAGTCACATTCAGTGACAAGGACCAGCCCCGTCTGGCAATAAGGATTCATTTCAGGTGTTTCAAAAAAAGTCTGGTCTAAAGCCTGACTTACATTAAGAGATCCACAGCAGAAAAGAAAGGGCATGTTTATTTTATTTATTTTCTTTCCTCTTTAGTTCCTTCTTCTCTTGTTGAAGTCCCCAGAACTGTGGAAGAAAAGAAAGAATTAGACAAAAAAGAAGCATTAATTATAAATCTTGTTTTTATCCATCAGCCATTCCTTCTTGTGGGGTCATACAGAGGTCCTGCATGGGAAGTTACATGCTCCATGTTCCCTGATGCAGGCATCATACTCTCTGGCTGGTTTCTTACACCTCTATCCTTTCCTGCCTTAGATTTCCACCCCCACAGCCTTTTTTGCTTCTGGGTTCCATCTTCTGGGCAGTCAGCTAATAGTAGGTCCTATCACATGGAAAAAACTCGTTCCTTGCTTGCCATCCTCCAGACCTGGGGAAAATGTATTCTACCAAATAAGAAAAGTACAGATTATCCAGCCCTATCTTCTCTACTCAACCTACCATGCTGGGTGAGACCCAGCCAGTCTCACAACTTCAAAATTCTTTGAATAAGAATCAGGAAACAGCTTCCATGTTCCCCAAACACTGGGATCACACAGAAATCTCAGAAGATGCTTCTCCACACTAGTGGCTGCAGTAAAATACTCCGAGTCTCTTCAACTCAAGAGCAAGCTCATGAAAAGAGTAGATTTTTAAACCTACTTTAAATTTTAAAGGCCCATCTCACCTTTCTTGCAGACACCCTCAATTTCTTCATGTTCTCTTGGATGTCCCTCATTTGCCTTGAGAGTGGTGTATAGCATACCCCCATTCCTTCTTCCCACGTAGTAAGGAGATGATGTGGGGAAGCTTCTCTACTAAATTCCCTTCTTTAACTTGCTTATCATGACGTGGGTCTCCTCTTTTATAAGTTGTCTTGTATAGATCTTCAGAGGAAGGTAGGCTTGAAGGTGTAAGGTTGATTCTTTCTGTTAGTCCTGCAGAGGTATATCTAGCAGTTCCAGTAATGTTACCTATCACCTGGTTTTTTTTTTCTTTCCTAAGTTGTACTTAACCCCTAATACATGCTGTTACAAACTGAATGGATCCATATCTTTTTGGTCGCTCAAGGCAGATAATCTTTGAGTCCTCCTCCTTCCTTCCTTCTATAACCAATCTTCACTAAATCCTGCCGGTCCTACTTCTAAAGTATTTCTTGAGTCCTTCTGCTTGCAGACTTCATTATGTTCTTCACACATGCTGTTCCTCCTCAAATGATCATGTTCTTACACTTCAAATGGATCTGTCCTCCTCCTCCTTAACTGTCAAGTCTGAACTAAAACGTCACTTATCTCATGAGGCTCTTACAAGGGCTAAATAAATTAATGACTATGCAAAGTACTTTAGAAACTGTAAATAGCAATGTAAAAAAGATGTAAAGCTTTAGAAGTCCTGCTATTGGACTACAGAAGCCAGAAGAAATGGACAAAAGTATAAAAAGTTTTGGTTCGTATAAAGCAACTGTACTACTTTGGTCATGAATGAAAAAACCTTACATTTTATATAATTTAAGCATTCTTTACCTTGCAACAAAATTCAGGGCTTGCAAATTTAAATGTTTCTTGATACCACTCTGTTAATTCCCCAGTAATGTCTCAAGTATTGGATTGGGCTATTTCCTTTCTAAGTCACCTGGAGCAAGAACAAGCTTTTTTGTGTCCCAAAGGTTCAGCACTGACTCATGTCCCTTCTACCATAACATCTCAGTCTTGACCCTCAAAGAGCCCTCCTCAGGTGATTTCCTCTCTAGATACAGTTCTGTATACCTGCCATGATGCTCAGTGGACCCTGCCCATTCCCTATCTGGGATCATATCAGCAAAACGTGAAGTTTTTTGATAGCTCACACACACATGCACACACTTCCCAAGTTACACAGATTCAATCAAACTGGCATTGGCCTACTTTACCTGGGCCAAAGAGCAGACTATCAGTATATGAGGGGTAGTTGGTGAGGAGGCTATTTGCCCTTTCACTCCAGTGTGTTGTTAGTTTTTGGTCTTTAAATGGATTGAAAAGACACCCAAGAATTCCGCAGAACGCTGGTAAAAAACATATGTGAAAGTAAAACGAACTTGGCCACACAGTAACAGGCCCAGGCCATAAATTCAGAATATATGCCATTTAGCAGAGACAGCAAGCTGTAAATGGCAGTGAAGGGCAGAAGTTAATTGAACTACTGTGCTCTTGTCACAAGTGGAAAGTAGCCACTACCTGAGACAAGATGGCTGCCCCTAAAGTACCCTATTACAGCCAAGAGATCATATCCTTAGCTCTGCAAGGGCTTATGGGTGAGGGGGAAATCATACACAGATGACCAATTTTTTTATGGTTCATAGCCGATCGAAGTGAAATTCAGCAGCTGTTCAGGACAAGTGACCACTGTAACGGCTGTAATATAACCTACTAAATAGAGAGGGAATTGCATTAGAGCAAGAGGTTAGCCGTGATTATCGGCAGGTGAGTGCTTTATTGAAGTTGAAAGACCATTAACATTGATAGAGTAATTATTTCAACTTGAAAGTAATTACCTTGATGGGTGATAACTTCTCTAGTGTTCCCAGATTTGATTGGGCCAAACAATTGTGAGCTCCTGAAGCCTAGAAAAATATTACAACAATACTGTGATTTTTAAATTACCGAAACCACTGTTGGAATATTTTAATTATGCCGAACAGTGAAAAGATTTTGCCTTATACCAGCTAGTGACCTCTCATGTAGAGAGAGACATTTGCTTTTTAATCCAAATGCAATGACCCACACCCACCACCTGTGAATACATATGTGATGGGTTTGCAAATGAATCTTTTTATCTCGATATAATTTTTAAGGTGAAACATCTTGTTAGTGCCGTAGCTGGGTGTTAACTAAGCTCGCACTGCTGGCATTGTTGATCATGTCTATGACCTGGGTGGCCCCAGAATAGCAACTATTTTCTGTCTTTGTCACAGAGGGCTTAAGTTTGTATAAATTAAGTATTTGATAGTGGCATCACAAAAGTTGAAAATTCTGGATGCCGCGTATTGTGGATCCCAAATTTCAGATTTTATTTAGTCATGCAATTCATTTGTTTGAACAGTTTTCTTGCTGGATGTTATGCAACTCCACTACAAACAAACCACTGTCAGGGTACTTTCTGTTTATTCACACTGGACATCAGCAAACAAAATAAAAATTGAAAATCTATGCTACTTGCTCCTCTGAAATCTCATGCAGGTTATGACAATTATGAATTATTTGCAATTGAGGACCAAGACATGTAAAATCTAATAAGGTGATCAAGACCAAGAAATATCATGGGGCTCTCCCATTAATCAGTTGTTCACCTAATTCTCTTTTGAGAATCTATTGTTCTCAGAAGCCACAACAGATACAAAGAAAAAATATTCTTTTCTCTCTGCGACTCATGGTGTTGTTGAAGCAAATGAGGAAAGAGACAAATTACAACATAATAAGCAGTTATTTGGTCATGTGTGGGTGTTGATAACACTTATAAATACTTAAAAGAACCCAGGAGGACCCTCACTCATACCCCTGATTCCAAACCCAGCACTTATACTGCAGAACCACAAACCACTGACTGAACAAACACAGCATCATGATTCTTAGTCATGCTGTCAGAAGAGATGAATGTGACATCACTTCCAAGTTCCTGGATGATTCCTTAGACCTTTCTATCATCTTGGCAGGGTTTGATCAGATGATCAGCCAATGAAGGACTGTCTTAACGGTAGCACTTCCCAGGACTTTTTTCTAATCAAAATATGATTCTCATACGGGCAAAACAGGTTTCCACCTGTTGTCCAAGAGCCACTAAGGAATGTTTTACAGCAGGCCATAGATTCAGAATCTAATCCATGGGTTTCCTCCATATCTTTCTTTCCTGCACTCCTCTCCATAGACAAAGTCATTGGGTCTCTGTTTCAAAAGATTCAGAGTGCAGAAACCCCTACGAAGCTAAAAAAGATTTGCAAACTGAGAAGTAGAATGACTGGTTTGAATTTGGTAAAACAGTAAGGGATTGAGACAAAGCCACTGGGAAAGTGATAAGAATTTATGATTTGAATTGTAAATCTTGCCATTAAGCCAACCAAAGAGTGAAGAAATCTGACCAAGCTGACATTACATCGGAGTTCTTAGCACAGCAGGCTCAATGTGTGTCATATGCGGTTGGGCTAAAGATTGTATTAAGGAGCCCCTCAGGTACTCAGAATTTAAAATAAGTATAATAACTCATTTTTAAACATTTTATGTGATACTTGGATTATTAAATATTCACATTACAAAATCAGGGAGTTTTAATCCATTCCAAAAGGTGCGTTGTCTACCTCTGAAAGATAATGGCCATGTCTAGATAGTAAAATTACAGTATATTTTTAATGGATGTAAATGTTACTTTTTGACAAGGCACAAGTAATGAATTTTATCATATAAGTTCCTATTGGGTGATTATGATCCAGAGTTTTATTTTTGCTAAAGCAATTACTAGTGTCATGGCTGGATACCTGTGCCCATTAGTGGCTGGTTCTGTGTTTTTTTTTTAGGATGGTTATTGATCTCTTGCTGAGCTGAGATTCAGGTTTTATGCCAGATAGCTTGATTAATGGGTTGGTTTCTATAAGTGGACTGAATGGGGATAGAAACCAGGGGCAGCCTGCTCTGCCAACCCCAAATCCGTCAAGACGCATAGCTCATTATGAAACAGTTATCAAGGATACATGAAAAATTAATTGGGCTCAGTTTGATTCTGAAAAGAATCGGCTTTCTACTTGGCGGCCCCCCCCTTTCCAGATGTTGTGCACCGGCCCCTGGAGAAACAGCAAAGGGAGATGTATTAATACATTGTATTGATTAGATCAAGACCCCTGACAGTTATTTGTAGAGATACCATCTGGCTGCTGTTCGAATTCCTTCACCAAAAACAGGACGTGACATGTTATTAATCTCAACTCTCTAAGTATAGACAGTTGCCTTTTCTGCTAAACCGCATTTTACCATTCCGTAGGAGACGGAGGCAAACCTGAAGAGTGCAGAAATTAAGGTTATTACACAAATTGAGCCATATGGTCCAAATATTTCAGCAAGAAAATTGCCAGGCAATAAAAATTGCTCCTGCCTTCCTAATGGTGTAAATTACAGTTTAACCATGGCTCTAATGATGTCCTTCTGCCGCGCTTAACTACTGTTACATGAAGGACATTGTTTTAAAAATATAAAAAACAAGTAAATGCCAGCAGCGTGTTTTACAATCTGTTAGTGTGTCATTAAGAACACTGTCAGAATTACATAAACATAATGGCAGGCAACCCAGCATACAAAAGAACTCGTATGGAAATAGAAAATGTCTTGAAAACTCTTCTTGATCTCTGTAATGTCAAGAGCATGGTCCCCTCTGGAAGTTGTCCGGGGAGAAAAGCCCTGTCCGGTGCTTCCTTCTAATTCCCACGTGTGTCCCAACAGCAGTGTTTTCTCAGCAAGTCTAGCAAATCCTCACAGGTCTAGGTACACATCTTGTCCCAGGGGAGGAGAAAGCTAACCAGTTTCCAAAGAAATGATAGAACTTGACCTTTTTAAGTATTTCTGTTGCTAGGGAGAAGGGGGAAGGCCCCTCCAACTTCCTTAATGGTGACAAATAGTATTAAAGGTACAATTTCCACTGTGTTTCTAAAAACATTGTCCTGTCCTGCCTTTGGACACTTACTAAGAGGGCGCTTACTCGAGCTAATCATACAGTAAGGATCATTAAAATCTGAGAGATTGAACCCTTCAAATGTTTTTGTACCTACTGTACCAAAGCACCATAGCATTTAAAAAATATATCCACGTGGATCCTAAGAATGTTACAGTCTTGCTATTACATTGGCCTCCAACCACTTGGCTTCTAAGATGTTTCAAACAGTTTAAGGTTAAAGTCAGTAGAAAAATTTATCATAATTATATATATTTATATAATACATTTATATATTATAACATATATAAATGTAATTGAAAGAAAACTACTTTTACTTTTTTTAAGTTTATTTATTTTTGAGAGAGAGAAAGAGAGAGAGAGACAGAGCATGAATGGGGGAGGGGCGGGGGGGAGACACAGAATCCAAAGCAGGCTCTAGACTTTTGAGCTGCCAACACAGAGCCTGATGTGGGGCTCGAACCCATGAACCGTGAGATCATGGCCCGAGCTGAAGTTGGATGCTTAACTAACTGAGCCACCCAGATGCCCTGAAAGAAAACTACTTTTAATTCCTGTGGGAAATTTATGTTTTTCTCAGCACATTTTTCTTCTGTATTCCCCCAGAGAGAAAGCCTAAGTCTATTCTGCCCTTTAAAGTAAAAAATAAAGAAAAAAACAGGAAGCAAAAAAATCCTATTTTATAGGCATGCATTAATATTAGCGAAGACCTGTTACCATGTCCTCATGGCACAGAGGGCCTGCCCGGGTGGCAATCTGTTGACTGGAGCATTGTCCGCCTGGAAAGTTCTTCTCCCAGGCAACCCCATAGCTGGCTTCCTTCCTCCTTTCTGGTCTCTACTGAAATGTTACCTTCTGTCACTCTTGGGGAGGCCTTACGTGGCCTACCTAGATATAATTTCCCTACTCTCCTCCATGCCACACAGCTTCTGTCCCTCTTCCCTGCTTTATTTTTCTCCTTAATATTTAACATTATCTAGAAGTATACATTTGTGCTTATTTATCTTGTTTACTGTCTCTCTGATCAGAATATAAACCCCTCCCTAAGGGCAGGTATTTTCTTATTATGTTACCAATTCCTAGAACCCAGAACAATGCCTCTTAATTTAGCCAGATATCAATATAATAAATAATGAATTAATGAGCTGATAAAATCTATAATGAGCAAGAGTTAGTTTGCATATTATTTCTTGTTTCTACTCAAACTATAACTATATTCTAGAACTTCTTTTAAAATATCTTGGTGATGCCATATATTTAGCTTAAGAGGAGATCTCTATGTTCACAGGTAAATGAAGGTATAATCATTTATATGTTCCAATTTCAATCTGTAAGTAGGTATTTGCTCTGAACTTTCTCCGTTAAACACATTGCAGCCACATTGTACATGCCACCTCATTTCATCTTAATAACTACTTTGCAGAGTATTATTACCTACGGATTATTAGTGAGGAAATAGAAACTCAGAGAGGTTGAATTATTTGAACATGGTTGCACAGCTCGTTGCAGAGCTGAAATTCCATTTCAGATCTCTCTGCTTCTAATGTCTGTTCTTTCTTCTACCCAGTGCTGCCACTTGAATTATCCACCTATAGGAAACAAAGCATTTATGAAAAGCTACATATCAATAAAAGCCACAAATGATAGTTCGATGCCATAAAAGTAAGAAATACCACATAGTATGATATGACTATTATTCAAATAGTCTCATCAGATGCCTAGCAAAGCTGTTGAATCAAGTGGTCAGGAGCATGGCCCTGGGGGAGACAGACATGGATTAGAGACGCTGTGGCAGCATCCCACGTGTGCCTCGGGGAGGCTGGGACACCGATGCCTCCCTCAGATGCAGCACCCCACCGGGCAGCAGAGACAGAGCAAATAACTCAATAAATGGTGATTATTATGATCTGAAATAGGTGGATGGGGAGAAAATCAGTCTGCAAAGATGTCACTGTGCTAATGTGTTAACAGGGTTGAAGAGACTAGCCCTGAATTTTTTTTAAGAAAAAACATTTTTTTATCCTTTTTTATTTTATTTCCCCTTAATTCCCTAACAAGTCTTTCCCAGAAACATGTACTATTAGCAAATCATATTAGTAAGAGAGTGTGGTCTTACAGCAGCTGGGCCAGTAGTAGAGGTGTTATACCAGGGGAAGAAAGGCAGACTACTCATTGGAAAAATTAGAGGAGATTTCTTCTCCAAAGCTTGGGAACTCTGGGAACTTTTTGGGAAATTACATTCATCTAAAATATTACCTAAAGTCCAGGATTCTGGTGCTGCCTCCCTCGGCCACAGACAGTGCTGGGTCACAGCTTGAACCTCATCAGGTAAACCTGTGATGTCATCACTGGCTTTGTGGCACTGCCTGGGGCCTCCTCATCAGCATTCAGAAACAGGGCACCCACCATGTGTGGGTGGAGTCCAACTCCTGACCTTGAGATGCCACATGAGCCACTTGAGCTGGAGGGAAGTTGGGTGGATCTCTCTTCTGCTGTTGTTGGACAGGCCATGTTCCAGACCAGGGCCCATGCTGCCATCTTTTCTTACCTCACCCTGTGTAGTTTCTGATTTACCAGAAATTTATGTAGACCTAAAATTAGCTTCCTAAATTAAGCTTTGACTTTCTTCCTTTGTGACCTGTCACGTTCTCGAAATCCAACCATTAGCACATTTCTGTTGAGCATAGTCAGGGCCTTAGGAGAGCCCATTTACTTGTCCATTTTGCCCAGAAATACCTGGTCATCGTACCTCATGCCTTAGCATCTTTTCCTTAGCAGAGCGGTAATTATTTATTAGTAGAATATCTGCTTATTATATCCAGAAATTAAAGTTGTTAGGGGCAATGTGCATCCAGGTCCCTGCGGCTGCATGATCACATCTGTTAGAAATAAATCACTTTAAAAAAATTATATTAGTCCCACAGACGGTCAAGAAATGGAGGAAGGATAGGGAGGGCAGAATAGGGCAAGGAAGCCTGATTTTAAATCTTATGAAATAGAGTGTGGTCAATATTTGTCAGCACATTACAGTGTTCAGACCTCAACTCTGTGTTTCCCCTCTTTGAACCCCAGGTGGCTAATTAACAGTATGTGCTATTTATTCATTACTAAATAGGCAGGGTAAATTGAATGGTTAGATGGGCTAATAAGAATTCTTAACAAGAAATAGAATAAAAAATGATGCATGAAGAGAGACTGAAAAAGAAATGTCTGGGGAATTCTAGAAAAAAAATCTGGAAGAATTTCTCTCTTAAATGTATCCAGAGTTTCATCTGGAGGCAAGGAAATGGAAATGGAAATTTAAATGGAAATTTAAATTTAAAAGATGTCCTTTACTGAATTTTCTTCCTAAAGTGTAGTCTCTTTAATTCTCTCATTTGTATTTCCTTAGTTGCTTTCCTTCCTAAGGCAGAGAGGCAGTCTTAAATTACTGCCAGCCATTATTAGTTTCATTATGATATTTTGATGCTTCATTTTACAACAAACCATGCCATTCTGTAGCTTCACTGCCCCTCAAGTCTCAACCCAGCAAACTAGAAGCCTGTGAATTTACTTGATCTTGTGAATACACATTTTTGCAAATGTGGATGAATTTAGGCAGGGACTATAAAATGATCTATCAACATAATTAAAATTCTCTTAAAATATACGTATTAAACATCGACTTACATGTTTTCATTTTGTGGCCAAAGATTTTGTTTCTGACATTTGTTCCTATAAATACTGTTCTCTTTCCACTGTCTTCCTCTCTCTCTCTCTCTCTCTCTCTCTCTCATTGCAAAATGTACATCAGAAACTAGAACTGAGTGAGGGTTTAAGGTTTTTTTTTAACTCACGCAACAGCAGCTAGATGCAACAGTGTTAGTAGATCGTTTGCCTTGAGGATCTAGAGAAGGTGATAGAGAATGGTTTCCAGAAATAAGAAATTCTGAACTCTCACCTTCTAAGATCAAAAAATGTAGTATTGAGGCTCTTTGTTTCCTAGCTGTTGAATAACTTAGTATTCTTGTTCAGAAAATTAAGAGTCTACATCTGGCAGCATCTGAAAGAAATTACTCAATTGGGTACCTTTGAAAGCCAAATACATCATTTAAAAAGTCAATATTTTGTTTCGGCAGTGAATGTTTCTGAAAGGAAATGGCTATTTTAGTGTGTGTGGTCTACTGAGTATTTTAATTTTTGAGCTCTCAAGCCAGGGCTCCCTCCAGAATGGCCCAGCCCATTCTTTCCATAAGGACAGTGCCCTCTGCTGGGTATGTCTACATACCACGCGTTACTGCTAAGACACAGAAGCCATCTGTGCACCAAACATGTGAGCTCTTAAGATATACCTGAGCAAAAGGTTTTTGGAAAATCCTTGCCTCTTCCTGTACTAGAATGATTGCAAGGGTGGAAGTGGCCGTAGTTCACTGTAGTTTTCTTTTTACTGCTGTATTATTGCACCCTGTTGGGGGATACATCTGAGCATTTCATGTGTCCTACTTTTAAAATGCCCAGATGGTAACTACGTGCTCTGGTTTGAATTGGGTAGCCCTCATCTTTCATGCTCTGTAGTCTGCCTAGTTATCAGAGAGACATGAGACAAGGAAAATTCTCCCATTTTTCAGCTCCTCTTCATCTGTTTCTAGTCACCCACAGTGAATGATGCACTTGTGCAATTGTTAAGATGACAGTCACCATGATAACTGAACATCGCTTCTCTGGGATGGGGGAGTGCCCTGTGTCCCTGTAGCTTCCTGCTTCCCTCCCAGCGTACTACCTTTTTCAGTGTAACTGATTACTTGCAATCTTGTAAGTAACACAGAAGTGAGAGGCAGTGTAAATATTTTACACCTTGTCGAACCACTTATATTTGCATTGCTCTTCTTCACTCTAGTCTTTAAGTTTAACAGAGAATTTAGATCAAATTATTCAAACTGAGAAAGAGTCAAAAGAACTCATAAAATAAATGTAACAGTGTGACTGCTTATAATAGCCCAAGCGCATAATGAAGGTTTAGTGTGATTTTGTGACACGCACATTTTATAGGGTTTTTGTCTCCAACTATATTCTTCAAAGTGCCATCTGGGCAATGACCATCGGTATCGTTTTTATCAATAATAGTCAGCACTTCCCACTAGGAAATTAGTCAAGGGGTGAGATTTTTTTTTTTACAAATTATCTTTAAGCATCTATCTTTCAAAAAGTATTCCTGGATTTGGTCCATTACAATGCAGCAACATAAGTGAGTTACTTGTTCTTATTTTACACTTTATTCACAGTAAGCTAGTGGTCAGGTTTCATTTTATTTTCATAGAGGAAAAATATCTTGCCCTGTTTTCCTTTTTAATAAGTAGCTTTGCTGTGAGAAGAATGTTAAATAAGCCAGTTGTCTCCAAAATTTTTACAATGTGCACCCTTATAAATAATAACTTCTAGAACACACATCCTTATTACGTGTATGTTTACTTATTTATAGACTATAAAGTCTGCGCTAGTGGACAAATGTTATTTACACCTGAAAATAGAAATTTTAAAAGGTATAGATATAGATAAAATTATCAATAGAATATTTGGTTATTTATGAGCTGAAACTGTCATTAGCTAGTTCCTCAAGCTATAATAAACACTTATTGAAAGATTCATTGAGAATAATACTGGATATTAATCCATTTCCAAGTGGTCTCCTTGATAATTTCAAATTGCTTGTCAATTTCTGGCCAAATAGGATTGAACTATTAGTGTTTATACCTCATATTGTGGCTGGTAATGAGCTTGCACCACAAGTAAGAAGTGTCAAATTGGCCATTTACTTGTTCTTTATTTATGTATGAGTTATTAGTATGACATTTGAACCATGTTTTTTAACTTTTTCAGGAATCTTGAAAATCACCTATGTTTGCAAAGATAGTATAGTTAAACCAGATCATGTAATGCATAAACCAATAGCATGGAGGGGCGCCTGGGTGGCTTAGTAGGTTAAGCATCCGACTTTCGCTTAGGTCATGATCTCGTGGTTCGTGGATTCGAGCCCCGCGTCGGGCTCTGTGCTGACTGCCAGCTCGGAGCCTGGAGCCTGTTTCAGTCTGTGACTCCCTCTCTCTCTGACCCTCCCCTGCTCACACTCTCTCTCTCTCTCCTAGAAATAAATAAATTAAAAAAAATTTTTAAAAAAAGTTCAGAAGAAAAAAAAAACCAATAGCATGGAATGATAAACTGTAATTTATTACTATGTGCTAAAAGCAAATAAGTAAATGAAATAAATATTCCAGTTCCTCCATGTTGCAACCCCGCCCCCAGTCTTCCCTTTCTAGTGGCTGATCCAAAATTTCACTCATTCATTTACTTAACTCAGTCCACACGCACTTAATATATACCAATTGAGTGTATAGCAATGAATCCACCAGAGAAAATTCCTTCCTTCTTGAAGCTTTTATTTAAACAAGTGTATACATATATATGTGTATGTATATATATATACACATACACATATATATGTATATGTATATATATATACACATATATATGTATATGTGTATATTATATATGTATATGTGTATATATATATACACACATATACATATATATGATATATAAATACATAAGGGCAATGGAAAAACGTCATGGATGAGGGTTCAGAGATGCTGTGTTGGCTAGTCAGGGGAATGTTCTATGGGCCAGTTATAGGAGTTGGGAAGGCATTGGCCTGTTGGGTCAAGGAGGGTGATATTTAATGTAGGGAGGCCAGGAATGGCCTCACGAGAGGGTAACATTGGGACAGAGATTAGGAGGAAAGGAGAAAAACATGCAGTTAACTGGGAAAATAATTTTAGTTCAAGAATGATGTATAATCAGATTCTAGAGTCTGAATAGTCCAGTTAATTCCCAGAACCCATCAGCATGCACATGGACCATCAGCCCCAGGTTCCAAAAGATCATATTCAAGCACTGACACATCTTGGAAAGACCAATGTTCATTGCTTGGGAATAGAAGTCTCAGCTATCAGATGTGTGGCATATTTTTCTAGTTTCTGAATCTGTTCTTTGAGTTTATATTATTCACATACTGGTGATGAAGTCTCACTTGAATGCCAGGCCATCTCCTGGCTATCTAACATCTTTCTATTCTTCCTGCATATTCTTTCAAAATGTCCCCACATTCCAGGCAAACCAGATAAGTCTCTTGGTGATTACAAAAGCCGGCTTTAGACCCCAGAGCTCTTGATAACATTTCCAATCTTTCTCTAGTTATTTCGTAATCCGATTTTGATAATCTATAGCCCCCAAACTAAATAGTAAGTGTGACCACTCCAACATATCACATACAAGAGTAGGCTAGAAGAAGAGAGGAATCTTTATTGACATGACAAAATAACAACAACAGTATTGTTTATAGAATGTATTTCTATACAATAAGTCAAGAGACTAGTAGTAATATTTGTGACTTCTCTTCATCTCCCTAATTAATTGGGACAACCAATTTTTGTTTGATGAGAACAACCAAGCTTGTTTTTGAAGGATTTGATTCTAAGTGGTCTTGCCTTCATAAGCTTGCAAGCATCTTTCACCAGCCTGGCAAGATGGTCAGAAAAGGGGCAGGGGGTGGGGAAACATCTGTAGGCTCATGCCTAAGCTTCCTAACCTTCATCATGTGATAGCATCCCTATTTTTCTTGTCAATCACCCCTGCCACCAATCTGAGCTCTTTTTCTCCCCTCTTCCTTGTCTAGTTGCACAAGGTAGTCCAAATAGCAAGGCAACAATTTTCTTCGTCCAATTCAGTGAAACTATTATGGAAACATTTCCCTCCTAAATCTCTGAATCAGCAGATCTCTGAGTCTTTGTTACGGTAAATACAACTTTTGCAAACTAGTCTTTAGTTCTTACAGTGTTGAAAAGATGCCTCCCCTCCTTTGCCTTTTTATTCAGTGCCTTCTGGGATTTTTGCTTCAGATATGACGGTCAGAGTTAACTGGAAATTCCTTTTGACTCTAAGATTCTATGAGTTTTAAATATGTTTAATTGCTGAAATCCTGCAATGACTGATCTAAAGCTACTCTCTAACTGCATGTATCTAGTACATTTCTTACACATTGGTATTTAAATTGCATCCTTTCTGTGAAGTCTTTTGCTTAGGCCCCTGATGATTTCCTATGCATACACCTTTAGCACTAGTTTCCATGTGTTTTTCTATGTGGTTTCATGAATGTGAATCTTCCATTCTTAATGGGTTGCAGTTCCAGAAATCCAGGATTTGCATCTTTTCCACTCCTTTTTGTGCCTAGAACCATGCTAGAAAAAAAGTAGATGCTAAGTAAATATTTGACTGTAGATTTGACCCTCAGCACTTTTCTTTGATTAGAGCTTTAAACAAAGCATACAATTACATTTAAACAATTACCCTTAGAAATCAACAGAAGCCCATCTTTCCTTAGCTGCTTCTATGAGCAAGAATCGGATTCATAGCACTTTTCTATGGTACTTTTAGTACCAACTATGAGCTAGGCCATTTCAGAAATTTCAATCACCTTATTTAATCCTCGCAAAAGTCAATTAATGACAGGAGCACCTGGGTGGCTTAGTAGGTTAAGCATCTCACTTCAGCTCAGGTCCAGATACCACATGAGTTTGAGCCCTTCATCGGGCTCTGTGCTGACAGCTCAGAGCCTGGAGCCTGGAGCCTGCTTCAGATTTTGTGTCTCCATCTCTGCCGCTCCACTGCTCGCCCTCTGTCTCTCTCTCTGTCTCTGTCTCTGTCTCTGTCTCTCTCTCTCTCTCTCTCTCTCTCTCAAAGATGAATAAATGTTTAAAAAATTTAATAAAGAAATTGAAACAAACAAACAAACAAAAAGTCAAGGAGAAAAATACTAATTGTTAGAAACCAAGACTCAGAAACTATAGATAATTTGCCTAAGGTCTTCCTAGTTTGAGTAACAGAGCCAGCCCTTGAACTCAGGGCTTTTTATTCTAAGTTGACTGCTTAAAGCATGTAGACTCTCAACACCTTCTATCCTCAGTGATGAATGTTTTTCCAGCTTTGTTCAAATATCTATTAAAAACAATTATGCAAAACTAAAATCAATCTTTGGTTTGCCTACATGAAAATGAGAGCCACAACTTCTAGCTCTCAGAAAAAAAATAAAAGTTGTTTTTATTTTTCATGAAGTATACTCAGCTTAAGCACATTTTCTCTTAAAGTGTAATGACTAAACCGTGATCATTTCTCTTTGTTTATTCATTTTAAACTCAAATAAAAGCAGGTAATCAATAGATAATAATCTAAAACTGGAGGATTTACAAGTTAATAAGCTTGAGTCAATAGATATTCCATAACGAAGCCCTCAAAGGTGAACCTGACATAATTTTCTTTACACTAAGCTGGTTGAATTAATGCTTTAACTTAATTCCAATATTAACTGAAAAATCCAAAGAAGAGAAGAAAATTTAAATCCTATTGTATTAAAATGTTTTCAAAGCAGCAACTCAATATTATGCCACAAGTGCTTAAGTGTGCCACCAATATCTGTCTCAATCACCTGAGTATTGATTGTTGATAATCAGCTGACCCCCTTTGGAGACTCATACAAGTAAGTTCTGGATGTTTCTCAGTGACCTATCTTTATAATATCTTTTCTCTCAGCCTCAAATGTCATCATTTTTGCTTCATTTGTCTGCTTTTCCTGATTTATAGGGAGGAAAAAAGTTGTGTTTATTTGAAAAGCAACCTCTCCATTGTCCTTCAGATTACCATTCAGCCTGACTCCCCAGATAACAGAATTTACACAAACAGGCTTAGGTCAAAGACCAGAGGAAACCTTCCCAGATTCCCTGGAAAAAAGAAGTGACAAGGTATCTATGTCAAGATATGGTATAGGAAGGCTCCCACCTTCTGAAGTCTGGTGGTAGCTTGGGTGGGGGTGGGGGGTGCTGAGAAGACTTTGGTGCAATACAGCACACACCTTCAAGTTTAAGAGCACAGACTCTAGAGTCAGCATGTGTCCACTCCAGTTCTGCCCCTTATAATTGTATGACAGTTATCCCCATGGACAATTTACTTCAGCCATCTTTGCATGAATTTCTTTATCTGAAAAATGAGGGTAATAACTATCTATTTCTTGAGGTTGGTTTAAGGATTGAATAACTTAAAATGCAAAGAGCACTTGGAAAGTGCATGCCATATAGTAAGCGCTCACTGTTTGAGAAACTCTTTAGGAAAAGAATGAAAGGCATAGAGAATGTATGCTAAGAACAACTGGAAGCAGCAGCCGCCGCCGCTGGTCATAGTGGTCAGAGGTGTCCCTCAGAACACTCAGGTGTGCACGGCCAAAGTCCTGATGCCCATTGGTTCCCATCTCGACGACATCACCCGTGAGTTCTTAGGTCTGGTTTTTGCATTGTGCCATCACCAGTCTCACGACAGCCAGATGGCAGCGTGTTTTGGCAGCTTTCTAACCAGTCCAGCTTGGTTTCTAACCAGATAGCTTTAGCTTTCTGGTGCCATTGTTGTCACCCAGAACAAGTCACTTTGCTACAGTCAATGGACTAGAAGTTATGCCCGGGCTTTTTACCATAGTGTGTCCTCTTCCATTCGGGAGGAATTCTCAGAAAACAGAACAGAAATCTCACTGATTTTTATGATGGACATTGTTTCACATTCCTTCATTTCTCGAATCACATGCATCTAACAATTTTACAACCGCTGTAGGTGGAGGTTGTTATATACATGTCATTTCCTGTGCCTGCACTAACTTGATCGATACCGTTCACACTCTTGTCACTTCAGCTGAGTTATGTTCCCTGTTGGTACTACACATGTTGAGTTTAATTGCCACTTAAAATGTTTTCGAAAAGATTCACACTATATATTATTTGGTATTAAAACAGAAAGTAATTGTAGACATAAGAAGACACAGAAACAGCACCTTAATATACGTTCAACAACAACAACAACAAACCTGTGCCCATACAAGTCTAAAGATGTCTTTCCACAAACGTAAAATAAAAATTCTAAGTGATAAGAAAAATAATCTTCATTAAGTTGGAAACATTTTTTTTCTTAAGGACACATAAAATACTAGTGTGTCTTGAAATAAATGGAATCCTCCGTTCAAAGAAATGAGGTATATGACAAAATAATTTTTTAAACAGCCAGCATATTGCTAATAAAATAATGTCTTAATTAAGTATTAAGTTGATATTTATGAAAACAAAATAAATTTAAATAAAATTGAACTTGTATTCATTTAACAGAAATCTATGGAGCACCCAGAAGGCACCAAATGCATTTCATATCCTCAGTCCCTGTCCTCTATGTTCAAGGCCTAGTGGGGAGAGAAGGCAGGTAAATAAATCGCCATAATGCAATGTAAGAATGCCATGGACAATATAAAGAGCAGAAAGGGGAAGCAAGTTGCTGCGTGGGGCGTCAAGAAACTCTTCCAAATGAAGATGACATTAAACTTGTTTTTAAGGATGGCTAGGAGTTGCCAATAATGAAAGCACAATCTGAACAAAGAGGAAATCACGGGCTAAAGTAATCATTGAGGACTGTGGGAACCAGGCTCTCTGAGTCAGGAGGCCGAGGACAGGCTGTTAGGGAACAGGGGCAGAGCATGGAGTGGCAGAGGGTGGGCCTAGGGAAGGAAGCCACAGGAATTCAGGCTGAGAAGGGCACGGTCCCAAGTTCTTCCCAACCAGATCCAGGCTATGGCTAACTTTCAAATGAGAAAAGTGTGACCGTGATTCCCCCACTTCACTATGGCAGTGGAATAGAATCAAGTAAGTGATGTTGGAAAGCACTCAGAAGTTGGGAGGCAGAAAATTATTTCTACCTTAAGGTACCGCAATTTCCTCTCCTTGAAGCCGTGTGAACAGGCAATAAAAAAAAATCTGAAATCAGGACATGAGCACTCATGTAAGAGCAGAAGTTACAGAAAATAGAGAGAGAATAGACTTTGAGTGGTCCCTGACACTCGCATTTAAATGTTTATTTTTTTACTTTGAGTATAGTTGACACACAGTGTTATATCAGCTTCAGGTGTACAACAGAGTGAGTCAACATCTCTATATATTATACTATGCTCACCACAAGTGTGCTACCCTGTGTCCCTATACAATGCCATTAAACTATCACTGACTACATTCCCCATCTTGTACCTTTTATTCCCATGACTTATTCATTCCATACCTGGAAGCCTGTGTCTTCCACCCCCTTTCCCCATTTTGCGCATCCCCTCAACTCCTTCCCTCTGGCAACTGTCACTTTATTTTCTGTGTTTACAGATAGGATTCTGCTTTTTGTTTGATTATTCATTTGTTTTGCTTTTTAGATTCTGCATATGAGTGAAATTATATGACATTTCTCTTTCTCAGTTTGACTCAATTCACTTAGCATAATACCTTCTAGGTCTATCCACCTTGTCACAAATGGCAAGATATCATCCTCTTTTATGGCTGCATGATATTCCATTATATATATTTATAGCATGTTTATATATATAGTATAATATAAATATATAAATAGATATACATATATCTCACATCTTCTTGAATCATTCATCTATCAGTGGACACTTAGGTTGCTTCCATACCTTAGGTTATTGTAACTAATGATACAATAAAGATGCAGGTGCATTTATCTTTTCAAATTCATATTTTCATTTTTTGAGGGTAAAAACCCAGTAATGGAATCGCTAGATCATATGGTATTTCTATTTCCAATTTCAAAAAGACAAAGCTGTATTTCATGTGTTTGTATTCTATTCTTTCACTTTCTCTTTCTCCTTAAACCAGTCAGTTCTGTAACTAAATATTCTGTTCCCTGTAACTAAATATTCTTGGCTAGAATATAGACTAGATCATGCCCTACCTTTTCTGTACTACAGATTATAACTTTAAAAATCTGGGTGTCATATCTCTTGTTGAAAAATACAATTGATTTCTGGATTCAATTCTAATTTATTATTAGATGGTTTGGACTTTTTAAGTAGTCAATAACCATACTTCTTGGTGCACCTGGTGGCTCAGTCAGTAAGCGTTTGACTTGAGCTCAGGTCATGGTGTCATGGTTTGTGAGTTTGAGCCCCACATCAGGCTCTGCACTGATAGCTGGGAGCTTCAAGCCTGCTTCGGATTCCGTGTCTTCCTCTCTCTCTGCACCTCCCCTGCTTCTACTTGCTCTCTCTCTCTCTCTCTTTCAAAAATAAATAATAAACATTTAAAAATTTAAAAAATATATCCATACTTCTCAGCCCTTCAAGCCCATATGCTTTGTATTAGTCTGGATAGTCTGGGATAGGAAATGATGTGGTAACAAATAAAACTCTAGATATCAGTGCTGAACACAGTAAAGGTGGGGAAAGCCATAGTGGGTGGGGCTGCCTTTCTGCATCTTATAATACCAGACCATGATAGAGTCAGAGCATGTTGGAGGCTCCATGAGATGTTTTTGAGGTTCTGGACTGAAAGTGGCCTACATTCCTTCTTTCCATGTCCCATCAGTCCTATACTTCTATTTATATGTGCGGGGAAGCTGAGGAATGTGGAAAAATAAATGGATTCTTGATGAGCGCCAATAATCTCTACTGCATATCTCTTCTCCCTCTCTCTCTCACCTCTCTCTCGTCTCTCTCTGTCTGTCTCTTTCACTCTCTCTCTCTGTCTCTTTCTGTCTCTCTCATTTGGGGGGAGGGGTCTGGCATTGTCTAAGATTAGCAGTACAGTAATGAATAGAGGGCATCCTGACTTTAATAGATTTTTAGATATTAATTCCAGTATACTTAACATATAGTGTTAAATTGATTTCAGGTGGACAATATAATGATTCAGCAATTCCATATATTACTCAGTGCTCATTGTTATAAGTGTACTCTTAACCCCCTTACCTATTTCACCTATCCTGCCACACACCTCCGTTCTGGTAATGGTCTGTTTGTTCTCCATAATTAAGAGTCTGTTTTTTGGTTTGTCTCTTGTTTGTTTTTTCTTTGTTCATTTGGTTTGTTTCTTAAATCCCCCATATGAGTGAAATCATACGGTGTTTTTCTTTCTCTGACTGACTCATTTCAATTAGCATTGTATTCTCTAGGGCCATCCAAGTTGTTGTAAATGGCAAGATTTCATTCTTTTTATGGCTGAGTAATATTCTATTCTGTATATATACCACCACTTCTTTATCCATTCATATACTGATGGACATTTGAGCTGCTTCCGTAATTTGGCTATTTGAAATAATGCTGCAAAAAACATATGGGTGCATATATCCTTTCAAATTAGCGTTTTTGTGTTCTTTGGGCATATGCCCAGTAGTTAGATTACTGGATCATAAGGTAGTTCTATTTTTAATTTTTTGAGGAGCTTCCTACTGTCTTCCACAATGGCTGTGCCAGTTGTTTGCATTCCCACCAACAGTGCAAGAGGGTTCCTTTTTCTCCATGTCTTTGCCAACACCTGCTATTTCTTGTTGTTGATGGTAGCCATCTGACAGCTGTGAGGTGATATCTCATTGTAGTATTGATTTGCATTTCCCTGATGATGGGTGATGTTGAGCATCTTTTAATGCAAGCCATTATATGTTTTCTTTGGAGAAATATCTGTTCATTTCTTCTGCCCATTTTTAATTGGATTATTTGGTTTTGGAGTGTTAGGTTGTATAAATTCTTTATATATTTTGGATACTAACTCTTTATCAGTTAGGTCATTTGCAAATATATTCTCCTACTCAGTAAATTGTCCTTTCATTTTGTTGATTGTTTCCTTTGCTGTGCAGCTTTTTATTTTGATGTAGTCCCCACAGTTTATCTTTGCTTTTATCTTTATTGTTCAAGAGACCTATCTAGAAAAATGTTGTTATGGAAAGGGTATTCTGTCTTACTCGATTGATATATTATCAGTAAGATTTCTAAGGCTTTATCATTAAATGTGATTTGTGATATGACTTAAGTAAATGCTATTTATCAGATTTGGGATACTTTATTTTCTTTTAATGTGGCTAAGAGATTTTATCATGAATAGATGTTGAGCTTTGTTAATTCTAATTAAGGTAATCAGATATAAATCAATTTCTAAGGGCTAACTCCAATATAATCAATTTTTTAAATATTCTGTTGGATGCTATTTGTTAATATTATGACTTTTTCATCTAATCTCAAGTGATTTCAGTCTATAACATGCTTTTTTTGTTATGTTATTGTCCAATTTTGATGTTATTCCAATTTCATATAATGAGTTTGGTATCTGGCCCATTTAGCCAATTTTGGTTAAACACTTTGTACATAATATCAATCATCTATTACTCATAGATTTAATTAAAAGCAGTAACTAAAAAACATCACTGGTAAAACTCTCTGTTCCTGGACCTTTTTGGAGTAGGGGGCTGATTCAGGATTTTGTTTTATTTTATTATAAAGCTGATTGATCTATTATTGAATACATTTATTTAAAATTTTCTAGAATCGTCCATTTTATGTACATTTTTACATTTATCATAGACTTGTTCACATTCTCCCATCCCTAAGGATAACTTGATCCATGGGGACCGAATAAGTTCTGCCATACCAGGCATCTGACTCAGACTGTCTGGAAAATGTCATTTTGTGTTCTATAGCACCAACTTCCCTATGCAAATTTCCTATGCCACCTAACAGTATTATTTATTCTTCACTGGAGAAAAGTATTATCTTTTTTAGCTCACCCCAACATCAGTGTTTGTAAGAACACAAAAACTGTATCATATTGTACTTCCTACAAATAAAAGTGAACAATCATGTTCATTATTATATGACCTAGTTTATAGCTACATGTATGTAAATAAATGTTTAAAGACCAAACAGTTAAAGTCAGTAACAAGGAAGAATTTACAATTTACTCATCAATTTAATGTACACTTATCTAATACCTACTAGGTCTTCAAAAAAAAAAAACCATTTACAAGGATTCTGTTTATAAATTTAACTTAAAAGATGTGCTTACTTTCATGAGATACTATTTTCAAAGTATTCTCCAAATATTCTCCATAAAAGCCAGTGTGCTATGCAGTGAAAATGCCTTAATGAGCTATTCATTGCTTTAGCCTTATCCATACATTCATTCATGTCTTTCAGAGCTGTTTATTAAATATCTTATGTGTAGAAGCATCTCTTTGGTACTGAGGATAATAACAATAAAGTCTAGCACCTAATGGGGTGCCTGAATTGCTTCACTGATTAAGGCATCTGACTCTTACTCTTGATTTTG
The DNA here is from genome assembly GCA_017311185.1 of Proteles cristata cristata. Classification (NCBI taxonomy): domain Eukaryota; kingdom Metazoa; phylum Chordata; class Mammalia; order Carnivora; family Hyaenidae; genus Proteles; species Proteles cristata. Next base: position 1,565,395 of record JAESUZ010000507.1, read on the forward strand.
GCTTGGGTCATGGTCTCATGGTTTCTGGGTTCAGCCCTATATCAGCCCAGAGCCTATTTGGGATTCACTCTTTCATCTCTCTGTCCCTTGCCCCACTCATTCTCTTTCTCTCTTTCTCAAAATAAATAAACAAACTTTTTTTTTTAATCTAGCACCTGTCTAGTGCCTACTACATATCAGGCACTATTCCAAGGCTTAACTCACTAAAGTTTACAAACTCAAAATTGTAAGTACTATTACTATTCCCTTTTCACATATGAGGAAGTGATGAGAGGTTAAGAAACAGTCCTAATACAAAAGTTCACTTTGTAGTGAGAGGACAAACACACGAATAGACAAATGTAATACAGTAGAAGATCTATTTATTTTTTTTAATGTTTTATTTATTTCCAGGAGAGAGAGTGAGACAGCATGAGCTGGGGAAGTCAGAGAGAGAGGGAGTCACAGACTCTGAAACAGGCTCCAGGCTCTGAACTGGCAGTCAGCACAGAGCCCGACGCAGGGCTCGAACCCATGAACCACGAGATCATGACCTAAGCGAAAGTCAGAAGCTTAACCGACTAAGCCACCCAGGCGCCCTTAGAAGATCTATTTAAAAAGGTCAATCAATGAGTAAATTCAAACCTCTTCTCTCCCACAGGTAGCAATATTTATGAAAAAGAAATTTGAGACTCTGTTTCAAACAAATAATTTTAATATTAATTGAAAAAGTGTGTATTCATGCATTGAGAATCTCAGATTCAATTGCAAAGTTAGTATTGATGGATTGTAAGATCGTACAGGTTATTTAGACTATTTGAACTTTACGTTCAACTACAAAGTGAGATAGCAGAGTTTCATAATTCTTTGACTCTTTAATTCTAATTAAAAGTTTTACTAACAGGACTTATGTGTACATGGGTATTTCATATTTAATCACAAGTATTATGAGTGTATCAAAAGTTGGAAATATAAGATTCTTTTCTTCACTGCATAAAAGTTCAAACAAATCTTTGATTAATCTTTCAGTGAAGCTGCCAATTAAAGTGGGGTACAGTGTAATTAAATGGTACTCAAAGTGTTGTCTGTGAACCCCTTAGAGTCCCAGAAACTTTTTCAGGAGATCTTCCAGGTCAAACATATTTTCATGTTAATATTAAGACATTGTGTGTCTTCTTCACATTCATCCCTTCACAGTGTACAGTGGAGTTTTCCAGAGGCTACATGTTGTGTGATGATGTTATCACTCTGCTGGTTAATAGAATATGTGCCTCTGTATTTATTTTTTTAAAGACTATATAGGATGGGAATAAAATCAAAACTGTGCCACTTACCAGCAGTGTCACTCTGGGCAAGTAACTTAACTCATCTAAGCCTCGATTTCCTTATGAGTGATATTATCAACCTCATAGCTTTTTTGTGAAGATGAAATGAGCTAATGCATGTGAAATACTTTACACCAGGTTTGACATGTAGAAGCAAAAACTCTGCTCAAAAGTAATTATAATTACCTTCTCTTAGGAATGATAGGCAAGAAAATGGTAACTTTTCATTGTGTCCTCTTCACTTGGAAGATAAAATTTATCAAAAGTAATGATTTAATTAAAACATTTTTAAAATTACCCTGTTCCTAACAGATAACGGGACTTGAAGTTTATCTATCACTTCACTTCTGGATGAAGCTTTATTGTCCCAAATTTGTCTAGGAAAAGAGCTAAGCAACCAACAATGGCAGCCTTAGTATGAATCGTGGCTTTGCTGCAGATGCTAGAGCCAACTCCAAGTTAATTGGCTGATAATCTGAGCACATCCAGATCTGTTTGCCATACGCAGAATTTTGGCTAACCTTGTTTCTACATGCAAAGTGAGAAGGAAGTCTTGATACTTAAATACATCTCCTGTCCTGAATTAACAGTCTCTTCCTTATTATTGGAGCATTCTTATCAATATACAAACATGTTCAAGTATCTTCCTTAAAAAAAAAAAGAAAAAAAAAAAAGAATGTGACCCCACAGGCACCTCCAGCTACCATCCCCTTTCCCTGTTCTCTTTTAAAGCCAACTTCTCTAAAAGGGTTATGCTAATAGTCTTGCTTCTCCTTCCACACTTCTGGTTTTCTTTCTCCTTTTCCAATCAGAGTTCTGTCTTCACGCTCCACTAACAGGCCTTATATCAGGACCACTGGCTACCAAATCCAAAGGCCTTTCGGTGTGCATCTTTAACATTTCAGCATCGTTTGACATAGATGACCACACCTCCTTTTACAAAACATCCTCTTCTTTGGCGTCCATGAGATCTCACTTTCCTGGTTTTCTTCCAACTTCACTGGTCATTTAGTTTTTGTTACTGCCTCCTCCTCTTCTGCTTGTGCTTCTCATCCTTACCCTGTCTCTCTCCCTAACTTTGGTGCTGGGCCCTCTCTCTACCTATGCTCTCCTCCTTGATGCTCCCTAACTCTCTTCTCAGACTCCCCTTAGACCCACTCTGCACTCTCTTCTTCACCTCATCACTTCATTTTAAATTCTGTACATATTCATTGATAGCACAAATATTTTTTGAACACTTGCTCTCTATGAGGCACAATTAGAGACACTTGGGATGGACCAGAGAATGAAACACATACAGATTTCTGCTCTAGTGGGATTTATATTCTGGTAAAAAGAAAGAGTAACTAAGTCATAACAGATAAATAGATTACATGGTATGTCGGAAAGGAATGATGAGTGCTTTGGAAAACAGAAAAACATAAAGCAAGAAAAGGGTTTCCAAAATGGGAGGGGTGGGGGAAGAAAATGGTAGATTGCCATTTTATTTTACTAATATTTATTTATTTTTGAGAGAAAGATAGAGCATGAGCAGGGGAGGGGCAGAGAGAGAGAGGGAGACTCAGAATCTGAAGCAGGCTCCAGGCTCTGAGCTGTCAGCACAGAGCCTGATGCTGGACTCAAATTCATGAACCCTGAGATGATGATCTAAGCCAAAGTCAATGTTTAACTGACTGAGCCACTGAGGTGCCCCTAGATTGCAATTTTATTTTATTTTATTTTTTATTATTATTATTTTTTTAATGTTTTATTTATTTCTAGGAGGGAGAGAGAGAGACAGCATGAGCAGGGGAGGGCCAGAAAGAGAGAGAGTCACAGACTGAAACAGGCTCCAGGCTCTGAGCTGGCAGTCAGCACAGAGCCTGACGCGGGGCTCGAACTCACGAGCCACGAGATCATGACCTGAGCAAAAGTCGGACGCTTAACCGACTAAGCCACCCAGGCACCCCCCTAGATTGCAATTTTAAATAGTAATGGCTCAATGAGAAGATGAGCTGAAGTTACCCAAATGGACTTTGGATAAAGTGGGCTGTAGGCAGAAGAAACAGCCAGTATAGAATCCTCAAGACAGGAGCTTGTTTGGGGTGTTTGAGGAATTACAACAAGGCTGTGTGGCTGCAGTGCAGTTTGCATGTGGAGAGCAAGGTAAGAGGTGATGTCAGAGGGGAAATTAGATAATGGGCAAGAATCAGTTTTTACCCTGAATGACATGAGAGATACCACAAGATTCTGAGCAAAGGAATTCTATGGTTAGACATGTTTCAAAAATATTATTCTGATTGCTGTGTGCATGGGGGTGGAGGCCGGGTTAAGGTTAAAAAGAGGGAGACCAGTTAAGTTGGCTATGGTGGTGAAGGAAGAAGAGAATATATTGGAGCAGGGTGGTTGTAGCAAAGGAGGTAAGAGCTGGTAGGATTCTGGATGTATCTTGAAGCTAAATAAGCCCAATATTATTTCCTAATGACTCAATGTAGATGTGAGGGAAAGAGAGGATGGATCCAAAGTTTGAGGCCTAAAACATGGAAGGATGGAGTTATCATTGATTAGGGAAAAAAGGAAGACTACAGGTGAGGCAGCTTTGGAGGCTGCATCAGACACACTTCTGTTGAGGAATGTGAGCACTGTTGGTATGGGGATGGGGATTTCCTGTAGGAAATAGAACTCACATAACTATAGAAAGAGCTGGAAAAGTGAAACTCTGGAGAGAGGAGTAAGTGGATGGGTAGAAGAGCTGCCACCCAGCCAGTCTATGAAGCCAGGCACGATTGGCCACCTAAATGGGACTCTCAGGAGGAGATTTGTAGAGACGTCAAAGGAAGCTGTGCCTCTGTGTGACTACCATCCCGGTGAAGCCAATACCAAGAACCAAATCATAGACCCATGGCCACTGTTGGTCAGAGTCAGCAGTTGGAAGGAGGAGCCAGATACGGAGCAAAAGAGAATGAGGACAAGCTGAAACTAGGACCCCTGTGCCTATTTATCTCCACATCTAATCTCAATGAACTTCAGGAGACAATGGTTGCTGCTTGGCTTCATCCTCCAAATCCTCACCAACTTGAAGCCAGAACCATAAAGAGAGGGTATAGTAGTTTCCTACTGCTGCATAACAAATCACCAAAAACATAGTGGCTTAGAAAGGTTATGTATTTGTCATCTCACAGTCCCATGGGTCAGAAGTCTAGACATGGCTTAGTTGGGTCCTTTGTTCATGATCTTACAAGGCTGCAATCAATGTGTCCATTGTGCTGCATTCTCACCTAGAGGCTTGACTAAGGAAGTGTTTTCTTCTAAGCTCATTCAGGTTGTTGGCAGAATTAATTTCCTTATGGTTTTAGGCCTGAAGGTACTGGGTTATTATTTTGACTGTTGGCCCACAGTTCCTAAAGGCCACCCAGTATCCCCTGCTACATGGATATTCACAGCCCTCCCATAATATGGCAGCTTACTTCTTCAAGACCAACAGGAAAATTTTGTTCTCAGTCGGCTAAGATAGTGCCTCTTATATTCATGTGCATGACATATCACTTTGCATTGTTTAGAAGTAAGTCATGAGTCCTGCCTGAACTAAAGGGAAGGGGAATTATACCAGGGTATAACTCACAGTCACCTTAGGGTGTGTCTACCACAGAAAGGGGATTCTAGATATGTAGTTTCACTTTAACCAACTTAACATAATACAAACTATACAGAAGGGATAATCAAGAGATCACTTGTTAAATTTGATATGTATTAGAAATAAAAGTGGATAGGTTGAGAAAACCATTGGATTTGAAACTGTATTGGGGGAGAGATGTACGACTCTCAGGTGTATATTCCTAACCCAGTCTCTACTCAGCACCGGAGATTCAAAGATCTATGTGACATGTCAACTTCATAGGGCCAAAATGATTCCCTCCTTCCCCAAATCTGATACTCTTTCAACTTTCACATCTCATCAATCCACCCTTTTTTTCAAGGCAAACCCGAGTCCTTTCTGATTCCACTCTTTCCCTTTTGTCTTCTACATTCAATCTGTCATAATTCTCTTCGCTCTACTTCCAAAACATAAATCTATGCACCTGGTCCCACCTCTACCATTACCACCCCAGACCAAATCACTGTCACCCCTCGCTGGAATTTTGCATAATCCACTCCTCTTGACTCCTCTTATGGACTGAATTATGTTCCCATACAATTCATATGTTGAATCCCTAACCCCCAATGTGACAGTATTTACAGGTAAATACTTTTGGAAGTAATTTGGAAGTAATTAAGGTTAAATGAGGTTATAAGAATGGTTGATAGGACTGGTGTCCTTATAAGAAGAAAAAGAGACACAAGAGATCTCTCCCTCTCTCCGTGTGCATGCAGGGAGGGGCTGTGAGAAGACAGGGTAAGAAGGCAGCTCTCTACAACTAGTTCTCACAACTAGGTAGTGAGGCCTCACCAGAAACCAACCCTAATAGCACCTTGATATACATTTCTGATCTCCAGAACAGAGAGAATAGAAACTTCTGATTTTTTAAGCCAGTCCATGACATTTTGTTCTGGCAGCCTGAGTAGAACTACTGATACAACCCCTACACATATTCTCCACAGAGAAGCCAGAATGATCTCTTTAAAACATAAATGAACTCATGTCACTCCCTTGCTTAAAGGCCTTCAATAATTTTCCTTGAAATTAGAATCAGATTCTCTAATGTTGGCCTACAAAATTTCACCATTTGGCTTCCGCCCTTGACTTTGACTCTATGCCATGCCATTCTCCCCCTCACTCACACTAGCTTCTCTTTGTCAGCAGAAACACCAAGCTCTTCCCTTCCACCTGGAAGCTTCTCCTCCAGTTCTTCACATGGTTGGTTTCTTCTGCAATCTTGCCTAAATGGAACCTCATCATCGATCTGAATCACCTTCTTAAACCAAGACTCTCACTCTTCCCCGCCTCCTAAACCGAAACTCTATTTCAACACTCTTGTTACCTTCATAACTTAACACAGTTTCTGTCTCTCTCTCTCTCTTTCTCTCTCTCTCTCTCTCTTTATTTTGCTTATCAATTGCCCATTTTTCCTCATTGTAAAGTAAAACTCAAGAGGTTAGTGTCCATGTATCCTTTGCTTTCTGCTGTGTCCTCAGAACTTTGGAGGCTGCTTATTACACAGGAAACCCTCAATAAATATCAAGGCTTGCTTAATCAAGGATTGAATAAATACAAGACTATGACTGGAACGAAATCCTTTTAAATATATTTTAGTAGTTTTACTAGTATTGCCATAAAATAGCTTGCCAGAGTAGAATTGCCGGGTCACAGAGTATGCACATTTTTAATTTTGATAGATCAGAAGTACTGCTTTTTAATATTTAGTGTGACTGATTTGCCACTTTAAAATTTAATTATCACAAATTTAATTTTTTCCCTCTTCTCTTTTGAAAAATGAGCCATTTCGAAACCATTCTTTTTTTTCCTCCAATGTTTTTATGATAACTGAGGTATCATAGTTCATTTTGCAAGAACTCTAGATTGTGCTTTATAGATTAGATTGATAGAGCCCATTTGTCTATGAAGAAAAAAATATGTGAATTGAATCTTCTTTTTGCACTGACCCCCCCCATTATAAAATGAATGATGTATTCTGAAAATGAAAACCCTCTTTTACATATATTTTCTGAGTGTAGATATTTTGGGGAGTAAAGGCATAAAAGTGCACTTTAACAGCACTAGTGCATGAATACTCCAAACTGAACATTTTCACTTTGAGATTTACAGTTGCTACAACAAAGGGCCCCTGAGTAATCACTTATACATATACATATCACAATTACTTAGAAGGAGGATATGCATTTATATGTTCTTGAAATCTTTCAAATGAAACCTTTAAACAGTCGCTGGAACTCAGAGCTAGGAATGCTTCACCACTTGTGTGTGCATTTGATTGGCCTCATGCTACATTGTAGTCATCAGTAGCGTCTCTAACCTTTTCCAGCTGCTGTATAGCTGTTTTATATGCACAACGGACTGGTGCAAGGGTGTGGTCGGCTCTCCACAGACATGTGCCCCTGTCAGAAAAACATAGGCCACGTACGTGTGATTCTGATAGTGGTCCGGGCAGAGGACCGTATAACTGGCTTCAACTCAGCTGAGTTTTTAATTTTTTTTAATGTTTTATTTATTTCTAGGAGAGAGAGAGAGAGACAGCGTGAGCAGGGGAGGGTCAGAGAGAGAGGGAGTCACAGGTGAAACAGGCTCCAGGCTCTGAGCTAACAGTCAGCACGGAGCCCAACTCGGGGCTCGAACCCACGAGCCGCGAGATCATGACCTGAGCGAAAGTCGGACGCTTAACCGAATAAGCCACCCAGGCGCCCCTCAGCTGAGGTTTTAAAACCTCCACTTTGATTGTGATCAAAACACAGACATTTGTGTTGAAAGAATAATTACACATTTTAAGACAGAGCAAACATTCAATAAAGATTTTTAAAATCTTATTCCTAGGAAAATACTGCCCTACTACCTTTTATATATGACACTCCATACTTATTTGCTGAATAATGTTTAAACAAATTCATTATTTAATTCTTGGCAGATTTTTTTTATTTTATCAGTCACTGACCATAACCTATACCATGATAGGGCAAAATTTTGAAATCGCTTTATTCTCTCAAGTTGCAACGCTCTTTATACCAAATTGGTTCTTAAAATTTTGCCTGATGTTGCTCGGTGTTTCTCAATCAATTTCATCCCTAAAAAGCAGGGTGACTTTCACAACTCTAGTCTTGCCGCCAGTCTCGTCTCCAGCTGTAACCCCCACTGTTCCCCGCACATTCAGGACCCCACACATGCGACTTCCAGCTCTTTCCCAAACATACCCTGCATTCTTCCTTCTGCTCTTTCTTTTAATGGCTCACATGTTTTCATCTACTCAAACTCTGCGTCTTTTTTAACTTCTATCAGATTCCACCTCCCAAGTAAATCTGCCCCCACTCCTCAACCTCTCTCCTTTCCCATTAAAAGTGTCCTTTCCAGGGCGCCTGGGTGGCTTAGTCGGTTAAGCGTCCGACTTTCGCTTGGGTCATGATCTCGCGGTTCGTGGGTTCGAGCCCGCGTCGGGCTCTGTGCTGACTGCCAGCTCAGAGCCTGGAGCCTGTTTCAGTCTGTGACTCCCTCTCTCTCTGACCCTCCCCTGCTCACGCTGTCTCTCTCTCTCTCCTAGAAATAAATTTAAAAAAAAAAAACTGTCCTTTCAGTATTTCCCTGGCACTTAGCTAACTCCAAATTGTGTGTATCTGTATTTATTATTGACCTCCTCTAGTAGATGATAAGCTCCTAAGAGTCAGGAGCCTGTGTTTACCATTTTGTATCCCCCACAGTAACTTTGTAGAATCTCGTGCCTATCAAATGCTCAAAAGTGTTAAAAGAATTGAATGGAGTTGGTGACCAACAACACTAGACGTTTCTATTAGCCGTTTTGACAGCTCAGTCATGCCTCTTAGCAAAGCCCCCTAGTGCGTGCACACTCTTCATGCACATAAAACAATAAACCATAAACCTAAAGGGTGTTTTCTTCTACCTTGCTTGTATTCTGAGTTAAACTTTGATTCTGGAACAATTCTACATGTATGTGTGTACCATCAAAAAAATGTCTTTTCCACACCAGCCAGGAGGTATGTAGGCAGAGACGGCACTGGTGAAGTGAATACATGTGTGAAATCAGTGGACATTTTCTCTATTAATATTTTGCAGGTTTGGGAGTCTCATTCTTAAATAAGTATGGATAAGTAGTCAAGGCGGATATTTGGCTGTGGGTAGTAAATGAGCACTTCTGTATTGAGACTGGTGTGACCTGTACAAAATGAATCCTAAATATGTTGATCAACTTTGGAGAATTAAAAATTAACTTTATAAATGGAAAGGAAGAGAGATCTCTAGAACCCATGCCTCAAATGATCTGGCTTTCAGAAATCTACAAAAATATTTTGTGTTTATTTGTCAACATGAAAATGTGTAAGTCACCCAAATAACTTGATGTACTGTCCAAAGCCATGACTTTTAGGTGATAAGAGCTTTTCTCACTTCTGATGTTTTATTTGTAATTTAAACCGGGAACTTTTCTATAACCATTTGTTAATTGTATCATTATGACCAACAACCTATTACTTATGGTAAAACTAAGAAGCAGCATCCAAGTGGTTCAACTAAACAGAGGTTGATATAATTAAATTTCATTTTCTCAGAAGCTCTTTTTGTACAAAAAAAAGCAGACTTCTGATGTGATATATTCTCTGAGTGTTGGTATTCATGATAATTAACAAAGAGAAGGAAGAATCTTGTGACTGGGTTAGGATGTATAGGCTAAAAGTAATGCATTTTAAAATGAGGATCCCATAGGGCACCTGGGTGGCTCAGTCGGTTGAGCATCCCACTCTTGATTTCAGCTCAGATCATGACCTCACAGTTGGTGAGTTCAAGTCCCACATCGGGCTCTGTACTAACAGTGCTGAGCCTGCTTGGGATTCTCTCTCTCTCTCTGCCTTACAATACTCCCCATCTCTCTCAAAATAAATAAATACATACGTACATAAACAAACAAACAAATAAATAAACAAACCTAAAAAAAATGAGGACCCCAGGATGAGGAGTATAGACAGAAGAATCCTCATCAGCTGGGAATGAAGTTGATGGTGACCAGGAAGATTAGTGGCTTCTGAAAAGTAATAACCATACATAATACTGTTTATGAGCACAGCAGTGCCTGTATACCACTGTTTGGGTTCATTACCGGGAGCAGGGTAAAAAGATTCCTAAGGGCCAAGGTAAGTGGAAAATGCACCACAAAAACCAGAGGGGAAGCTTTGGAAACTGCTGGATCATCAGATCAATAGACTCAAAGATGACTAAGTTAGGTTGCTTTATGCAGTTTAAACATTTGTGCAGGGAGTCTCCCCACACAGCCTTTTATTGACAGCTACAGATCAATGGTGATTTTTGATCATTTTCAACCTACATAAACCTATTGACCCCACGGCCACCTTTGGGGCACTTCAAGTCGTCAAAAATGATCAGAGGAGATAGTGTAAAATTGTCAGACTGCTGAAGACTCCAAGTAGTTTTGTGTGTCCCCAGGAGCAGAGTTAAGAGGTTAAAATGTAGTTCAAATCGCTTGCAGAACCCCAACTGGCAGAGTGTTCCAGAGAGTCTTGTCTTCATGTCTCATAAAAGGATGCACTGATTTGTATCCAGGCTCTGACCCTCATGCATAAGAGTTCCTTAAAAAAAAAAAAAAAAGCAAAGTCCCATTGGAAATATTAGTTTGCAGAGAATGGATTATTCCTGTGTTCGTCTGTTGAATAATTCTTTCCATCTGCTGCCTAACGAAAGTAGGTAATGTACTTCTAGAATAAAAATATGAATACTAGGAGGATGGGAACATGGAAAGGACAAAGACAAGTGGGAAGTGAGCACAAGCTGGTAGCCCAGAGATCAGGGATAACAAGAAATCTATCTCCTAAGAATAGGTAAGATAGAAGAGTGAGGGAAAGAAGGAGCCAAATAATGAAGAGGATGGAGTAAGAGTATTGAATCAAGAGCATCTCCATAGGGAAAGGAGGAGAGCAGGAAGGAGAGGAATGAAAGATAAAATAGTTTTTAGGGGCACCTGGGGGGCTCAGCTGGTTAAGCATCGACTTTGGCTCACCTCATGATGTCATGGTTCATGAGTTTGAGCCCTGCACTGGGCTCTGTGCTGACAGCTCAGCCTGGAGCCTGCTTTAAATTTTGTGCCTCCCTCTGTCTCTGCCCCTCCCAACTCGCTCTCTGTCTCTCTCTCTCTTTTGAAAATAAACATTAAAAATAATAATAATAATAATAGTAAAGAAAAGAAAATGGTTTTTAATGATGACTTTTACTAGTCAGTAGGAGACTATGGAGAGATTACTGAGACTTCCTTCTCCAAAGAAAAAATTTTTTAAATGTTTATTTCTTTTTTTTTTATTTTTATTTTTTAATGTTTATTTTCAAGAGAGAGAAAGGCAGAGCATGAGCAGGGGAGGGGCAGAAAGAGGGAAACACAGAATCTGAAGCAGGCTCCAGGCTCTGAACCGTCAGCACAGAGCCCGATATGGGGCTTGAACTCATGAGCAGTGAGATCATGACCTGAGCCGAAGTCAATATTCAACCAACTGAACCACCCAGGTGAAACTCCAAAGGAAGTAATTTAATCTTAAACACTTAAGATAGACAGTGCTCAAGAAAATCTGAATTTAAGGAAAAACACAAGTACTGAACAAACAAGATACAACCCCATCCACAGAATGAACTGTGCCCAAATTTTACAGCAGGATTCTAAAATAGTGACTGTTGGTGTTGGAAATCCATTCAAGAGAGAATAATATAAATGATTTCCTTAAATGTCGAAGAATATACTGGTAAGGATTTTCTTGCTACTTTAAAATTTTCTTCATGTTTTTTTCAGGTGGACTTTACTAAGCATTGACAAAAACCACATCTATTAATGAGTTTTATTTAAGATGTGTGTTTGTGTGTGTGTGTGTGTGTGTGTGTGTGTGTGTGTGTGTGTGTGTGTGTGTTTATGTAGCTCTTCAGGAGAAACAACATATTATGGGAACTTGTCCTCAATGTAAATTTATGATATAAAAATTCTCTACATTTACACATGAGATTGTCTTTCTCTTCTTTTCTTTTTTTTAAGATACAAACCAAAGTAAGCAGAACTATTGTAATCATCTTTTGTAGGAGTAATCTCGGTGGCAGGCATGCATGAACTTCAACTTGAGATCTGCAGGTCATATTTCTACATTAGACGGTGGAGATTTTGAGGCCGGGGCATTTTGAATCCTTTTTGCTTTCTGAGGATCCGAGCTATAAATGTTTATTAAAAGGATCTATAATGAAATCAGTTTTGTTATTTTTTTTAATGGTTGCCTCAAGTGTGTTGGATGAGTGAATGCCGGTTGTTAATCATTAGGTACTCATGTTACCAAAAGTGTTTGATAGTATTGCCATCTAGGGGCTGAATGGAATTCTCAGCTCTGAAATAAACTGTAATTGAGCAGGTGCTGCTATTGACAATATACATATGTTTTTGCTTTATAGCCCACATGCTTTTCATGTTTCTTATGACAAAAGCTATCTCTAAATGTCCCCCAACAGCCTACCTTTTTTATATATAATCTGTTAGAGGTGATTACTATTTGCTTTGGAGCTTATGCGTTTTTGGCATCTATTACTGAGTATTCTGAACAAAGAGGTTTTCTTTTTTGCATTATTAATCTTGTCCGTGTTTGCCCTATTTCTACAGAAAAGGAATCATTTATCAGAAAAGAATGTTTGTAATCGGGACTTGTAGCATCTTCAGATTTAATATTCATTATGGACTTTCTAGTTCTGAGCTATATTTATCTAAAAGACCAATCCAATGTTGTGGAGAAATAAGTTTTAAATATTTATGATCTAACTTTTAATATTTTAAAAAAGAGAAATTAGTATTTCTATAAAATTTGTTTCAGAGTCTGGTCGCTTAGCAAATGTTTAAATATTAAAAGATTTCAAGAGGTTAGCATGTAATATCATAATGGGGCTTATTGAAAGAGGAAAATTAACTTTACAAGTTTTTGATAAATAAAGGAAATTATATTTTCTCTGCGTGTGTTTAACACACAAGAAGAGACATTAGACAGTTGAAACGTAACCAAGAATGTGAGGAAATGGTGTCAAAAATTATCTGTGATGAGTTTTGTTTTTTTTTCTAACCAGTATTTTGGAAACTAGTTCCGTTCAATTTTGCTAGCTTGTTTTACATTCAAAATGATATTTGGAGGCCTCCAAATTAGGGAGAATTTCCATTCACATAACTTTGAGGCTTTTGGGTACCTACTCTTAGAAATAATTTCCTCTTCCCTACCTCATGTTGTTTCCCCTGTACCCACCAACAAGAGAGGAAAATTGAAGGCTATCTGTCATATTTAAACATCTAATAAACCAAACCTAATCTCACATACTATTAAGTATAAATATCCAATTAAGCCAGTCAAAACCTCCTCATGATTAGTTACATCCAATGAGTGTGATATACAACACAGAGTGGTGTATGTGTGTGTGTGTCTGTCTGTGTGTCTCTGGGTATCTCTCTGTGCATATGTGTGTGTGTGTGTCTCTGGGTGCATGTGTGTGTGATTACCTATAGACACGTTACTGGTCCACTTGCAGACATAGTCGCTATCTGTAAACAGATATATCCATCCAGTGCAGATGTAGAAAGAGCACCCCAGGCTCTTTCAAAACATGAAGACTTTTAGTTCCAGTTTTTAGTGATGTAAAATATGTTCAATGTTTTCCCCAAGCAGAAAAAAAAAACCCTCATTCTGCTATCCTTTTTTTTTCCCCTTTTAAGTCAACAAAAACCAAATTCTCAAAGCCTACCTAGCAATTACTTTTGGTAAGTTTTATAGTTTTAGTTATGGTGTTTTCAACAAATGAGAATATTTTCACATATATATCACTAGTAGACTTCTCTAAGGGTGTGCATTTATAGTTCAAGTAGCTCATTGCTTGTTGCTTTTGTGTTTTTTGTGTTTCTTTTATTGCATTTGTAAGATATAAATATGCACCAAGAGAATGAAAGAGGGAGATTGGGGAGGTGGAGAGAGTCATATGTATAAACAAATAGTACAGGATATTAATGAAAAAGAATTAGGACTGTCCCAGTTAAATCTCCAAACACTTAAGACTATCCCATTCCTTGTCCTGCAACTTGGTACCACCGATTTCCATCATGAGTGGGATCCAGCACTGACCTGAAGTATCACAGATATTTTTTTTAATATTTCTTTCTTTTTAAGAGAGAGAGAATTCGTGCATGAGTGGGGGAGGGGAATAGAGAGAGAGGGAGACACAGGATCCAAAGCAGGCTCCAGGATCTGAGCTGTCAGCACAGAGCCCGATGCGGAGGTTGAACCCACGAACCATGAGCCAAAGTCGGACGCTTAACTGACTGAGCCACCCAGGTGCCTCAAGATATTTTTTAGTGTTGTATATCACATTCTTTGGGCGCCAGCTCTGAAAAGGCAAGGATCCTATTTGATCCCTACGTTGCATATGTCTAAAATCACACATTAGATAATATATGCATGTGGTAAGAACAAGAAAAAACCCCACATTGTTTTCTTAATAATTCAGAACTCTGTTGTGATGTTTGTGCTGCCATTGCCATCGTACCTTGGCCAGAGAATAACCTTCCAGCAATTGTTAGCAGTTCCTAGAAGAAAACGAACCTGTTAATTTTCATTACAGGGTACAAGCCATCAAGCCCACCTGTTTGGGTTAGAACCATTCACAACATATCACGTTGGAATTGTGGCCACAAACCAGGCGGGAGAAGTTTCAAGCCCTTGGACTATGGTTCACACCCTAGAATCTTCCCCAAGTGGACTGAGCAACTTTGCAGTGGAACAGCAAGAGAACGGACGAGCATTGTTGCTACAGTGGTCGGAGCCTGTAAGAACCAATGGTGTGATTCAGGTAACGTCTACCCTGCATATGAAGTCACTTTTGGTGTTCTCCAGATAAACAGATGAGCCCTGACATGCCATCATGTCACTGTGGGAAAACACCCTTCACAGTCGGTTTAATTCTCCTTGATAGCTCCTCCAGGCACTCAATCATAGATCAGACAAAATTGGCTCCCATGTATTATGCTTCCTATGAACCCAACACTGGGCTAAGTGCTCTCCGTGGATTATCTCATTTAATTTTCACATCAGCTCTACCAGGTAGGTACCACTAAACTTCATGAGGTATAATAAACGCTGAATAATTGCCCAAGCCCACATTGCAAATGACCGAATTGCAATTTGAAGTCAGGAAGTCACACCAAAACTGAACTCGAAATGACTGTTCTTACTGCTTCCTGAGTTATCCTGCCCAGTTATTTACTCAAGGCTTGCCTATCTTATGCTTTGAGCAGAGCCCTCTAAGCAGAAGACATGAAGCCCCAAATGTCTGCTAACTCCCCCACCTCCATATATAACCATGAGGAGTTACCTTATTAATGTCACAGATATGTCTCACATTTCACTGGTCTATGAGCACAAAGAAAGTTGAATTTCCATTATTAGACCACATTTTGATACTTTGAACCATCACCCACATGAAAGCCAGCATTCGTCTCCCTTTGTAATGTTCCTCCCCAATGGTAGGGGGACTTACCTGTCAGTCTACTACTGCCTCTAGCCCTGGGCCAGCATTTGGCCCTCATCACCTGCCTTCTGCAGAATTCCCCAGCCCACAGCTGCCCAAGTCCCTCTGCCCTCCCTTACTGCTCCCTCTCAAGGTGGCCAAGAGTCCCCTGCTAATTCTACACAGAACAGTTAAGACTAAGCTGTAACTTTGTTGAAAGCTTCACTGAAAACCCAGTAAGGAATATGACAGCAGAAATGACCTACAGCAACAACGTACAACTGTAACAAGAGCTCACGGGCCGAGGCCCATCCTCATGGGCCTCCATGGAGCAGCCTTACTGCTTAGTCCAATGGCTGCCTCTCAGCGGAGTTCCGGGCCTGCCGCAGGCAGCAGAAGCAAGCGGCTTTCTACAAGCCTGCTTACATGTGACAGAGCCTGACTTCCCCCACTCGAGGACAGGAGGCTTGAGCGAGAGGATCTGTGGTCTTAAAATCCAGCCCAGAGCCCTAAGATCTCATCAGAGAAAAGAATCTCTCTTCAGGCTCATCAAAGTACCTCTCTTTGTGAGTGTTTGAGTCCCATTCCAGTGTCTGCCTTTTCCTGGCATGATTGACAATAGAATATCTACTCCTTTACCTTCATTTACATTTTGCCAAATATTTATTGAGCTTCTACTAAGTACCAGGCATCTTTTCAGGAGTGAACATGACAGGCAAGATCCCTGCTAGCATACACCTTACCTGTGTGTGTGTGTGTGTGTCTGTGTGTGTAATAAACAGTGGGGGGTTCAGGGAGGCAGACCAAAAGCTAGTACACAAATAAGCAAGAGAACTTCAGAGCAGGATGAATACTATGAAGAAAATTAAACAGAATAATGTAATTATGCCTGCTCAGGCTATTTTAGAATGGATGATCATTTGAATTGAGTTGACATCTGAGCTGAGTCCTGAATGACAAGACCGAGTCAGTCATGTGAAGATATGAGAGCAAAATGTTCCAGACAAAGTGAGCAGCAAATGCAAGGCCTGAAGCCAGGAATGAACTTGATGTATTCAAATAAAGGGAAGAAAACACTGTGGTTGAAGCACTGGGAGTGAGAGAAAGATGAGATTGGCAGATTGGTAAGAGGTGGACTGTGCCCAATATTGTGGGCTATGGTGAGTTCAGGATTTATTCTAAGGGCAATGAAAAATTACTGAAGGTTTCAGGCAAAGGTGTAGCATAATCAAATTCATGTTTTTCAAAATCACTCTGGCTGCTATGTAGAAAATGGACCCTAAGAAGATCAGTGGAGTTTAGGAGATATTAAAAACTCAGGGTGGTAGAGTGAGGGGGTGCTGTGAGAGTAGAGGATGTGGGTGGAGTGGAGATACATCCAGAAAGCAAAGTTCACAAGATCTGTCAATGGACTGGATGTGAACATGAAGGAAAAGGGATATTTTAGGCCTTGAATCATTGACAGGGAAGGTAAGGTTGGAAAGTCTACAGGTTTGAAGGGGCATGTAGGCAGTTGGAGGTATAAGTCTAGAATTCTCGAAGCAGTTCTTCACAAACATAAATACATATATTTGGAATTCATTAGTATATAGGTGGCATGTAAAGCCATGGGCCTGGAGGAGATCAGGCATAGAGAATATAACTAGAAATGATGAACGGCAAGGATCAAGTTCTGGGGAATACAGAAATTTGGAGGTCCAGAGGAGGAAGTGGGCCCAGCAAAGAATATTGAGAAGAGGCAGGCAAGGTAGAAGGAAAAGTAGATGAGCAGGGCATCCCAACACTGTGGAAAGAGTCTGTTGAATGCTGTTGAGAGATCATGTGAAATGAGGGCAGAAAAGTCACCCTGGATCAGGAAACGAGGTAATCACTGTGACCTTGACAGGAAAGTCAAGTGGTGAAATGAGGAACCTGGTTGGGATGACCTGAGGAGAAAATGGGAAGAGAAGGAATGGAGGACAGCAACTCTTTAAAGAAGTATAGGGGACAAGCAGAGAAACAGGGCAGTAGCTGGCGGACTATAGTGTCAAGAAGTTTTATTTAAAAATCAATGAAAGATACTAGAGTACATTTAAACACTAATGGAAATATCCCAGTAGACGGAGATCAATCGGCGATGCAAGAGATAATGAGAATGATTGCGGGAGTGAGAGCTATAGGAAGGAGGAGGTATGGGATCCAGAGCTCAGGTGGGCAGCACAGGGGCAGAGATACTTTCCAGAGCATGAGGAAGGACAGCAAACAGTGTAAGTCTAGATCCACATGGTTATGGTGATGATCATATATAACATGAGAATATTCCTTTCTGACTGCTTCTACTTTCCCAATCAACACATGGTTCTGTCAACAGACACCAACAGGGAGGAGGGTACTGGCAGGTGGTGGGGAAAAAAGAAGATACGGAAGAATCACTTTGGAAAGTGAAAGAGCAAACATATGGGGGAATAGAACAGGACCACAAGTGGGAGTCACCCAGTTAACATTTCTAGTAAGAAAGTGAGACCAGTCAGCATATCTGAGTGTTTTCCCCCAAACCAGTTAGAAGCTAAAGTACAGAGGTAAAGCTAAATTTAATACCAGTAACAGATTTGCTAGGTGAATATGAGGGGGCTCAGTGACTAATAGAGGCTCTCAATTTGATTCTGGAAGCTAATCTCTCTTCAGAAAATATACTGTTTCTCTTCCTCAGAGGTGTGGGTTTGCCCTAGGACTCCAACTAGAAAAAAATATCACACTGAAATACAATAGTCCAACATAAACAAATTTCCAAAAGTCTAGATTTCATCTTAAATAACATCAAAGTATATCAACAGTCCAGTCCAAGTTAAGTTTCCTTGTGAGAATGTTGCAAACTAGATTTGCCTCCCCAGAGATTCTGATATATGCCCTAGCCCCACGTGAGGGAGGCCACCCTAGGGAGTTACCACCATCCACAGGAATGTATCGTATCTCTCAGGTGCACTGAGGTTGGAAAAGGGCAGGAAATCACTATACAAAACATCTGTATTCAAGTTGAGTTACTTCCTATCTTTCCCAAAAAACAATGAATAATATGGAATGAAAATTTGCTCTACATTTATAATGAGTGCTCAGATGATTCTCCCCATAACAAAAGAACATGTTGCTTCAGAGAAGCACTCATGGCACACAAGAGAGCACAGGATGGCTCCTCCATCTTCTCCTCATCAAAGCATGCATCTGTATTTGTGCATATATGTATGACAGATATATATGTGTATGTGTGCATGTATGTGTACCCACACATGGATGCACAGACATCTCCAGCCCTGGCACCCTAGCACAAATGATTAAGCATTATAAATCCATTCTCTAGTAAATGCTGTAGGAGATAGACAATGTAGATAAGTCCTACTTACCCCACCCAAAATGAGATCCAGAGTTCTTGTCATCTCTAAAACAGGGGATTCGAATACTGTTCCTTTAAAACTAAATAAATAAATAAGAGGAAACCCCATGAGCAATTTTTGAGCCCAAGAATAGCTTCTATAGTCCTTAGCTTTTAGATATGTGCTTACATGATATCCAATACTTTAAAAAAAGGCAAAGAAAACTGTTGGTCTTCTTTTTGTGGACTTTACAGTAATCCAAAAAGGGCACACTAGTGAAATTAATATCAGAATGTTTCATCTCGATTGGGATTATCCAGAGGAAAAATAGGAGGGCAAGAAGGGGAAAGGGGATGAGTTAGCTACACTGAGAAATCATAGGCTACACATGATTTTCCCTCTGCGTCTCTTCTCCCTACAGACATACAACATCTTCAGTGAGGGTATCCTGGAGTATACTGGCTTGAATCGTCAGTTTCTCTTCCGACGCCTGAACCCTTTCACTCTCTACACGCTGACCCTGGAGGCCTGCACGAGGGCTGGTTGTACACACTCAGTGCCCCAGCCTCTCTGGACAGATGAAGCCCCTCCCCACTCTCAGCTGGCCCCTACCATCCAGTCTGTGGGGCCCACCAGCGTCGAGCTGAGCTGGGCTGAGCCTGTATACCCGAATGGAAAGATAATTCGCTATGAAGTGATTCGCAGGTGCTTCGAGGGAAAAGCTTGGGGAAATCAGACAACCCAGGCCAATGAGGAAATTGTTTTCACGGAATATAATACAGAAAAGAACACATTTATGTATACTGATGCTAGTTTGCAGCCGTGGACGCAGTGTGAATATAGAATCCACACTTGGAATTCAGCAGGCCACACCTGTAGCTCCTGGAGTGTGGTAAGGACAATGCAGGCGCCCCCACAAGGGCTCTCCCCCCCTGAGATAGCCTATGCATCTACGAATCCCCCAAAGTTGCTGATTTCCTGGATCCCGCCAGAACAGCCTAATGGTATTATCCAGTCATATAAACTTCAAAGGAATGGAGCGCTCTACCCTTTCAGCTTTGATTCAATGACTTTCAATTACACCGATGAAGAGCTGCTTCCCTTTTCTACATACAGCTATGCGGTCATCGCCTGTTCGAGTGGAGGCTGCTCCCCCAGCAAGCCCACCAGCATTACAACCCTCGAGGCGCCTCCAGCTGGGGTCAGCCCTCCAGCTCTCTGGGCCATCAGCGCTACCCAAATAAATGCATCGTGGCCACCGCCATCAATTCAAAATGGAAAGATCACTAAATATTGGCTGAGACTGGATGGGAAGGAGTACCTGGCTGGGCAGAGCCTGTCCCTGCTGGTGTCCCACCTGCAGCCTCATACTCGATATGATTTCTCGCTGGTGGCCTGCACAAAAGGAGGTTGTACAGCTAGCACATCAAACTCTGCCTGGACAATGGAGGCCCCACCGCAGAACATGGACCCTCCAAAATTGCAAGTCACAGGCTCAGAGTCGATAGAAATCACCTGGAAACCTCCCAAAAACCCAAATGGTCAGATCAGAAGTTATGAACTTAGACGGGATGGAACCATCGTCTATACCGGCCTGGAAACTCGTTATCATGATTTCACTCTCACCCCAGGTGTGGAATATGGCTACACAGTGGCCGCCAACAACAGCCAAGGTGGGGTTTTGAGTCCACTCGTCAAAGACAGAACCAGCGCCTCAGCGCCTTCAGGGATAGAACCCCCAGAATTGAAGGCCAAGGGCCCACAAGACATTTTAGTGAACTGGGATGCTCCAGTGAGGACAAATGGTGACATTGTCAACTACACCCTCTTTATCCGAGAGCTATTTAATAGAGAAACAAAAGCCATACACATAAACACAACTCATAATTCTTTTGACACACGGTCGTGTGTAGTAGACCAGCTGAAGCCATTTCACAGGTAGGTAGTGGACTCCGGGTTTTCTAAGAGCAAACCACTGTCCTTTCTATGGCATGAGCCCTTGGTCAGTTTAAATGAAAACTCTAAAACAAGATGTAGGATGTCCCCGACCCCTGACCCCTTAAGCATTGACAGTGGACTAACCACATCCTCATCCAGCCAAAGCTTGTTTGCATCACTTCTAGAGAGTCAGATTCTTGCAGGTGGTATCTTGAGAGTCAGTTTTTTGAAATGTTTGCAATTCACCACAATGTCTGGAACAAGTGATACAGAGAACATATATATGTAGTCCCTCGTGAAATCACACAGACCCCTGGACAGTTCTGAGAGTCCAAATGGGGTTATTTGACCCAGTCTGTGAAGAAAATTAGATATTATTTTAAGGATGAAAAAGGTGCCAGTGAGAGCTGTTACCAGGGAGAGTTGGACTGACCCAAATTTTGTTCTGGGGAGAGCCTTTTTACTGATTCCAGCACTTCCGCCAGGGATAATGAGACTCATCGGACTCTATTTCCTCATCCCCTTAGGATCTCCCCAGCCCTGATCTCATGACTTCCCAGGACCATGACATTTGGCCAGCTCATGCGTCTCAGTGATCCCACTCTGGGCTCTCTGACGTGCATGGTGTGTATTGTCTCTACAGGAAGGAACCTTCTCACTGGCCCTTTTTCTATAGCTGAAAGAATTACTTGGCATTTTTCCCCATCGCATTTTAAGTAACTTACATCCCCAGAGAGAAGAGTAATAAAAGACATTTTATGCTTAAAATTTAGTAAAATGAACAGAATCACTTAAAAAAAATTAAAGGCTGAAAGAGTGTTGATTTCCAACCACCACTGGTAAAATTCAGCTATTATTGTAATCTACTGATGTGTAGATTAGATCCCTCCTATAATTATCTCTGATATATAGTGCTGTTTAAATGAAACATTCATGGTCTTATGCATCTACTCATGACAATTATTTAAGGTTGCATTAAATATTAAACAGTAATTAAAACTTGTGTAGGTATCTTTCATAGCTAATCCACATGCTGTGTGTGTTGCCTTTTATCTGACTCTGATTCAGGGCATGAAAGAGACCCAGGTTAGCTGCACAGCTATACATTTTAAACTGACTTCTTCTTTACCTGACTGGTACCTACAAGTTTTACAAATCATATCAACTTGCTCCCCTTTCAAACTCTTACTCAAAAAGATTTCTAAAGAAGAAAAGCATTTCCAGATGTGAGAGAAGCACTTCTCACAGGCTGGGGAGGGAGAAAAAAGTTTGATAATCTGATAAGCCTAGCAATGATATTTAAGGGGCTAAGAGATGTCCTCTTCACTTTCTATTCAATCGAAGATGTAAGTGACATTAAATCACCTGAAACAGCCTCTCGCTTGTATATGAATTTGGGGTTCATGTAGTTTGTGGTTTTCCTAGCAGCTTAATGTCTACTGAATACTGCAGATTAGTGTGTCCTCCTGGGCACCTGCAGGAAGAAGAAGCCTGGAAATCCTCTAAGTAGCAAAAGACACATGAGCCAGAATTTTAAAACTACCACAGGTAATCCAGAAAGCAAATAATCCATGTGTAGAAAAAGGACTTCACAGAATTGTTTTGGAGTCAGGTCTGCAATATGCACCCACAAATTGATGCACCCACAAACCAAAAGTCCTATCGCAGTGGAGAATAAGCATGGGAGGAGTAGACAGGAAGGAGGAGTGGAAACCCGGAATGAAAGATGTCGCAAAAGGAGAAAGAAGTGTAATTAAGACGAGAAAGTGGGAAAAGAGGCCATGAGAAATAGAAAAAAAAAAAAAAAAAAACAAGGGAGAGAACAGAAGCAATGATTAGAGGAGAGAAAGGAGGAAAGAGAAGAGGAAAAGGTCAGAACCAAAAGAAATAAAGATAGAAAGAAAGGTGGCTGTGGTTTGAGGGAAAACCAAGGATGTCGTAAAATCAGTGGGGCATGGGAACAGAGAGGGGAAAGCACTTAAGTGCGGCCATAGGCATTTAATACTAACAAAACCCTCTCTTGTTGGAAAGGGAAAGTCCCAGCTATGTAAATAGACCTTTCCAGGCAGCAGGAGACCAACTATGAGGCAAAACATAATTGATTGGTTGAGTTTAACTGGATGGTGATAAGGTGTCCCCATGATTGATAATCTAGCGTGTAGCTGGGTTTACTTTGGCCCCAAAAGGTCTTTATGTGGTGTAAGAAAGCCTGTTTTAAGATGTCAGGTATCAGGTGAGGGGATTTATTACCACGGAGACTTTAACTCCTTGATGTTCCTTCATGACCTGGAAACATTCCTGGGGAATCATTCAGCTCCAGCTGTGGATGTAGAAAAAGCCCAAGGCTACTGAAAACTGGTTCATATGCCCCAAGATCCGCATTCATCATCACTGTGTTAAGTAATTCTGCAGAGTACCAGAGTTTTTTATGTTACAGAGAATCTTAGAAGTTCATTTATTCCTTACATTCCGGTTTAAGGAAAAATTGTGCCCACCCTTTCCAAACAGATGAGAATCTTTGTTTTAGTTTGGAAAGCCAGGATGGTGTAACACGTTCTACACCGTTCATGGAACTTTGTTGTTCTTTAAAAAGGCTAGCTGCAGATAAGAATAAACATAAACTTAGTTGTCTTTTTCCTTTCAAAAAACAGTCTGTTAAATATCCTTTCCGTGAAAATCTATTTTGCCAGTAATGGGCAGTTTCTGCCTTGTGTCCTGAAGGTATGAGGTACGAATTCAAGCCTGCACCATGCTGGGATGTGCGTCAAGTGACTGGACATCCACACAGACCCCTGAGGTCCCACCTCGTATGCAACCGCCTCCACATCTCGAGGTCCGGATGGCACCCGGGGGATTCCAGCCCATGGTTTCCCTTCTGTGGACAGGACCACTTCAGCCAAATGGAAAAGTTTTATATTATGAGTTGTACAGAAGACAAATAGCAACTCAGTCTGGAAAATCGAATCCAGTGCTAACTTATAATGGAAGTGCAAGCTCTTTTACGGATTTCGAACTATCACCTTTCACAGAATATGAGTATCAGGTAAGAAATGTGTATTATCACCAATTCACGCCGAGATTGTATCAGCACCTGCCTGTAAAAATCGTTTGCAATTTGAAAAGCCACTTAAAGAAACATGGGGCTTAAGGAATTTAACAAGGTCCTTTAAAAAATTTTTAGGCAGAGGGGGCCTGGGTGGCTCAGTCAGTTGAGCCAAGTTGACTTGGCCTCAGATCATGATCTCGTGGTTCGTGGATTCAAGCCCTACATCAGGCTCTGTGCTGACAGCTCAGAGCCTGGAGCCTGCTTCTGATTCTGTATCTCCCTCTCTCTCTGACCCTCCCCAGCTCAAGCTCTCTCTCTCTCTCTCTCAGAAATAAATAAAACATTACAAAAATTTAAAAATTTTTAAGCAGTAAATGAGGGAGGAAACACCATATTCATTTGCCTTTTTCATTTCCTTGGTCCTTGATCCATGTGAAAAAGGTTTGTTATTCCTATGTAAATTTCAAGTGAAGTATTTGCATTTCTTATTAATGAAGTGATTTCTACCATTAAGCTTCCCTCTGTCAGTGTTGCCTTGGCAGGAAACACTCGTTGTTAAGAAAAATCACTTTGAAAATAACTCATTAATTGTACCAAGATAAAATAAAACCCAGTGGCAAATACCTTCACCCTCTGTGCTCAAGAAAGACATGGAATGTCGAAAAATATCGAGGAAAATAACTCGCCTGCGCATGGGAACAAAGCAAGCTTTGTATGAGAGCAACCTAAAAATTAGGACCTTGCATATCCCCCCTAGAAAGCTGAGAACTGAGAAAAATATTCTGAAAGTATTCTGAAATCTATAGAGGACTTCTGTTAGGTTTACTGTTTTTCTATCAGAGTGCTTTTGATTGTTCTTATGATAGCACCCCCACTTCCTGGCAGGGAGATGATCCTCCACCCCCTTGCCCAGGTTTGGTAGGAGCATCAGCGTATGCATCGGGCAGGCTGTCTCCTAACCAAGAGGTGTGCACATAGGCCATGCTCCGCCCCTCAGATTCATCCAGGTCTTGATCTTCAGCACAGTGACTCAGAATTTTAAAAGGTGGAGGCGAGAGGTCCTGATAAAATATCCCCAATCTCAATCCAAAAGCTTTTCTTATTTATCCCTGCTATTTCCGAGCATGATTCTTCAACTATCCTTTTACTTCTACGTACTCCCAATAAACTTCCTTTTGCATAAGTCAGAATCAGTTTGTCGCTGGCAGTCCAGGCTCGCTGATTGATGCAAGCACTAAGGGCCAGGCACAATGCCAAGTGCAGTTTTCTAAAAGATGAAACTGAGCCTTGAAAAGCTTACCTTAACCAGAAATAATAAAATCACTAAGTCACTAGAAATATGTTGAGCAAATCAATGAGTATAGTAATTAGAGGTAACATTTTAAGTGTGAGGAGAGTATATTTTTGGCCAATAATGTATGAGACAAATTACCCAATGAAGTTAGTGAAAATTGAAAATGTAAATAGATTCTTGAATGGTTTGTAGAAATACACGGATATATATATCCATAATCTCTTGTTTTCATTTCCAAATCTAAACCTCACTTAAAAACGACTTTTTATTCTAGTTTTGGCACAACTCATTTGGCACAAAACTCAATCTAAACAAACTTGAGACTGTTTATAGCATTTATCCCTTCTAATGTGAATATTTATATGTTTGCTATAGAAATATCGTGTCTCATTACCAGATCATTCTGAGGATATTACAAAATATGCAGTATATGTATTGTATAACCCTTCCAAAATCTGGAAAAAAAAAAAACCCAAAATTATTTAAAAACACATCAGGACCCAAGGGTTTAGGGTGAGGATTATGGTTTATATTATGAAGGAACAAAATACCTATTGATACCACAGTTAGAAACAAGTTTTCAGCATCTATGTGGTTGGCCATCCTTTTGTTCTTTTCTCTATATATTTACTAAACAGTGTAAGTTATCAAAGACTCTTCTATTCTCAATTATCTAGTTTACTTTATAATTAAAAGCACATCTTTGTGACAGAGCTGAATGAAATCAGCATGAAATCCTCAGCCTCTAAGTAGATGAAACTAAATGCCCCACTGAGAGGCACGTGGGCAGCTGTTTAGGCATCTAGCTCTTAATTGCAGCTCAATCATGATCTCACAGTTCATGGGATTGAGCCCCATGTCAGTATACCTGCTGACAGTGCAGAGCCTGCTTGGGATCCTCTCTCTCTCTCTCTCTTTCTCTCTCTCTCAAAGTAAATTTAAAAAGACCCATAGATACTTAAAGTAAATCAGTGATTATAACTTCTTTGGCCTTATGTTGTGTTGTTGGGTTCAATAATTGGCCACATGATCCATAGAAGTTTTATGCCAGTTTTTTGAAGGAATGATAATGCCATGCATGTGTCTTAGCTCTCATGAGTTTTCCTCCTAGGATCTAAAGACAAGTAGGAGCCAAGGAACTCACAGTTCAGAGGAGACTGGATCTCAGGCTTTGCTGTTCCTATTGTAACCCTTCCCGTTGGCTTTGTGTCATGATCCTCGTCTGTACTCATTCCACCCAAATGGATGCATTGCATTGGGTTTTCATAACAAACTGGTCTCAAATTTACATTCACTAGCTAATCCTACCTTGTTACAACATAAGGATACAGAGCAAAAAGGTAAAATCTAGACTCTCTGCCCCAAACTCAGTCCTCACAGGAAATATTTTGAAAAATATAGATTAAGGACTAGAATAAATGAACTAAAATAGTGAATTTATTTAGCCAGTGTAACTGCTGAGTCTATATAGACCCTGAATTATCATATAGAAGCCATTTAGGATGTAATGTACTAAAAGAATTGATTTCCCTTTTACAAAAGAACATTCTGCTGTTGAGATGAATTTACATTGCTCTCAAATTTGTCTGAGGGTTATTTCATCTGCAAGCTGCCTTTCAGAAAATACCTTCATTGTCCTAGCGACATGAGTTCACCCAGCATCTGTCAATGATTTGACTCTTCTGCAGGGGATTGTGTTTTTGAGGTAATTTATATTTATATTGGTAAGGTATGAAACTAAAGAACTGAGAAACTGCCCAGAGATATGGACCTATTCATCAAAAAGGTGGAGATGATCTGTAATTGGGTAGGTAACCTTCCATGTGGTATACCAGGAGGGTGTCTGATGCCATTGCCCACCCTACCCCATTGTACTCATTTCTGTTTTGGCAGCCGCCAAAATTTATTATGTGGGAAAAACAAGACAGCACTTACTGGAATAAATTCACCAATCAGTTGACCAGTATTTGAGCTCTGGGAGAAAAAAATGTAGAATGGATGAGTTTTGATGGACAGAAGGGACAGAAACTATGTTCTTACTAAGAGAAAAGGGGATCCTCGCTTCAGGAAACCCTGGAGGGTGAGAACCAGCCAACATCACCTACCTCACAACAATTCACATAACCAGCTTGATAACTGTTGCATTTGAAGGTGGGCAAATATATATTTACAGGCACTTTCTAAGTTTTCAGTGATACTTCCATATTGAACGTCTTAAGGAAGTGGTTCCCAGTGTTTCTAGTACAAAAGGATTACCCAAAAAATACGTTCAAAGTGCAGATTACAAGGGGTAAGGGTGGGGATTCTCAGAATTTGTATTTTTAACAAGCAACTTAGATGGCCCACAACCCTTTTTTTTTTGAGAAATACTGCCCCAGAGGGTATAGCATTGTTGCTATGCTACTTAAGCCGGATTTTTAAGCGGTGATTTCCTAATTCAGTGGCTCTCAGCCTTGACTGCACATTAGAATCACCTGGGGAACTTTAACAACGTTCCCAGTGCCCTGGCCCCATCCCTTTGTAGTTCTGATCCTGGGATGGGTCCAGGCATCAGTGCATTTCAATAGGTCCCCAGGTGATTCTAATGTGCAGCCAGGGCTGAGACTCATAGTCCTAAACCATCATAAACCGATTGCCTAAATAAGTGAAGCCAGCTCTCCACAAGTGCCTCATTTACATGATGATAATTGATGACCAACCTATTTACCTTGGTCTCTCCATGACTTTCCTAAACAGTAGTCCTATTGTTGTGGTGTGAAGCTGGAAAGGGGGCAGCATATATTACCTACAAAGTTCACGTCTCAATTAATCAACCAATTTCTTCTACTCTTGCTTGTGGCTTTTGTTTGCTTTTTGTTGTTCGATTTTGTTTCGTTTCTCATTTGGGAGACCTGGTCTTTGGTAGTAAGAATTAGAACATTCAGCACCTTTAAAATGGGATTTTCCTAATTTGATCCATTTCAATATAGCTTCCAGAGATTCTGAAGGATCAGTTTTAATAAAAACCATAAGATCTGAAAGATAAATCATAGAAATTTGGAAGTGTGGTTTTTGTCACAAGACAGATGGGGTGTCTCTGCAGAACCACGCGGTGCAGAGAGAACAAGCATTCTCAGTGAATTTCAAATGCAAGTTAGTTTACCAGAACCTAATTCTCAAAAACTCTATAAAATGGGTGATTCATACATAAATGAGACACATCTTTACTGAACAAAATTCCTCATGCACAGACCTTTTCCTTAAGTGGGGATTACAGGCTTCCCATTCCACGGAATATTGACAACCCAATGTGATACTTTTCACGAGCAGTACTCACTTCTGTCTTCAACTTTTTTCAAAATTAGGCGGTACTGATACATACGGTATAAACTTCCGCATCCTGTGTGGGGAAGTTCTTAATTGTTCGGCAAGCAAATTAAGAAGATGGTCTCTGCACAGGCTTTAGAGAGGACCCCGTGTGTGAGTCTACTCCATAAGCAGCTTGGGTTTTGACCTGCAGGGAGGGAGCTGGGGCCGGCCGATGAGCAGCTCTCGTAATTGTGCATTCATATTCATACTCTCGCTTAAGGCAGTGACTCACCATGGATTTGCCAGGGCTTGCCGTGGCTCCCCCTTTCACCGAATCATGCTGTCAGTGACTTAATTAGTTTTCCTGAAACTTCCCCACTTTGACAGGGTTTGCAATAAGCACCTACACTCACATGATCTCCAAAGGCCTGCAGCACCTCGTAACTGGGTGACTGAGAAGTGACAGGTCAGCCTCAGAGGGAACTCGATGACTCACTAAGTGTGGGTCTGATAGAGCCGGTGCTGTAGGAGGCCTGAGGTTTTCTAACAGACCAACTCTGCCTCCAAAAAATTCTGTGTAAAAATTTATGCCGAAAGAATGGAAGGAAGGGCTGAGAAGGAAACATATGAGGGGACTCTCAGTGTTCCTGCCAGAAACATCTGTCTGAAGACTGAAGGGGGCGCTAGTGAGGCCCTCTCGGTGCACCCGCACAAGCTGTGGGTGACCCCTGGAAGGGAGAAGAAGAAAGGACAGAAGCTTCTAGTCCTTCTCTATTTCTTGATCCTGGAGCAAATTAACCTTTCCCAATGGTTTCCCCCTGTGTTAAACATAATAATAATAATTTTTATTTTAGAGTGAGCTCAAGCAAGGGAAAGGGGCGGGAAAGAGAGAGAGACAGACAGACAGACAGACAGAGTCCCAAGTCCCAAGCAGTCCATGCACAGAATAGAGCCCCATAAGGGCCTCAATCCCATGATCCCGGGATCTTGACCTGAGCCCAAATCAAGAGTTGGACACTCATCTGACTGAACCACGCAGGCGCCCCTCCTCTGTGTTTAAATGAAAATTCTCTGCAGTTCTCAATTCTAGGAGCCTCAGAGGGGGTAATTTACAAGCATACACTTAATAAATTCAAATCAAATTTTATCTTCTCCTGATTTAATCTATAGTTAGTAAAACCAGACAGAATGTATTCTGATCCTAAGCCATTTCATTTTCTAACCGTGTTTAAGTTGTGTCAAAGCAAGTGCTTTTATGAGACCAACTTCAGACAATCAATAGTTGTATGGTTCTCTACCACCAAAATGGACATGTGGAAACATCAGCAGTGGTGTTTCCTAATGAAACCCAATGTATTTCTTCACTAATACATGTATTTAATAAATTATAAATAGATTATAAAACATAAATGTAAATAAATAACAAATAATTTATTTCATTTACTACATATGAGTCCCATTTAGGTTCTTGAGAAGACTTACATCATCAATCATGTATCTTGATTATTTTACTACAAGTGATAGGAAGCCAACTTTAACTTGGACAGAGATTGTTTCTGTTCACCCATCTGGGAAAGTGACCAAAGAAATTCCCTGAAATTTCATAAATCCAGGGCTTTATGAATATGTGGGAAACACTTTCAGCCAGAAACGAGGGCTGCCCCAGCACCCTGTGCACACCCACCATGCTACTGTGAAATAGATACAGTTTCCAGGTTCTTCCCCATTAGAAGCTCATAGCCATCCTGTTTTCCAGCTCAAGAAATTGAGTGAAAATCACACAGCTTGGACATGATACTTAATTTCCCATAATCTCGCTTAAAAAAAAAAAAAAGAATGGGTGTGTTAAGAGAACTAGGAGATCTTGTATGTCTAACAGGATACCTGCTATGTATTAGCCCCACCTCCCTGCTCTAGCCTCAGCCCCTACTATTTAAAAGTAGGAGATACTTTCTTCTAAGACAGAAAAGAGCCAGGTAAAAAACAAACAAACAGACACCTCTTATGTCTTTATCAGTGAGTCATTAATGAAATGCTGGGATATAAAAATCTCTGACCAACAGCACAGTTGGCTCTGAAGGGGTGATGCCCCTTCAGTGAGTGGTCCAATCTTCTCTGTCCTCGCCACTTCTGTTCTTCCCCACATACCCACGACTAAGATTCCGTCCAACTTTGAGTCTGAGTCTGCACTTCTGTGACTGGCTATGCAATTCAGATGGCTCATTTTCTGTTGCTATCACCTTTATCCTATCCCGTTCCTAAGCATTTTCTAACCACTTTTAGAGAAAACTTATGGAGCATGTTTTCTGTTTGGTTTTGGACTTGCATTTAATTAGGCATTAATCTTGCTAACGTATTTCTGACCAGCATGGAGCCTTTTGTTTGGTTAGTCTCTCCCACAAGAATTAAGCTGCTCCCACCCTCAGCTCCCACAGCTCAAGGTATTAAATGATTTATTGATATTGTCTGTCTCAAACAGTGCATTCGTTCTAAAACTTTGGAGCCAAGGTGCTACAGCTCAGACTGAAGGCCATCAGGACAATTCCATGAATAAAAGTCTGAATTCTTCCACGAGACCAGGGACTGGACCATGTCATTTTTTGCCATCAGGTTTTTGGTTCCAGCCAGCGATCATTTCTTCCCACGTGCATGTGAGCGCACTCAGGAGCATGCTCTAGTTCACATGTGTGTGTGTCTTTTCGTTCTTTTTCTCTCTCATGGCATCCCTTAGGACTCTATTCTTAAGCTCTGATTGTTGGCAATCTTTACATTGCCTTTGAGACAAGTTATTCGTCTGAGAATGTGTTGGTTCTCACCCTCATGCTGATGCAACCCAGATTTATATTTCACTTAAGCCAATATTGATCCTCCCATCTTTGTGCTGGAAGCTTGTTTGCTGGACATGAAATGTTAAATGCAACCAAATTTTCTCCAACTGAAGGTAGAAAATGTGTAATTCCAACCACCCCATAGCTCTTCACCAACAGTACCTGTTCAATGTGAAAAATCAAGGCTCTCCCAATCCATTTGAAATGTAGGTCCTGTAAAAATATCCAGGAAAGGATGAGACATGTTTCACTCATTTCTCTTTATCCTATTACTTGAATACATAATAATGTATTATTAATCAGCTGCCATGTTCATAATGGATACCTAGTTACTAGGATTGGGGCAGGAGGCTAGAAACCATGAACTCTATTCCTCGGGGGCTTAACATTTAGTTGATTAGACAAAGAAACACACCCATGAGTAATATATCCGTAAAAATATAGGGATAGAGACACCTGGGTGGCTCAGTCAGTTAAGTATCTGACTCTTGATTTTGGCTCAGGCCATAATCTCATGGTTCTTGAGACTGAGTCCTGCATCAGGCTCTGCACTGACAGCAAAGAGCCTGCTTGGAATTTTCCCTCTCTCCCTCTCTCTGCCACTCCCTCACACTCTCTCTTTCTCTCTCAAAATAAATAAGCATATAGATAGATAGATAATAGATAGATAGATGGATGGATGGATAGATAGATGATAGATAGATAGATAGATAGATAGATAGATAGATAGATAGATGGATGATAATACAAGCTATGGGGAGAGATATTTGAAAGATCTGAGTGGTGGTGCAGAAATAGTGAGAAACAGAGAATGCCTTGTCTTCAGGATGGCATGATTTCCACACCAAGCTCTCATGGCCCTCCCCCCACCAATTCCACTCTCTGGCCAGATAGGCTTGAGGAGCACAGGTGGTACTTGACTGAAATCATTCCATGCAGACATGAGGAGGCACTATTCCTCTATTTCTTCAGTCTCTCAAAAAAGTATTTCCAATCTCTCCATGCTTATTATGATCAAAGACCAATCTCAGCCCACCCGTTGTTATTGGTGCCTGTGTCAGATTTGGAAATGGTTTCCCCGGTGTCAGGATCTCAGCAGGAAACAGATGGTAGACTCAGAGGGGCCTTTGAAGAGAATTAAATGAAAAGGCTATTTATGGAGGTGTAGGCAGGATTAAGAGAATCAACAAGGGACATTAAATTACCCAGGGACTAGCAAAAGCCAGAAGCTATTACCTGTGAGGCCTAAAGGGAAGAAGCATTCCCGGAACCCAGCAAATGCTAAGGCCAGTAAGGAGGGGCTGCCCCATAGAAGCTGAGACCACAGAGAAAGAGTGCAGGCTTACCCAACCGGGGTGCCAAAGACAGGGATCAGGAAAAATTAAAAACCTGAACTCTGTCCTTCCTTTGGTCAAATCCAACTGGAAAGAAGCCAGAGGGAGGAGAAGATCCCTAAGGCTGTCTACGCTCGCTTCCCAGCACACAGAGCAGGACTACCCACATACCTCAGATTGGTGCTGCTTCTCGCTCAGTATGTGACAAAGAATCCTTCCCAGGCCAGAGGATCACCTGGCAAGCTTTGGCTCACCACTCCATGGTTATTGATAAAACACTAAGTAAATCTGAAGGCTTAAGGAGGATTGCACTTAAGTACTTGGACTGATGGTATATTTCCATTAAATTCTAAATAAATGTCTTGGTCTATATGAACCAATCAAATCTACAGGTAGAAACAAAGATGTTAAGACGCTTAAGTAAATCACATGCCTTCAACTGAAATCTTTAAGAAGACAGTTGAGACTCTCTCTTGTGAATTGATTTATCTATCTGCTGATGGATCTGATCATTACTAAGATGCCTAAAAGCATCTTGGAAACTGTGCCCTTCTCTCCTTGATGCCTATGACATGTTTGTACTGGGAACCGGAGATAAAATGTTCTCTGAAGAATCCAATGAATTGTTCCAATGTTTCCTTTTGCTTAGACTCTGGGATGCTTTTAAGAAATTTTAATTAATAATAATGCAAAGCAGAGAATGCCATCCAATCTGCAAACTTTTATCTAGGAACAATACTTCTCCAAAGCCAAGCTTTCATTTGTTCTAACCCTCAACATTTTAAAGTAGAGAAGTACTTGGAAAAAGACACACAGGGATGTAGCCTGAGCTCATAATGCTCTGAAGTGTTCTCAGATGTATGGTTGATCCAACACAGCTAAACGGAACCCAGAAGTGAGCTACAGAATTGTTATTTAGTCCCACATTCTCTTCCAAGCCATCAAGTCCCTCTCTCCTAAATTTTCACGCAAATAATATAATAATCACATAGTGCTTGCTATGTGCTCTGCTAAGAGCTTTACATGTATTAACTCATAAGAAGCATTTGAAATAAAGGTTATTACTAATAATAACATTTAGAAATCTGATGCATTGTGTGATTAGTTACCATGCCCCAAGATAGAGTAGGTAAGTTGAAGAACTTGAATTTGAACTTGAAATTCAGGTTCCAAAGACTGTGTCCTTAAACTCATGCCATGATTGCTCCAAATTGCATGTGTAAACAGATTTGGGGCTTTCAAAATCTTGATAAGATATTTATAAATGTACTTACCACCAGCCCATTCTTAAGAACCTTATAGAAACTTTCTTCCACATAAATCTCAGTGGTCCTGTGAGATAGGTATTGTTCTCCTTTCTGTACCATCAGAAGCCTGAAGAACTGTTTTTAGATAACTACAAGTTACCTAAATAAATGGCAGAGTCAGAACTCAGATCAAGCCCAGTAATTGTTCTGCTGATCCACAGCTTCTTCAAGTCACCCCCATCAGGGCATGAACTCCTGACCCTGCAAAGATAAACTGATTCACATTGTAATTTGGGCTGCAGGATTCACTGGCTCTGTAGTCTCAGCAAGTAATTTAACACCTCTAAGCCTGGAGCCTCAGTTGGCTAAGCATCCAACTTTGGCTCAGGTCATGACCTCCTGGTTTGTGAATTCGAGCTCCACATCAGGTTCTATGCTGACAGCTCAGAACCTAGACCTTGCTTCAAGTTCTGTGTCTCCCTCTCTTTCTGCCCCTCCCCCACTCCTACTCACTCTCTCAAAAATAAACATTAAAAAGATTTTTAAAAAATTGTTATAGTTTATTTATTTTTGAGACAGAGAGACAGGGCATGAGTGGGGGAGGGGCAGAGAGAGAGGGAGACACAGAATCTGAAACAGGCTCCAGGCTCTGAGCTGTCAGCACAGAGCCCGACGCAGGGCTCGAACCCACAGACTGTGAGATCATGACCTGAGCCAAAGTTGGACTGTTCACTGACTGAGCCACCCAGGCGCCCCTAAAAAGATTTTTTTTAATATATAAAACCTCTAAGCTTTCATTTCCTTACCCATAAAATTGGGTGAAAAGACCTACCTTAGTAGGGTGGCTATAAACTTTAAACGAGTTAATTTAAAGTCCAGAGCATTGTCACCCACACACAAAATTAAAATTTAATAGGTAAATTCATAAAAAGGCATCAGTACTCAGTTATTTCTATAAAATGTAAATCAGATTAAGTCAGATCCCTCCTGGGAATGCCCCGTTGGCTTCCCATAAAATGAAAACTCCTCTCTGGTTCAAGAGGAGCTTTTATTTATCCACTTCTTTCCTCATCTCATTGCTCTCTGGCCCTTACTCGCTAAGCCCGGCCACACCAGCCTTCTAGAGAATCCAGCCTCAGGGCCTTTGCACTTGTTCTTCTTTTACCCAGAGTGTTTTCCCCTGAGTGTTTTCCCTCTGTGTCTTCACATGGTGGCCTTCTTTTGCTATTAGCATTCTAGCTTGACTATCATCTCCTGAGAGAACCTCATGGCGCTATTCTTTGCTATATTGTTATATCTTATATAACTTACACTGTAAGTTTTTTTCCTTTCTAGCAGATATTCCCTATTCCTTTTGTGTTAGTGTACTTGCTGCTTTTCCCCACCAAGATGTCCACTCCAACCTCGTTCACTGTTGTATCCCTAACGCACACAACAGTGTCTGGCATGAGAATGGCTCAATCAATATCTGTTGAATTAATGGATGATTAAATAATCTCACCTAGTTAACTAGACTCTTATTTCCAAAAATGTTATTCATAGTTGGTGATTGTGATCTTAGCTTACTGTAGCAACTATTGTGCAGAAAGTGTATGTTTCCAGTGTTATATCAGTGGGGTATCGCTAATTTTTTAGTTAACATACTGGAGTTTCACCGTCACACACATTTAGAGCAGTGTGGAAAGGATGTGAATAGAGTTTGCCTCTCACATGCAATAGTGTTAAAATGTGCTAAGTGGGGATGGACACCATGATGTTTGTCGTAAGCCCCACCGCCTCATTCTGAGGCTACCGTCTCCACAGAAACAGCCAGTCTCAGAAACTGCAGGGCTCTCTGACAGTTCCCGAGCAGGGACGATGTGCCCAAGTCTTCCTTCAATGGCCTTATGTAGAAAAAGGTCATGAGTTTGAGTTTTGCCAGCACACACCTATATTGGAAGCCCGGCCCTACAACTTCCAAGTTGTAGAAACTTCTCTGTGCCTCCATTTCCTCATGCAAAACAGTGATGATAATAATACTCATCCGACGAGATTGTTGGCAGGAAGAAATAAATTCTTATATATAATACAATTCTAAACGTGCAAGTGCTCAGTGAACCCATGAATTACTTTTATGTATTCTCTGTGAGAGCTGGACAGAACTGGGTTCCTATTTTCTCTCAGGGAGTACAGACAGAAGCAATAAAAAGTAGTGTGTGATAAATTCAAAATTCCCCTTCTCATTACTAAAGTGAAATTGAGGCTAATTTTATGATTCCCCACTATCATTGAAGCCAGTTTTCCCTCCCTCATATTCATATCTATTGAGCGACTCCAAAGCACAACGCAGTATGCTAAGCAGCAGCGACAGAAAGCACCCATTTCTAGCAAGGAAAATGTCTTGTAATTTCTTTAGTAGCTTCACATCTCTGAATTTCAAAAGTAGCAGTAGAAAGGAAGACAATGTCTTGTGGTAGTCTTCCTCCCCTGGGTCCCAGAATTCAATTAAAATCATGTTCCATCTTGCCTGATCCAAAGTGCTTTAGATAAAAGGATCCTGGAATGCAGAGACAATATCTGTAAAAGTATAACTATAATGTAGCTGGTAAAGTCTCATGCAAACAGAGATGCTGAAAAAGTCCATTTGATGATGAAAGAAAATCAGATAGATAGAGAGTTAAATAGATAGCTACACAGAGCTTTTCAGCAAGCTGTTCCTTTATGACTATAGCCTGCAGGGCTGCTTGTGAAATAAAATAATCTTGTAATCATGTAATTTCAAATTTATTGCCTTCTCTTTTTAGCCATGAGTCTCTCTAACCACAGTTCTGGCAAAGCCCATTTTGGCATATTGCTATTTGAACATATTCAAAGCCCACGACAGGCCACCCTTTAAAAAGGCATTAGTGTAAGTGCCATGGGAAAATAGACTCCAAGGTTGTAGATGAATTGATATGATTTCCTTGATTGTATCTTTTTATTTATGAGGCATAATTTATGAGCAGTAGAGAACAAACTGCAATGAGTGATGACTAACTACAGCCAAAGTCATAAATCAGGAGCAGTGAAAGAAGTGGTAGTTTTGATCGAATCTATTGAATTAGCCGTTGGCCTTAGCCAATACAGGTATTGGAAAGACCTTTTTAATATCTATTTGTCTCCCTCATGGGAATGTGATAACAATCTCATTATATGCCCCTAGGAAACAAATAATTTAATTGTTTGTCTGTTAACATGCAACCTATTTACTCTACTTATTAATTACTGGCATGGCCATTCACGTCGGGTTTTTGTTTATCTCTGATGTGAATTGTCACAGAAATGTATTCATATTTTCTGGTTTTATAAAGAATGATGTTGCTTCCCCAGTGCTGTTCAATAGGAATATATCATCAGTACTGTTGAAATGATTTTGTTTTATCAAAAATTGTCATTATTCCACAAGGAAGCGTGTTACAGGATATCACAGAAGTTGCAGAGAACTCAAAAATGCCTCCATATCTTAATCCTTTGAGGGTAACAGTTATACTACAACATTTATAAAAAGTAGCCTGGGAAAAAAGAGCACAATCTCAAATTGTTTAAGGGTTAGGGTGTTCACTATCACTCACCTTAGGACTCAACAGTTTAGAAGTTTTTTGTGAAAGATCACTGGCTGAATATGGTTATTCCTGTGTTTCATTTTTGTATGGAAAATAGTAGCGAATACAAGAACAAATAGACATCAACTGGGTGCTAACATTATCCTCAATATCACTAAGCTGTGCTCTTGGCTTTCACAGCACTTGTAGCATGATGGTCTCTTAGCCAAAAGAATCATAAAACACTTTTACAATTAAGGAAATTTTTTATGATACAATAAAGGAAAAGCACATCAGGAAATCCCTGGAGATTTACACTAAGAACTTCTTTTTGCATAAAGACTGTACTTGGAGGGACGCCTGGGTGGCTCGGTCGGTTGAGCATCCTACTTCAGTTCAGGTCATGATATCATGGTTCGTGGATTCAAGCCCTGCATCTTCTGCAGTGATGTCAGTGCAGAGCCCGCTTTGGATCCTCTGTCCCCCACTCTCTCTGCCTTCCCCTCATGCTCTCTCTCTCTCTCTCTCTCTCTCAGAAATAACATTTTTTAAATGTTTTACTTATTTCTGAGAGAGAGAGAGACAGCATGAGCAGGGGAGGGTCAGAGAGGGAGACACAGAATCTGAAACAGGCTCCAGGCTCTGCGCTGGCCACCAGCACAGAGCCTGATGTGGGGCCAGAACCCATGAGCCACAAGATCGTTACCTGAGCCGAAGTCGGCACTCAACCGTCTGAGCCACCCAGGTGCCCCCAGAAATAACATTTTTAAGAAAAGACTAGGAAAGTACCAGTCCTAAGGAATGTTACTTCAAAAAGCTATGAACTATTGGGTAAGACAAAGCACTAACATGAAAACTACTTTGCAGTTATGCATAGAAATAAGGCTAAAGAATAACTAGCACAGTAATGTAAGCACCGCACAGGCTACCACGCTGGGAGAATTTCAGATCTGTCCTCCCTTTCCCCTGTCCTCTGCAGAGTCGTGGCTCCTTCTCTGTCTCTTTTACAAGCTTGTTACAAACACTTCTGTTCACAGATCCTTTCTCGTTTTTATTATTTTTGAGAGAGACAGAAAGACAGACAGAATGTGAGTGGGGGAGGGACAGAGAGAGGAAGACACAGAATCTGAAGCAGGCTCCAGGCTCTGAGCTGTCAGCACAGAGCCCGATGTGGGGCTCGAACCCGCAAACTGTGAGATCGTGACCTGAGCTTAAATCAGACGCTTAACTGACTGAGCCACTCAGGCGCCCCATGTTCACAGATCTTTGCCTCCCTTCTAGAATCAAATTAAAAGGAGAAATGTGTGTTGAGAGAAATTGGGAGCATTTAGAATGATATTCATCTGGGCTTCAGGGGAAAAATAGATCCAGCCAACAAGCTCCAAAAATATCAGGGCTTCGAGAAATTTACACCTGGAGTGAAAACTAGATAGCAAGGTTCGTTCTCCAAAGCTAATGAATTCCCGTTCTGTTTGGAACCATGACCACTGCAATAAACTCTATGATGATTGCAGCCATAACATTCAGATACATGCTTTATGCTTTTTTGAATGGTTAAAGGTAATGATAACAGAAATACAAAGTACAACTCTAAACTGACATCATATGAATAGGAATTTAAGAATGCATATTGTGCCAGGGTGCCTGGGTGGCTCAGTTAAGTATCCAACTATGGCTCAGGTCATGATCTTATGGTTCATGAGTTTGGGCCCCACATGAGTTCAGGCCCCACATGAGTTCGAGCCCCACATCGGGCTCTGTGATGACAGCTCAGAGCCTGAAGCTTCAGGTTTTGTGTCTTCCTCTTTCTCTTCCCCTCCCCTGCTCATGCTCTGTTTCATTCTGTTTCAAAAATAAATAAACATCAACAAAAGAATGTCTACATATCTGTTCCTAGTTCTATAAAGAATAGCCCTCTCTGTTTCTCAAACAAGATTGGGCACAAGAATCACTTAGAAATGTGTTGAAAAGGCAAGTTCCAAGGTCCTTTTACCACAAACACTAATACAGGTACTCCAAAATGATTTTGATGATCATAGCCCAGGAACACATTTAGACAACGAGCTCTCTGATGGAAGATTTCTTTTTCTTAAACATTTTTTATAGTTTTTATTTATTTTTGAAACAGAGAGAGACAGAACATGAGCAGTGGAGGGGCAGAGACAGAGAAAGAGGGAGATGCAGAATCTGAAACAGGCTGCAGGCTCTGAGCTGCCAGCACAGAACCTGATGCACGGCTCGAACCCATGAACTGCAAGATCATGACCTGAGCCAAAGTCAGACACTTAACTGACTGAGCCACCCAGATGCCCCTCTGATGAAAGATTTCTAGGAGGCAGTTTTCAATAGAGAAGAAGGCAGCTTGTGGCAGATGTTGACACTTTAGGTAATTGAAAGTTTTTAAGGCAAATATAGCCATTAGTACTGGTTGAGGGGAGTAAATAAAAGAACAATTTTATTTCATTAATGAATAATAATATAAAGATGGTA
The DNA here is from genome assembly GCA_017311185.1 of Proteles cristata cristata. Taxonomy (NCBI): domain Eukaryota; kingdom Metazoa; phylum Chordata; class Mammalia; order Carnivora; family Hyaenidae; genus Proteles; species Proteles cristata. The sequence goes on from JAESUZ010000507.1 coordinate 1,605,235, forward strand.
ATAGTAACTAGTAAGGTTTTTAAAAATTAGATTGAAAATAGACATATAAACAGAAATTCATCTACTATTTTTGTAGTCAATTATAGAATTTGTGGTTAAATGGTTTTATTTTGCCTTTATCCAAATAGTTAATTTACATTATAGCTCTTGGCATGGGTACAGCCAAAACCTTAGAGAAGAGAACACTCCAACTCAACCAGTCCAAACTTGCTCTCAGTCTTCACAGCTCTTCATTGAGAGGTTCCTAACTCTTACAGTTATGAGTGTGTGTGTGTGTGTGTGTGTGTGTGTGTGTGCGTGCACGTGCGTGCATGTGTGTGTGCAAGTGTTCACTAAACACAAATAATTGTTTTAGTGAAAACCTTAATCATATTTTTTAAGTTTATATTTTATTGATATTGGGGGAGAAAGAGAGAACAAGCTGAGAAGGAGCAGAGGCAGAGGGAGACAAAACAGGCTCAAACTCAGGAACTGTGAAATCATGACCTGAGCCGAAATCAAGTCAGACCTCTAACTGACTATACCACCCAGGCGCCCCTCATCTTTTTTTAAATTATAAAATAATAAATATTTTCAGCTGGATACATTTGAGATAAAGATATTTTGAATAAATAAAAAATAAAAATTGTCCTTACTTGTTTTTAAGTTTATTTTGAGTGAGACAGAGAGCATGAGCAGGAGAAGAGCAGAGAGACAGGGAGAAAGAGAATACCAAGCAGGCTCCATGTTGTCGGTACAAAGCCCATTGCAGGGCTTGAACTCACAAACTGTGAGATCATGACCTGAGCTGAAACCAAGGGCCAGCTGCTTAACCAACTGAGCTACCCCGGCTCCCCAGAGTATTCTCTCTTGGGGAGCCTGGGTGGCTCAGTTGGTTAAGAGCTGACTTCAGCTCAATCATGATCTCACAGTTCGTGGGTTTGAGCCCCACATTGGGCTCTGTGCTGACAGCTCAGAGCCTGGAGCCCACTTTGGATTCTGTGTCTCCCTCTCTCTCTCTGCCCCTCCCCTGCTCATGCTCTGTTTCTGTCTCTCAAAAATAAATAAATGTTTAAAAAATTTAAAAAAAGAGTATCCTTACTTTGTACTACTTGGCCTTGTAATGCATAAGCCTTACTTGCTCTCATCCCATAACTATGTCCCTTCTTTTCTATGAGCAGCCCACACAGTAAAAGCCCACGTTTATGTACCTTATGATCATGTCAGGAAATCTTGGGACACAAACCAGATGGATTAGCTTGTCAGTTAGGTAAAAAGTAGGTAACTAGGTGATAATGGATGGATGGATGGATGGATGGATGGATGGATGGATGGATGGATGGATTAGATACATGATAGATATGATAGATAGAGATAGATATGGTAGGCAACTCCATGTTCACAAGATTTTATTTCTTGATTTTTGTATTGGTTCATTAAAATGAAAAGATCAGGGCATATTGCTCAAAATTTCCCATGCAAGATTTCTGCTTCTTTTTTCACAACCTATAAAGATGAACCCAAATCCTGGGGTGCAGGTTTGTCGGTAGAAACCACAAGCATATCCATTAGTATTTTTATTCTGAACCCTGGACTATTACACTTCAGTTCCTTTGTTCTTGCTTCCCTGGCCATCGGCAGAAAGCCACAGAGATTTTTGGCCAAAGGACTTTTTACTTCAACAGACAGAGAGGATACCATTGATAGTTTCTTTTTTACTCTTATTCTGGTGGTTTTGTGTAACAGAAACACTGTCTTGTGGTACAAATTTTGTGAAATCCATAATTCTTCATTATTTCAGTCAGCTTTCTCTTCATCGTAACTACTTTCATTTTCTGAGTAGCTCATGTAAATAGCTGCTCCTGCTTTGCATAAACACGTTGATTTATATGAATGCTATTTTGATCTCAAATTGATTGAATACTAAAAAGAAAGACTAAGAAAAAGAGCACTATATTATGAAGGTCTCCTGTCAAAGACAAAAGATACTACGTCCTACACACATTCTCAGTTAGTGATGGAGAGTTTTAAATTGCCTACTTTTCAGAACTGAATATTTCCACAGAAATACACAGAAACACCATAATACTGAGGCTCAAGTGTTTTAAAATACCGTAGGTTAAATCACATTTTGGAAATAGGACTCTACCCAGAAAAAACTTACCTAACACAGGAGGGTATGAGGTTTAGTTTTTATCTGACAGCACTAGCATTAAAAAGCCTTCATAGTATTTATGATGCTATATCTACATCAGAAATGAAAGCAGAGTGAATGTTCGTAATCCTGGGCCGGACCCCGTGCTGACCACTTTCTATGGATTATACTTCTTTCATTTTTTCCAACATTCTCACACCTGCCCTGTTGCTTGTGTCCTATTGGTGCTCAGTAATTAATTGGCAACTTGCTGAATTTTTATTTTATTACACCCAGTTTTATTTTCCTCCCTGCTTTCTTTCCCATCCATTGTGACCTCTATCAAAATTCTGTATGCCCTTTATTTAATTAAGCAAAGAGGCCATTAGTCTAAGGTGGCTCTAATGCTTTGAAGGTCTGTATAAACAAACTGAAACCTAAGCTGGTAAATGCTTCAAGATTACAAAATCAAAACACAAAGAACAATAGCTATAGCTAATTGAATAATCTCCTTTCTGTGCTCTGCATGTTCCCTATGTTGGCCGACAGCTCCTAGCCACTTTTGTGTGGCGCTGCCCTGTTAGAATTGTTTTTTGTTCAAATAAACTCTTAACATTTTTAATATGCCTCAGTTTATCTTTAACACCTTAAGTCACCAACAAGAGCCCTATTCTTGGCAAAGAACTTGATATTAATACGTACACCATATTTTGCACCCCTTCCCCAAAAATATTTTCTTTTCAAACTTTCTAACTCCTTGTGTAATAAGAAATGTTCTCCCCTACCTCTGGGCTAGATATGCATTAAAGAGGTTGGTCTGGAGCTTACTGAGGAGTCAAGGACTCTCTCATCAGTTCTGAAATCTGACCTCTTCATCAATAACCTCTATACCTACTCTCCCTCTGCTAAGACTGACCCAGGCCACTTGAGAGGGGACTGCAGAGCAGCTGCTGTTGGGGTCTGGTTTCCATGAAGTGGTTTTCCCATTGCTAATTTAGTGTGCGCTCCCTGCTTCCCTGTGCCTATGACAATAAATCTCCATCACCTATGACAACCTGGGCTGTCCATCCATCCTTACAAACTAACTTGACCTAACCCAGGACTGCACATATTTGTCTACAGATGAGCCATTTGATTTTCATGGTCCCGAGTGTCATACTTATGCATATGGCTGACATACAGAACCAAAAGCATGGTTTATTGAAAAGAGCAACAAAAGCGTTTATTGGAGGGACACCTGAGTGACTCAGTCAGTTAAGCATCCCACTCTTGGATTCGGCTCAGGTTGTGATCTCACGGTTTCATGAGTTCGAGCCCCACATCGGGCTCTGTGCTTACAGTCCAGGGCCTGCTTGGGACACTCTTGTTTACCTCTCTCTCTGCTCCTCCCCCATCACACTGTCTCTCTCTCTCTATCAAAATAAATAAATAAACATAAAAAAAGAGTTTATTCAGTTCTTGTAACTTCTATCACCTAAGAGCAAGAGAGTGACATTTTCAGAGGCTCAATTTTCTCTCCAGTAAAGGAGCTAATACATTCTCCAGCCACCCTATGAAGTTGTATTATGAGGAGGAAGTCAGATAACACATTAAAGTGCTTTGTAAAGTGGAGGGTTTACAAAATGCGAGTGATTATTATACAAACAGTGAACAAGTGTGTCTATAAAGGGCAGGTTCTGTTTTGTAAGGAATTAATTGTCTCTTAAAATATGGGGCATGTGTTGGGATGAGCACTGGGTGTTATATGTAAGTAAGGAATCGCTAAATTCTACACCTGAAAGCAAAGTTACCATATATGTTAACTAACGACAATTTAAATAAAAACTTGAAATAAAAAAAATAAAATAACACTTTAAAAGATAAAAATGGGGTTTCTGGCAATCTTCTCAGCAAGGGGCTGCAGGTGTGTATTTGTCAGCAATCTGAGAGCAGTGCCACATCAGAAATTTTACTTTTCTAAAGGAAACCACCAAAAAAAGTATATGGAAACATTAATAAGATTTGGCCTAACTGCTAAAAGTCTCTCCCATATTTACTCTCTTGAAGATATTATTGATTGAAAAATAAAGAAACAAAACCCAAGTTAAACTCTCACAGCAGAGTATTCTACAGTTTGTTTCTAAGCATCTCCTTCTTCGAATGTTCTGCGTGCTTTTTTTAACACGGCATACCTGGAACGTGTGTACTATAGAATCAAACAAGTTTTCCGGTCTTTAAGAGCTCAGAGCAAATATATTAGATAGAGAGAAAGGGAGAGACAGAGAGACAGAAAGAGAAAGAGAGAATCTATTGTGGAAGATACCGAATGAGAAAGAAAATTTCCTGAAGTTAGATTTGCACGTGAAAGCTTACTAAGGAATACTCCTAGTCCTAAACACGCAGATAGTCTTCTTGTATTGCCATTTAGATCTATCATTCTGATTGATCACTGTGTAGTTGGCTGTTATTGGGCCTAATTTAACCCTATACACTCACACATCCATCTACTCTGTCTATTGTACCTGACATTCTACAAATTACTTACTCATGCAAATGACGACCTAAGGCAACCTTTTAGGATATTCGTGTTTAATTATACAAATGGTTCTTGATAAATAAGATTATACATCCTTCCATATGTTTATTCCCTCCTTGATGAAAGGAAAATTTAATTTTCATGCAGATTTGGTGGGCACGATGTTTAAGAATTGCTGAGTTTTATGTAGTGTGCAGGTGCATTCAGGTTGCAGAAGCTGACGCCCCCCACACAGAAATGAGTGGTTTCTTATTAGGCTTAAACAAGCCTGCTGCATTCTGAAATTGGGGCATCTAATCGGCCCCTTTGTATTCAAATGGTCATGGGCAAAAAAGAGGAAGGACCTGATCTCCTCTGTGATTACAAAGTTGCTTGATCGAAGTTTATAGAGCATTCTGTCATGTTTGGTTGCTTTTGGTTGCCAACTTTTCTTTCAGCCTGAGGCAACTTGCTTTTGAGTAGTCTTCTTAATTTCTCTTTGGAGGTCTCAGCAGTGAATTCAGCAGGAAAGGCCCCCAGTAACTGGACGTGGTGTAGAACTGGGCCTGCTCCCCCAGAAGGTATTGGAGCCCCCAGGTTCCACACAGTCTCTTCTACCCACGCAGTGGTCAACATGAGTGCCCCTGGGAGGCCAAATGGAATCGTCAGTCTCTACAGATTGTTCTCCAACACCAGCGGCACAGAGACCGTGGTGAGTAGCCGAGCACTCAGAACAAAAATCCTCAACTGGTTGATTCTTTAAAAATAGACTCTGGTGCCCTTGCCTTTTCTTCTCCTGACCCTTCTTTCTTGACCTCGTGTTCTCAATTGCTCATGATGAACTTAGCACAAAGATCCACTGAAAAAAGTGTTAGAAAATATGTAAATGTTCAGGGAGAGAAGTACTAAAGGTATTAAAGACTCCACACATATAAGAAGCCCAAGACTTTAGCAACAATTAACTTAAAAATCATGGCACACACTAAAGAGTCAACAAATGGCCATTATCGGTGGTGTAAATGTTAATATGAGAGAGAAAAAATAGAGCAAAGACTATTCTCCTCATTTTGGCATGAGCAAATGTTTAAAAATACACTGAAAGCTCAGTCTTTCTATTGGTGACTTCGAGAAAGTTCCAGTGCTTCAGGAGAGAGAAGAGCAGCTTGGCCAGCACAACCTTTGCTCCATTGTTTTTACCTTGGCACATTTGGGGCACATTGGGGAAACACAGTGGACAGTTTAGAGAAATCATTTTTCCACACTGTTTTAATAAAGCCACTGGCTGATGGGACCCTAATAACTAATGAGACCACTTCCTTCATTATTTATACAAAGACACTGAGAAACAGTAGAATGAGGCCTCTTCTCTGCTGCACAGCACATCCCACTCGTGTTTCTCATGAGTAAGTGTAGATGATGACACTTGGTTCATAAAAAGCCCTCATGGACAAGTTGTGCAGATGCCACATGGTATTATAAATTATTTAGACCAATTTAAGGGACAATTTGGGTATGTACAAGAAATCCTCTGAACCCGGAGTGCCAGGTATGGAAACACAATTTCAAAAAATAACTTGCAAGGAAAGAGGCCTCGTTTTGAATGTTAAAGGAATATTAGCATATTTTCTACAGGGCTTCGTATTCAATAAATATAGATGATGTAAATACAATCAACCCTTGATTATCCATGGTTATAACATGATAATATTAATAAACTAAAATAATTTATATTTGGAGTGCATTGTATGCATTTTTTGAATAGCAGATAACGCTTCTTAATTATATGTTGCTTACGTCACTGTGGAAATTCGTTTCCCAGTTTCTGAACTCTTCTGTTCCAAAGAGTTCTTAATGAAACCACAATGAGATAAAATATGTGCTCCAAATAAACCAAAAAGTTCATAATGCAACAAAGATGGTTGAAGAAAAGGCTACGATATTTCCTATAACCCAACACCCTCTGAAGAAGAGATGGACTTTCAAGCTCTTAGATACCCACTCTACCATGGATTTGAGGGAATTTTTGGCCCCCAAATCACATGCAGGTAACAATAGCAGAATATGGACTTTAGTGAATACTGACTAGAAATATAATTCAAATACAGATTTTGTTTTTGAAAAGGCATTTTTCTGAGGGCCACAGAATTTGATTAATATTGTGTGTATTTTCCATTTCTGGGAATGCTAAACTGGTGCAGCCACTCTGGAAAACAGTATGGAGGTTTCTCAGAAAGTAAAAAATAGAACTACCCTATAATCCAACAATTGCACTACTAGATATGGACCCAAAAGATACAAAAACACTCATTCAAGGAGATACATGCACCCCGATGTTTTTAGCAGCATTATCTACAATAGCTAAATTATGGAAAAAGCCCAAATGTCCCCCAACTGATGAATGGATAAAGATGTGAGGTATATATATATGTGTGGATATATTGGAATACTACTTGGTCATTAAAAAGAATGAAGTCTTGCCATTGACAACAACATGGGTGGAGCCAGAAAGTATTATGCTAAGCAAAATAAGTCAAAGAAAGACAAATACCAGGTGATTTCACTCTCATGTAGAATTTAAGAAACAAAGCAAATGATCATGGGGGAAAGGAGAGAGCCAAACCAAGAAACAGACTCTTAACTATAGAAAACAAACTGATGGTCACCAGAGAGGAGGTGGGGAGGGGGGGATGGGTTAAACAGATGATGGGGATTAAGGAGGGCTCTTGTGATAAGCACCGGGTGATATATAGAAATGCCGAATCACTAAACTGTACACCTGAAACTAATATTACACTATATGTTGACTAACTGGAATTTAAATAAAAACTTAAGAAAGTATATTTTGTGTGTTTTATGCTGTATTCTAATATCTTTCTATGGTGATAAATAATATTGTGACTCATGATCTCTATCCTGTTACCTCAAACTTCTAACTATTATGCCATTACATTTTTCACATGTTTAAGATATGCCTCTCAAACTGGATTGGCGATTCCTCCAGGGTAAATACTATGAAATGCCACAGTGCATCTCCCAGGGGACCCAGCATGGCACTCCCTTCATAGGAGGTGGGATACATGGTAAACATTTATCTGTTGTCTGTGATTTGTGACACTGCCTCACCTTGTATCCTCTGTCTTCCTGCAGCTGTCTGAAGGCACGGCCACACAGCAGACTCTTCACAGCCTACAGCCCTTCACTACATACTCCATTGGGGTGGAGGCCTGCACTTGCTTCAATTGTTGCAGCAAAGGGCCAACAGCAGAGCTAAGAACTCATCCTGCTCCACCCTCAGGACTGTCCTCTCCTCAAATCCAGATGCTGTCCTCAAGGACAGCTTCCTTCCAGTGGAGTCATCCTCTGTACCCCAATGGTGTCATTCAAAGGTAGTGGGCCAACATAAGATATGTGTACGGACTTACAGCTACCCAGCTCTGCCCAAGGAAGACTTGCTGATTGAACAAATACCTATAGCAAAATAGACAAATAAATTGACTTGAGTTCCCTGCAATGTGTTTCAATCATAAAATCAGCTAATGATAGAAAAGGAAACAACCACATTGTCTTTAAATAAGAAATATGATGCAATGTGTTTGCATTCATTGAAAGAGTATGTTCCTCCCCATGGTTCCTTGGAATTATTCATTCTGTGGGAGTCGGCTGGAGCATAAGAAAGTTCTGTGGTTAAATCAGAATTTGCCTGATCTAATTTAAAATGCTATAAAGAACCACTGTTTGAAAAAAAAAAAAAAAAAGAGATTTCACTCAAAATGATCTGGAACAAAAGATGCTGTTTGTTTGGGGTTTTTTTATTTATTTATTTGAAAAAAATATATATATTCTTTATTTTCAACAGAGGAGAGCACTTTTATCGCTCTTCTCCAAAAAGAGAGAAATCTCTTACCTCTGCCAACAAGGATTGCTAGTTGCTGGCTGGACAGCAACCTGTGTACACATGTGACTTTTCTTGTCACTTCTCGGGTTACGTCTGCTGCTCACTTCCAACGGCATTCAGTAAAGTGTTTCGGAGAGCCGTTTCCCACAATTGGAAATCTGAAAGGGCTTGTAGCGCCACGAAAACCAAATGTCTCTTCACAAAAGATACCCCATTTTAAACGAAAGTTAAGCTAATCTGATTGCCTGCTCTCTCGTTCTAGCTATGAGCTTCAACTCTACGTGGCTTGCGCCCCGGACTTAGCCACTCCGTGCACTCCCAGCCGAATAAAGACAAAGTATGTGGGGCTGGGGCAGACGGCCAGCCTTGGGGACCTCCAGCCTTACACCGCCTACAAGCTGAGGGTGGTGGCCCGCAATGAGGTGGGCAGCACAGCTTCTGAATGGATCGGCTTCGTCACCCAAACAGAATGTGAGTAGAAGTGATTGCCACCATCAGCCAGAGAGGCAGGAGCCTTGTTAGGAAAAGTAGGGCAACTGGCATTTTTAAAGGATTGAGTGAGTTGCACTGTTTACCACTGAGACATCGATGAAGATGTCTGTTGGGTGGGAAAATGTCCATTGGATTGAAAAACATGAAGATTAAGTAAAAATTGAAGAAGATTTTTCATGTAGCGATGGGGTGAAAACCAATTCAGAGGAAACCAAACAAGGATGAACATAGACAAACTGGAAATTGGGGTTGATATTTATTTGTTTGCTTCTTAGTTTGCCACTCTTTTTCTTTTCAAGTTACATGGCATAATCCAGAAAGCATTTCCAGGAAGCAGTGAGATATGGCACTGTCAAGAAAAGCAGAAGGATAATTAACCAATTAATTGGGGCTTCCTTACATTTCTATAATATGATTTCTTTTTGGAACATATAAGGCATATGTGTCTACTGTTCAAAAATGACAAATAGGAAAACAGGCACCTGGCTGGCTCAGTCGGAAGAGCAGGCAACTCTTGATTTCATGGGTCATGAGTTCAAGCACCTTGTTAGGTGTAGAGATTCCTTAAGTAAATAAACTTTAAAAAAATGAAAAATACCAAAAGTATTAAGAATAAAATAAGTACTTATAGTTAGAACCAGATGCATCGTTTGCAGAGCCCAGTGGAAAGAGAAAGTATAGGGCCCTTGTTCAAAAATCACTAAACATTTCAAGACAGTGACAGCGGAGCATCAAACTAAGTCCCTAATTCTTTTATATGAGGGGTGAGGGGCACTGTGGGGCTGTGAGAGCTCTGTGCCCGTAAAGCCAGTCCTGCTCATAATCCCACCACTCAGAGGCAACCACATTAGTATTTCAGCATAAGGTATTTCTTTAATCTTTGTCTCATGAGCAGTTTCCATTATGTGTCTGAGATCACATTCTAATGAAAATTCCATAGTCTGCTTTTTATTCTTGACATTATTTTACTTGCATTTCCCATAACATTAAAGACACCGTAACTACCAAGTTGATTGGCTATATAGTTTTCCATCATACGTATCATGTGGGCCTTTGAGTTCTAATATTTTTCCTTATAAATGATTAGAAATTTCTTTGCGTACCAATCTTCGTATGTCTGATTATCATCAAATTAAATTTTGACACATGGAATTTACTACATCAGGAATGCAAATATTTCAGTCTTTGGATTCTTCCTGCAAGTTGGCTTTCCAGCCACATTGCATCAAATTATAATCTCATTTTCAGGATTTGGCATCAGGGTTTGTTAAAGTAAGCTATATAAGCATGAAAGGCACTGGACTTAATGTGTCTGAGTGACAACATGGCACATGTTAGCAACCGATCACTCTTAGAACTTGCTTGTTCCTAGTTACACATAATCAACAGAAGAAGCCGACGAAGGATGTGCTATTATCCAAAGTTTCCGAAGAGGGAACTGAAGCAGGACTGTGATTCCAAATGCCAATTCCAAAATGCCATTCACAAGACTGGAATCTGAACTGAGGTCTGGGGGCTGTACAATGAGGTGGCCCCAAGCCAAGGTCAGAGCCGAAGTCACTTGCCAGTTCCCACCCCTAGAAAGTGCAAGTATCCTTTGAATTCGTGATCACCCTGCTGAGCGGCACCCTCAGTACCACTATGTTACCCTGTTCTCTAATGAAGATTTTGGACCCTCTCCACCCTCCCCAAACCTTCCACTTCCTCCCACGCTTACCCACTGCACACCCCTTCTGTCGTCACCTGCCTCTTCCTATGTTCTCTGCAGAACTCCCTGCCTCCACACTCATGGGGACCGAGAAGTCACCGGTCAGTAATTTGCTCCCTTCCCACCCACCTGCAATTGACTTCATTTCTGTCTCCAACAAGGAAGGTTGGTCCTTCTTCCTGAGATAATCCCACCGCCTGTGCTTTGAATCCCACCCCCTTCCCTGCTGAGCACCCTCCTCCTCTCTGCAATCTTCAGTGTACCCTGGATACAGGCACACTTTTCTCCAGTGCCTGGGTGGCTCAGTCGGTTGAGTATTTGATTCTTGATTTTGGCTCAGGTCATGATCTCATAGTGGTGAGTTTGGGCCCCACATCAGGCTCCAAGCTGAACCGCTTGGGATTCTGTCTCTCCCTATCTTTCTGTCCCTCCCCTGCACACACTCACTCACTCTCAAAGTAAAATATAAACATGAGAGTCACAGTTCTTTCTCTCCCTCATTTCACCTCCCACACTCCTCCCTTCACAGCAAAACTTGTCTGAAGGATGCTTTCCGTGTGCTTTGCCCATTTTCCTTCTTCCCACTTACCCTTTAACATCCTCCGGACTGCTTTTCACCTCGTCCCTGCATGAAAATCTCTTCCTAGGTTTGCCCTTGGCCTCCACAGTGACCATCAGGGGGTATTTTTCGGCAGCACTCACTCTCACTGGCTTCTCGGGAACATTCAAGGCAGAGACCCTCAGTCCTTTATTAAAAAGCAGTCCCGGTGCCTGGGTGGCTCAGGTTAAGCGTCCGACTTCAGCTCAGGTCATGATCTCACAGTTCGTGGGTTCAAGCTCCTCATCGGGCTCTGTGGTGACGGCTCGGAGCCTGGAGCCTGCTTCAGATTCTGTGTCCTCCTCTCTCTCTGACCCTCCCCTGCTCACGCTGTCTCTCTTTCTCTCTCTCTCAGCAATAAATAAAAAACATTAAAAAAAAAAGCAGTCCCCCTGGGGCTCCTGAGTGGCTTGGAGTCGGTTAAGCCTCTGGCCCTTGGTTTCTGGTCAGGCCATGATCTCGGGGTTTGTGGGTTCCAGCCCCATGTCAGGCTCTGTGATGACACTGCAGTTTATAAATAAATATTTAAAAAAAAAAAAAAACAGTCCCCCTAGTTTCTACGAGTGTCTTCTGGCCTCCCTTCTACCTCTGTGGCTATTCGGCGTCAGTCAGTCTTTTGGTTTCTCCTACACCAACCAGGTCTTTTTCAGTCTCAGTCCTAAACTTTCCTCTCCACCTTTTCCCTCGTCTCATCTTCCCTCCTCAGGGAGAGAGTTCATCTCCTCAGAGGCTTCAGCTCCAAAGGCTGACGCCCAGAGGGCCGCTTGCTCCCCTGTGCCCTTGGCTTTGAAACCCAGCCCCCCCACACCCACACCCCCTTCCTCACCTCAGTCCAGACGCAACAGCCCCAGACACAGCTGGCATCTTTCCTCATAATCTGCTCCCTCTTTCCTCATAATCTGCTCCCTCCAACCCTTCAGCCCTCTCTTGTGCCACATTACTCCGGCCCTGGGCAGTGGGTCTGAACACCCAACAGGTGTTGTCCTATGAGTGAGTGAGTGAAATGCACCCAAAACTTCTCACGTTTATTGTCGGTGCCACACGATCTGCATTCTTCGTCACTTGCTCCATAATCCAAAGTGCAGTGGTGCTCAGTAATGCCTACCGTGTAACCGTAACCGGGGCGGAGGGGTGCAAAAGCATCCAGCTCGGGGCAGGGGGCCACTAGCCACCGACACAACCCGGAAGCAGAGAGGCGTGAGGGGTGACACAGGAAAGGAATTTATTTCAGTGAGGCCACCAAGCATTCGAAGCCTGTCTCCAAAGTGCTGAAAACACTTCCAGGCTCCTGTGAGGAAAACGCGGGACAAAGGTCGGTGGCGACACGCAGGTGGGCAGTACAGGTCAGGTCGACCATTGTCTTGGAGTCAGTCACACAAGGCACATGGGGTCTCGGGGTCTCGCTGGCTCTGGGTGGCTCTTATTGCTTGAGGGGGTGGTTTCCTTCTGATCACGGGGTGCTTTGCCTGCCCCGCCTTTTGCCTGAGTTAAGAGATAAGCTGGAAAGGATTTAATCCGTTAGAAAGTACATACTGAAGTCAACATGGAGGTAGTTGAAGTCTTCTTTCCTAATGTGCAACCTCCTTCATCTTTCTGCCTGTTCCTCTCACTATTCTCCCTTCACAAAACTGAAAGAAACCGTGAGGAATACTTAGGCCTGACGGGAAGTCATCGTAAGAGGAATTCTGACCTACTAATAAAGAATGCTACTCGGTGCAAGGAGAAGAACAAGACATATTCACCACCCTTGAGAAGCGGTTCCCCTTCATAATACATCCATAAGCCAGTTGTGTGTGGGGTGTGTGTGTGTGTGTGCACGCGCACGCGTGTGTGTGCACGCGAGTGTACTGGCCAGAAAGCCCGGCCAAAACAGCTCTGTGAGGTTTGCAGTTTTCGTAACCAATTTTCTTTTAGTCATCAAGCTTAGGTTTGCCAGATTTTTTTTATCCTTACACTGGAAAAAACCCAAAGTGAACAGATTTAAGATTTCCTTCCTTTCTCCGGGCACTTGAGTGGCTCAGTCGGTTGTGCCTGACTCTTGATTTTTGGCTTGGGTCATGATCTCACGGTTTGTGAGTTTGGACTGGCATCAGGCTCTGCACTGACAACATGTAGCCTGCTTGGTATTCTCTGTCTCCCTCCTTCTCTGCCCCTCCCTTGCTTGCTCTTTCTCTCACACACACACAGTAAGTAAACATTAAAAAATAAGTAAATGAAAAGATTTCCTTGTTTTCTGTTCTTTCTTTACATTGAAGAAGTAACTCCAAACTGGAGTAACACAAAGGGAGAAAGGGCTCACTTAATTCACTTTACTGGATACACAGACATGGAAAAATACAGTAAATGATGGGCTATCATATGGGTTTTCTTTTTTTTTATGTTTATGTATTTTGAGAGAGAGAGAGAAGGGGAGGAGCGAATGAGAAAAAGAGAGAATCTCAAGCAGGCTCTGAATCAGCAGCACTTGAGCCTAATTTGGGGCTCCAACTCACGAACCATGAGGTCATGACCTGATCTGAAACCAAGAGTCTGATGCTTAACCGACTAAGCCACCCAGGCACCTCTAGCATACGGGTTTCCAAACATCATTCAGGCTACTTTTAACTCATTATGTACATCAGAAAAGAAAAAAATATGGATCAGAAATACAAACCACAAAGTACTTCTAAAATATTGTTTGTGATTTTTTAGAAACATAGGTCTGGAGAGGTATTAACAATGCATTCAGCCTCCTCTGCTTTAACTACACCCTCAGCATAAGAACCGAGGTCAGACATCGTTTAACTGCTGGCTTTCTTAAGAGAAAAATGTCTGATTGGAAGTGCTTGCCAATTTCCGTGATGTAAATACTCCCACCGTGGCTGATTTCAATTTTCCAGTGAACACAGATCTGGGAAGAGTGACTAGTGTTGTCCTCCTCTGTAATATTTCCACCGTCCAGACACAATAGAAGGAAACCACCTCAAGAGCCTAGATAATAATACAATGTAGCAAAATCATTAAGGAGTTATATTGAGTGTTTATAAACTTTGTTTTAGTATCATTTTCAGTTTACATGTATACTTTTTAATAATGGCTGAGTTTAATAAATAAAATTTAATACTTACAAAATTCCTAAATATGTGTCAATCAGGATGAGCCACCCACCACTACAGTGCACCCATAAATCCAATTCGTAAACTGTGCTCCTTGGAGTAAATGTGTATTGATTGTAACAAAGCAACATGGGCTTTAGGGTGAGCAGTTCTGGGTTCAGATCCTTGGTCTCCTACCAACCACTGACATTAACCAAGTCATTTGGCGTCTCTGAACCTGAGTTTCCTCACCTGAAAAATTAGGAACTAACTCTTACAAGATCATTTTGAAGACTAAATGAGAAAAAACACATCAAGTGCAAGGGGCATAGTGACTGTTCCCATTTTCTGTCTCCAAATCCATTATTCTTGGTTACTTTGACCTTCAATCACTCCTTCATCAAAGCTCCTATCTTTCTATTTTTATACTATTTACAAACCTCGTCTTTATCTGTGCTTGTTGTAATGGAGGGGAGATGTAGAAATCTTCTGAATTAAGTGACAGAGGGAAGCCACTGACAAATACAACACTATATTCCATTGTGATATTAGGCAACATTTGTATTGGAAAAACAGACATTAAAAGAGGGCTTGAAGGGCACCTGGGTGGCTCAGTCAGTTGAACATCCGGCTCTTATTTTGGGCTCAGGTCAAGATCTCAAAGTTCATGGAATCGAGCCCTGCAGTGGGCTCTGCACTGACAGCATGGAGCCTGCTTGGGATGCTCTGTCTTCCT
Organism: Proteles cristata cristata; assembly: GCA_017311185.1. Classification (NCBI taxonomy): domain Eukaryota; kingdom Metazoa; phylum Chordata; class Mammalia; order Carnivora; family Hyaenidae; genus Proteles; species Proteles cristata. The sequence goes on from JAESUZ010000507.1 coordinate 1,620,345, forward strand.
TGCTGTCTGTCCTTCCATCTCCCATGTGTGTGTTTATGTGTTTGTGTATGTGCATGCGCACTCTCCTTCAAAAACAGATAAATAAGTTTTAAAAAATTAAAATAAAATAAAAGAAGGGTTGATAGCTCTTGTTTTGGTATTTGCAGAAATAGTTTCTTACGGCTTTATGAAAGGTCTTGCTTTGAAAGATAAGAATCAAAGTTGTCTTTGTGGTTAAATCTTGTGATCACAAAATTATAATTATTCCTTATTTTGTTATATTTCCTAACATCAGCAACAGATGGGTTTAATTTCTATAGAAAAAAGGATATCCAATTTATTTCCACCACTCACTTTTTTTCTTTTCTTAAAAGCCAATTTAGTATATGGATGGATCTTAATGCTGTTACAAATGTATTGATTATTTTGGAGAAAACGAGATCTCATGAAATAAATCTCTTCTGACTTGACAAGATGATATGGTAACCCTTCATTTGTTTCTGCTAAAATTATTCATTTAAAAGATGAGGCTCAGTTAAGGATTGTTCTTCTTTTATTTTAGGAAGGAGCTAAAAATTGAAAAAAAGAACATGCCTGTAAAATGCACACCAAGTTGCTTCTATATCTGATATAATACTTAGGAGACCTAAACTTGATTATATACTAATGTACTATGCTATTGATTGATTAGTCAGGGCAATGAATTATTATACTCGAATTGCTATTTGCAAGGCTTTTTAACTATCTTAGAAAATAAACTAACGGTTCAAGAAAAAGCTTTAAAAATAAATGGGTGCCAAAAGGACATAATTCACCATCTAAGCAGTTTAGTTTGGAGGAAAAAAAATATATTAACTTCATCTAGTCCTTGGGGCTTTGTAGCAATAAATATTGATTTGATATGAAAAATAGCAATCTACTGTAGTTAATAGTGTTAAGGATACTTCAGCCGTTAAAAGAAGGAAAATACAACAAAATATGAGCTCCAGGGTTATGTCGGTAAGCGCAGCCATTGTATGTTAATAGTTTTACTTCATAAAACACTGCTTTTCATTGATTTTTTTTTTTGGAAAGCAGATGCAATGTTGCTGAGAAAGCATTTCATACCTGTTCCCATTGGTTTTCTTTTCACCCCCAATGCCAGGATTATTTTAAAACACTGAGGAAAATATGAAGAGTTTCAGCACTGTCAATTTGGGGGAGGTGTTGTATTATATATATATATATATATAATGTATATATGTATTTATTATATTATATATGTACATTATATAATGTATATAATGTATTTATATATATATATATATATAATGTGTTATATAAGGTGATATATATATATAAACACACCCATATATATATACAGGCCAGCTCAGTCAGTAGAGTAGGTGACTCTTGATCTTGGGGGAGTAAGTTTGAGCCCCACGCTGGGTATAGAGATTACTTAAAAAAGTAAAATTTTAAAAAAAGATACACACACACTCTGAGACAACCATTTTTACATTTTTAAGTTTGTTTATTTGAGAGAGAGGTCGAGAGAGAATGCAGGAGAAAGGGAGAATCCCAAGCAGGCTCTGCTATCAGCACAGAGCCCAATGCAGGGCTTGCTTGAACTCATGAACCATGAGATCATGACCTGAGCTGAAGCCAAGAGTCAGACGCTTAACCAACTGAGCCACCCAGGGGCCAACCTCTGAAGTTACCATTTTTAAAATGTACAACTTTCTTCCAACAGTGCCCCAATACAGAGCCCCATTTTTGGTGGACAGCAATTTGTCTCTGGTGCGTATAGACTGGAGTGGCTCCTTCCTTCTGAACGGCCCACTGAAGGAGTTCGTGGTGACCGATGGAGGCCAGCGTGTGTACAGTGGCTTCGACACCACCCTCTACATACCAAGGACGGCGGACAAAAGTTAGTTTCTGACTCCTATTTCATAGTGTCAGGAACTCTGTGTCTCAGCTTTATGAGATATTCGGTCTGAAAGGTGACCAGCAAGTGCTCCTCATTAAAATGTCTGGGTGGAAGTGGCCACTTCTTGCGGACATGTTGCAGCTCTGAGTAAATAAAATTTCCCTTCCCGTTGTCTGCTATGTGTTCCCATTATGATGCAGTCGGAAGGCAAGCACTGTCTTTATGTGATGTGAGTGTCCCCATGAAAAACAAGACTACAGGGCAGGCTGTGTCCACAAGACAAATAGCACCCACAGGTAGTCACTGGGTTTCCTGAAATAATACAATTTCAGGGACTTCAAGATTTTTCGTGATACATCCTCAGCCTACAAATAGAGACTGATCAGGCAATGACAATCTCCAGCTCTTAGACCATGAGTGAGGGCTTTCCTCAACCATCCTTAGTATCCATTTCTCAACAACAACCCTTTTCCTTCGAAAACCAAACTCTTTCTGCCTGTTTAATTACATGTTCTTCTCTTGTTTGGTTTTTAAACTGAAATGAGAAAAGGCTTTCAAGGTACTAAGTATTTTCTCATGATCAACATGACCACAGGACAAATAGATGTGAGGCCATTTAAATCACTCTGGATTTCTGCAATGAATTCATTAATGGGCTTTTTGGTTTTTTAAATGTCCTTGAAAATATTATTTTTGTTGGTTAAAAGGTACAGATACATAATGAGATCTAGGATTGCATTTGTTACCTGAAGCTTATCCAAAACATTTTTATAATCCAGCTACACATTCTCCCGGCCACATTTCTCAGTCACCTAGGCAGCCGTTGTGATGAGCGGATGATCTCCCATACTTGGGAGATCTGGGTTCTACTTCTGGGCGAGCCTCTACCCAACCACCTGGGTGGCTCTATAAGAGTTGATTCCCTCAGGATGCTGGCTACTGAGAGAAGTATTTAGACCATTCAATTTCCAAGATCCTTTTGAGGCTCTTCTGCTTAGAAAGAAACTTTGGATCACATAGTGTGAAGTGCACCTTTAAGTTTTACCGGAATAGGTTTAGACCATATGCAGAATAAGATACACTGTGTTATATTCTTTTTTTTTTTTTTTTTTTTTTGCGATATAAACTCTAAACTTCTTCAGTTCTGTTACTTGTAAATATATACTATTATTACACTAATTATAGCTATTTTTCTTGGTAATTTGAAAATTAGAAATAAGTGTGTATATAAGATAAAACCTCACAACTTGTGCTGGAAACCTGTTCTCAGACTTTCCCATGCTATGATATATTGCTCTTCTAAAAGTCTGCCCACTATGTCTAGGTGTTGAATGACTAAGTCTTGTACCTTTTCTCTAGCTTTCTCTTTCCAGGTCATCTGCACTACAGATGAAGGAAGTGTTAAGTCACCTTTGGTCCAATATGATACCTCCACCGGATTTGGTAAACATTTAATGCATTATATTTAATATAAAACTCATTCATTTTGGGAAAGAGAGAAACATATGTTTGTTTATACACCTTTGTGCTAATGTGTTCATAGACTGTATGGAAGGAACTGTTACAAGACAGTTTTTTTTAAGTTCTCATGGAAATTACATTAAGTAATAAGTTAGGGTATATAGTATTCTTTTTTAAATTTTTTCTTCAAATTTTTATTTATTTTTGAGAGAGAGAGTGTGAGAAGGGGTAGAGAGAGAGGGAGAGAGAGTCTCAAGGAGGCCCCACACTGTCAGCTCAGAGCTTGATATGGGGCTTGAACTCATGAACTGTGAGATCATGCATGACCTGCGTGAAACTCAGATGCCCAACCAACTGAGCCACCCAGGTGCTCTGGGTATACAGTACTCTTACCATACCATGTCAGGGGCACCTGAGTGGCTTAGTCAGTTGAGCATCTAACTTTGGCTCAGGTCACGATCTCACGGTTTGTGAGTTTAAGCCCTGCATCCAGCTCTGTGCTGACAGCTTGGAGGCGGGAGCCTGCTTTGGATTCTGTATCTCCCTCTCTCTCTGCCCTTTGCAGACTCACACTCTGTCTGTCTCTCTTACAAATAAATAGTTTAAAAAATTTTAAAAATATACCAAGTCATTGAATTGTAGACACAGAGATATGACTAAATTCTCTCCTTGCCACAAATCCTCTCAATAAAGAGCTATACAACTTTGATTATTTTTTTTAAAAAGTGATTTATAAAGGAAATCAGAGAAAAGAGATCAGAGGAAGAGAGAAAATAGTCTAATGCCAATTTGTGTTAATCATAGTGATAATTCTGTAGATTCAGAGCCTAAAATGGTGAATTTTGGAGATTTTTCTCTTGCATTCTCTATAAAAGATGGTGATTGATTGCCATTACCAAGTAATTTACCTGAAAAGATGAAATTGTCATTTTCATGGAGCATCTTTTAAATTGAGTTCTACCCAAAACCTTTGAATATAACATATATAATACTTTATAATTTCAAAGGGCGAGTTAGAGAAATGCCAGATCTTTTCCATTTGAACAGAATTGGGACCGATACCCTATTTTAAATTCCAGTAACTAATGTTATATTAAATTGGTATGCATGCATAGTTAGGTTTTCTTAAAATACAAATGTCCAAAAATTCTGAAACTCAAGTAAACATATATATTGTTATCAAGGATAATTTCAAGCACTAAAAAAGACAAAAAAATACGATTCTCTATTTCTAGACTTCACATGTCTGGACGCCATGTAAAATTTTTTACAACACCTAACAGTCCCTTCCACACAGTCCATCTCATTTCATCTCACAGCAGCCATGGATGGCGCAGGCTTCATTTAGTATTCTTTTAGCAACTCCAGTGTGTCCACAAATGGAGTGGACCAATGGAGGCCTAAGGGACACCAAGAACTCACCCATGAAAGCCCCGCAAGATCCTGGCTAAGATGAAAATTTTAACGTGGTTTTTCTGTTGACCCCTGACCCCATCCTTTTTCCTTAGCAGTGGTTCTCAAATTTAAGTGTGCACACAAATCATCTCAGTGCACTTGTTTATTATATAGTTTCCCAGGCCCACAGCAGAGACTCAAAATCAATAGGGCCCTGGACTCCGCTCTTTGAACAAGCCCTGCCCATAACATTGTGTGTCAACTGCATTCAGATTTGAAAAATTTTAAATAAATAAAAATAAACAAGCCCCGTCCAATGAATCTGGTATAAAGGACTAGGATCACAAGTTGAGTAAAAGCCATATAACCTAGATTGGTCCACCTCCAAATCCAGCCAGGCTGGTCTCCTAGATCAGTGGAAAGTATCTTCCCATGGGAGGAATGTCCTCTGACAGTAGTTCTGGGTTGGGGTTTTTCTTGAAGTCCACTGGCATTCCCTACCTCATTGTCCTGATTTTACCTGATTGTAAGCTCTCCACAAAAGAGAGGAAACCTGTATTCAGTTCCTGAATACAAAGTGAGGTTTCCATTGATGAGAGAAGGAACACTGAGGACATGAGAAGATATGGAAAATTCCAAGATATATTGTCCATCTAATTTCCATAGTCAGTTTTAATTTTATGATGTAACTTTTAAAATGTTCCTGTTCCCTTGCCTGAGGCAGCCTTAAAGCCTGAAAGTCTCACAATCCTCATTTCCCTCCTCCTGATCTGAGGGCTGTTTTCTTTTTGAAGCTTCCCTTAGGCAGGCTGGCCTACATTCTGTCCCCCCAAGCAAGCGGTCCACTGGGCCCATCAGATCAGTATCTGGAGTTACAGCCCTATGCCACACAGAGGAAATTCAACTCTTCCATTGATAACCAAGGTTGTTTTTTGTTTTATTGAGGTTTTTTTGTTTTGTTTTGTTTTCTTTATTCAAGTAATTCCTAATTAGAGGGATTCCTGTCTGCTGGAATTTGGCAGAGCTTTGACTCCAATCCTTCATTTTAGAGATGGAGAAGCAGAGGCCCAGAAAGGCAGAGTGACATTCACCACAGAACTATGAGAAGTCGAGTTAGGGTTAACAAAGTAGGATTGTTCCTCTTACAGAGTTTGAAATGTAGTCTTAGTCATCTTCTCTCCCTCTCTTAAACTCTCCTACAGCAATTCTGAAGCCCTCCCCTTCCCTTCCACTGAAAATGTGAGTTTGAAGTGTCCCACAAGCCCACCCAGTCCTTGAGGTTGTGGGAAGGGGGAGTTTGTCCAAGGAGTGAAGAGACACTAGCAAATGTGTCTGTTTGCACATCTTTCTCTTGGCCACGAGCCTGTGCTTTGGAAGAGCTGCTCTCTGGCTCCCAGCCGCACACCAGCCTGCACGCCCAGTGCATGGGTGCCCAGACTCCTGGGCCGGCCTGGGGCCCAACTCAAGGTTTCGCTGCTTGGACTGCATCAAACTGAACACAATCAGAGGAAAGGTTGAAATAGAAGAATTTTCTTTTTTAATTTTTTGTTACAAGTAAGGAGACAGGGAGATCACTCTGTCTCTCCATGGGGTTAGTATAGGAAGCTTTTATTGAGTATATTAAGGTGGGGGGAAGGGAGCTCACAGAAACATTTTTGTTTCATCTGTACATGCTTACCACAGCAACACGCTAGGGCAAATATCGTGTGTTCAAAAACTCACAGAAAACTCCACCCATAGGATGAGAACTTAGGGTTATAATGAGCTAAAGAACTTCGAGAAGACTCGGGGCTTCCTGCCTAGGTCCTCATCCAGTCCTGCTGAGAGTGGCTCATGTAAGGGGCTGTCAGCACATAGCGAGAGGCTCTCAGGCGAAACACCTAGTTGGCTGTTTCCTGGGCTGTTTGTTCCTGGGCTGTTCCTGCAGAACTGTTCATTCTGCAAAACAAAATACACTTCTTCCCAGCTTTTGTCCTAAATCCTCCTCCTTTCTGCCCGGAGTGTTCAGCCCTCTGGAGATGTCCTCTGACACCTGGTGCTGCTCAGTCGGCTTGATCTCACTGCTGTGTGCAGCCCTGTGGCATCCCCCACAAACCGTTCTCTTGTCCGCCCCACCTCTTCCCAGCTCCCCCCACACCCTAAGACTTGAGAGTGGTGGGAGTCCCCATCCCTCACCCCTATAAGGCACAGGGCAGATGAATTCTCCGTAAACATGAGCCACTGTGATTAGCCTCGTGTGCAGAGAATTGCATGCATGACCTGTCACCACGTACATAGAAGTCAAGCGTGAGTGGTCCTATTGCAAAGGATTTCTTTCCATAGGAAGCACTTGAGTGATGATTTGCAGAACTTTGGCCACATCACAGAGAGGCCAGGGTACCAGAAATATAAAGACAACATGTTGGGAAGCACAGGCTGTTTACATCACAATAGAAAATAGGATCTAATGTCTCAAATCCAGTTTGCACAGAACTTCTCAGGATCAAGGCTGTTGCATGAAGGGAGGGGACCCCGGATCTCCTCAGCACAGACCGTGTGTCCCAGAGGGTCTCTGCAGCAATGCTGGTCAGCCTGGCCCTCCCCAGCATCTATCACCCAAGAAAAAACTCCACTCAGGACACAGGACAGTGAAACAGGCATTCCTCAAGGTTACTTGGTTACCGCCTTTAAAAGTCCCCTCCTCCTCCTCATCTTTCCCAGGAAACTTGCAAAGGCAGTGGTGATTTCCATCCTGAGGCCCGGCAGCGAGGTCTCCTGGGGGCTGTAAGCTCCCCTTGAAGGCGCCCGGCACCGTTCCGGTGGCCGGAACATGAGTACAAACAAGCACCATGAGACAAACTGCTCTAAACTCCTTTCCAATTTACTACCAGACAACAGGGCGAGGGGTCACAAACTTGCCTTCTGAAATAACACTTCCCTTTCCTGCCCTGGGTTTTGCAGGCCTGGTTCTGTCACCTCCTGGAGAAAAGAGTGGATCGGGGAGGAAGAACACCGAGTTCTACAGCCAGCTATGGTTCATCGTGTTAATGGCAATGCTGGGCTTGATCTTGTTGGCCATTTTTCTGTCTCTGATACTACAAAGAAAAATCCGCAAAGAACCATATATCAGAGAGAGACCTCCCCTGGTACCTCTTCAGAAGAGAATGTCTCCACTGAGTGTCTATCCGCCGGGGGAAACGCATGTGGTATGTCTCCGAAGGCGGGCCCCCGTTCCCTCTCCCGCACTGGAACGCTTGTGCTTCTGTAGAAGGAAATGTCTCCAGAGTCATAATAACAAGGGACTAGATGACAGTAACGTTTGACAAAATATGGGAACCACGGGAGGCGAATAGTGACCTTATAAAAGAGGCCCCCAGAGCTTTCTTGTCCCTTCCTCCATGTGAGGACACAGCAAGAAGACAAGAAGACCCCCACCTGTGAACCAGAAAACAGGCACCTGACAATTTACTAGCATCTTGACCTTGGACTTCCCAGCCTCCAGAACTTCAGAAATAATTTCTATTGTTTAGAAGCCCCCCAGTCTATGAGATTCTAGTCAAGCAGCCCAAGTGGATGAAGACACCTGGGAAGCTTTTAAAAATGCCATTGCCTGGGTCTTATCCCAGAAACTCTGATTTCATCACTTTTGGGTGGGCCTGGGGATTGGTATCCTCTTGTTTTAACTCCAAAAGTGATTCTAAGGTGTAACCAGGGATGAATTTTTCTGCTCTAACACCGTCCATCAGAGGATGGTGGAGAAGAGCTGTATGTTGAAATCACTAGAGGAACTTACAGATTATATAACTGTGCAACTTGGAGGGATTAGCAATAAATAAGAGGTCTAGGGAGAGAGTAAAGTGCAAGTGGTGGTCAGTTTGTCCCCTGGCTGTGACACTCCAGGCCACTGAGGATGGGTGGCTCCTCATAGCTGGTGACCACCCAGTCCCAAAATAGGAGGTCACGCAAAGGTCTAGGTGGTGAGGTCACATATACGGCGGTGCAGGGAGATCATGGCCCAGAGCACTCATTGAAGGGGAAATGGTGACTGCGAAGGTGCCATCTGTGGTGTGAGGCCGTGTCTACTTGGAAGAGGAAAGGCTGAAAATTCTAATTCCCACCAGGCACCAGTCTTTTTTCCAAGCCATGTGCCCAGAGGGCTGCATCTGCCTGAGATGTCACCTTTTTGCCATTTGGCACAAAGGTTCTATATGGACTAGTAGCCACTCTGTGCAGCTAAAACTCTGATTAGCAGTTCCAGTGTGGGGGGAGTTTTTTCACAGCAAGCAACTCTCTGACACGTGGTGGGTGCCCTGCAATTCAACTCAGTTCTGATACTCCCTACAGAGAGATGGCATCAGATTTCATGAGTTAAGGTTCAGTTCCATAGGATGGTCCCCTCCCCACAACTGCAGACACTGGATCCCAAGTCCAGGTTGTTACCCAAGCTTCTGACAGACCAGCTACAGATTAGAGTTTCTTTCTTTTTTTTCTTAATATTTTATTTATTTCTGAGAGAGAGAGAGAGAGGGAATGAAGGAGAGAGAGAGAGAGAGAGAGAGCAGGGGAGGGTCAGAGAGAGAGGGAGACACAGAATCTGAAACAGGCTCCAGGCTCTGAGCTGTCAGCACAGAGCCCGATGTGGGCTTGAACCCACGAACTGTGAGATCATGACCTGAGCCAAAGTCAGATGCTTAACCGACTGAGCCACCCAGGTGCCCCTACAGATTGGAGTTTCTATTGACCTCTCCTTGGCTTCAGTTAATTTGCTAGAATGACTCACAGAACTCAGAGAAACATTTTGCTTACTGGAAACCCAGTTTATTATAAAAGAAGAAAACTCAGAAACAGTCAGATGGAAGAGATGCATAGGGCAGGATGTAATTGAGGCTTTATCACTTAGCCTTGATTGACTAAATTACTGGTCATTGGCTACTGACTCAACCTCCAGTCTCTCTACCTTCCTTAGAGGTGGGGGGTGAAAGGAGGTTGAGGGGGGACTGAAATTTTCACACTCTAATCACGGATTGGGGCTGCTGATAACCAGCCCCCATCTTTAGGTAGTTCCTCCAGAAAAATCGCCTCATTAGCATAACAAAAGACATCTTTGTGGCTCTCATCTCTTAAGAAATTCCAAGGGTTTCAGTAGTCTTGTGCCAGATATTGGGCTGAAGGTCAAATATATATTTATTATAAATCACAGTATCACAGCAGCACCAAATTAAGCACAGAAGCCTGGTCAAACTTGTTGAGTTCTAACACTTCAAAAATTAGAAAAGAGTCAACCCAATAGCATTGTGTCCCATCCACATCTCTTCATCTGTCCAGGACACAACAATAAACAGTGGTTAAGGCACTGACAAAGGTGTAACATGATGCCCAAGTGGTGAAAATTGGGGGCACAGAGGGGCAGTCATCCCTCTGAGGCCCATGATTTGTGTGTGGAGCCAGGAACAGCCAGGGGACAGGGACTTGGTGGTGGAGAAGTGGAGATGATGCCTCCCATAGTTCAGGCCTCAGCTCTCACCAACTACACGTTGAATTCTCTAGCTTTTCCAGAGCACCATCACCGCATGACATCATGGCAGATATACTTGTCTGACTCATCAAATAGAATGTAGGCTCCCCAAGGGGAGGGAGGTTTCGTGGGCCACTTACTGCTGCACTTTAACACCCAGAACAGTGCCTGGCATCAAATATTTGTGAAATGAATGAATGTGGAGTGGCTAATTCAAACCATCAGTCATTTGCTTGTGTTCAATGTATACTCATCAAAAGATTCTCACTGAAGAGCAGATACTGTGAAGTTTTTCCTTGTTGAAGAGTAGTAACTTTCTCTCTCTGAGGAAGCTGTGTTCTTCTTTTTTTTATTTTTTAATGTTTATTTTTGAGAGAGAAAAAGAGGCAGACTGCAAGCAGGGCAGGGGCAGAGAGAGAGAGAGAGGGAGACACAGAATCCGAAGCAGGCTCCAGGCTCTGAGCTGTCAGCCCCAACATGGGGGTCAGACTCACGAGCCATGAGATCATAACCTGAGACAAAGTCAGATGCTTAACTGACTGAGCCACTGAGGTGCCCCTTGGAAGCCACGTTCTTAGACAGAAGACATCCCCCATGTCTGGAATTCAGAAGTGCATGGAAGGGCCAACAAGGCCTGAGACATATCTGGCTTGGGGACATCAGCTGAGTCAACCCTGGGATATATAGAGTGCATGGAGAACATGGAAGGAAAATTCCAGAGCTCTGCTGGGGACATCTACTCCGTAATGTGAAGTGTCCTTCCGGGAAAAGCTACCCAAATACCACTAGCATCTATAACTCATTTCAGTGATCCAATCTCCTGTGTCTTGACTCAAACCCTACAGGCAGGTGTCACTGCCTCATAATCCTTGCTGAGGAGGAATCCAGTTTTGCCCAGTTGGCTAACTGAGGGGTCAGGAAGCAATCACATCGTTCCAAATGGAAGCTACTTTGGATGGTACCACTGCTCATGGTTGTCATGAGTCTCGGCAAGCTTTGTTCTGTCAAAGTGAGGCCCAGGAACTATCAGTATCAGCATCACATAGGAGCAGGACCTGAATCTCATGTGGAAGAAACCAAAGACTCTGCCATTCCAACTAGCACTTGGGAAGCTGGGGCACAATAAAGTCGGAGAATAGTCATAACTAAGTTTAAAATGTAATAATATAATACAATTCCCATAAGCAGTAGGTACAGTCTTATAACCGATAAAAACAGGTTGGGGGATTGCATGATTCCTCTTAGATGAGGTATCTAAAATCATCAAATTCATGGAAGCAAGATAGAGTGGCTGCCAGGCTAGGGGAAGGGGAGATGGTGAGCTGCTAATCAACAGGCATAAAATGTCAGTCATGCAAGACGAAGAAGGTCTGGAGATCTGCTGTACAACGTTGTGCCTGGTAACAGTGCTGTGCTGTCACTCAGTCTGTTAAGAGAGTAGATCTCATGTCAGTGTACTTACCACAATAAGAAACAAAACAAAACAAAACAAAAAATAGGTAAAGGCTGCTGATTAGCCCTTACAGTTCCTGCCAAACCAAGCCCAAGCTGCTTCTGAGGCCAGACAGACGTCAACTGGGACAGGCAGACAAAAGAGTTGAAACACCTTACTCCCATGTACCCCTTACCATCAAGGGAAAGCAGGGTTGCTCCAAATTGGTTAGCTTTTGCTGGGTGGCCAAGTGGGATGTGAGGAGGGGAAGGGGTGGAGGGTCTGGCTGGCTGCCCGAGGCTCTGGGCCCCCACACTGGCTCATCTTCAGCTTTGAGGGTATTAGTCACTGGTCCCAGAGGGTTAGCAAGGGGGAATCTGGAGAGTCCCCGGGGCCCTGGGCAGTGTTTCCAGAACCCACTGAATCTTAAGTGAATCCCACCCAGGGAATAACATGGTCTTGCTGGCCTCCTACGGTTGCTTTTAGAAAACATTTTTGAACATAAGCTGATGTCACAAAGTTGGGGACATAGAAGATTATCAGTGACGGGGAACCAAACTAAAGAGAGGCTACTTTGCATTATTAGAACAAAATAAAGATCTGTTATTGTGATGCATGGATCCCAGAATAAATGGGTAAGATTCTGAACAGGATCACGCTGGAGTCAACTGCTCAGGGCCTCAGATTGACTTTTACACTTGGGAAGGTCAATGAGAGCTACCCCTGCAATACATGCGCACGCGCGCACACACACACACACACACACACGATGAGCTTCTATCCCAGGCACTCCTGTCCTCTGAATAGGTAAGAAACCCTTTGACACCAGGCATAAACTGGAAAAGGATTTTAGGCTCCAATCTGAATTCGCAGAGGAAACTGGGGCAGAGACACCAGGGAATGAGAGAGGCTTTTATAATTTGTTAACATTTTCAAGATCACGCAGCATAAAGTGTAGCAAAGTTTAAGTGCAAGTTAGACTTATAATTTACTTACTTGCCTGAAGATCCTCTCAGCTCTACAACAGTAAACAAATCATGCCAGTAGAACTCACTTTAAATACTAAGCCATTACGTTCCACTCAGCATGCAATTTTAATTGTAGAAATACACACACACACACACACACACACACACACACACACACACACACACACAAAGCCTGAGATGCATCTCAAAACGATTGTATGATTATATTGTTGGAGAAACACAAAGGATTTGTTTTATTGTAATTTTGTTTGTTCTAAACACTGACTAATGCCTCCCCATTTGTTCTCAGTTTGATTCAGTGGCTGATATATCTGATGTGTCAAGCAATGTTACCCTAAAAAGTTACACCATGCACTTGGAGGTACTTCATGTGTTGCATGAATGCATGATCTTTTTTTTGCATGATGTGTTGTCTACACGATGAAAAGCAGGAACATTTCATTGATTGGAACAGCTAAATCAAACCTCAGATATTTAGAGCACCTAGATTTTCTTATGGCACATTCTAGGTTCTAATCATATAGTGCCTTTGTCTTTCTGATGTCAATTCCATACATGATTTATTAATTTTTTAAAGAATATTTTTATTTTTTTGTTTACTTACTTTTGAGAGAGAGGAAGGGGACAAGCGGGGAAGGGGCAGAGAGAGAAGGAGACATAGAGTCTGAAGTAGGCTCCGGGCTCTGAGCTGTCAGCATAGAAGTCATGACCTGAGCCTGAGTCAGACGCTTAACCAACTGAGCCACCCAGGTGCCCTGTGATTTATTAATTATTAATTTTTTAATGTTTATTTTTTAGAGAGAAAAAGAGAGACAGTAGGGGAGGGGCAGAAAGAAGGGGGACAGAGGATCCAAAGTGGGCTCTGGCTGACTGCAGAGACCCTGATGCAAGGCTCTACCTCACAAACCATGAGACTATGACATGAGCTGAAATTGGATACTTAACTCACTGAGCCACCCAGGCACCCCGCAGGCCTGATTTATTTTCAAGGCTGAATCTTATAATGAAGAGAACAACATGAATGAGAAGAGAGGGTGGGAATAGCCCATTTTCCTACACAAACCCAGAGATTTTAAAATATAATCCAACCATGCTCAGCTGGCAACCGTGAGAGACCATTGTTAACTTTGGTCTGGGAAAGCAGTGATCTCAAGGCACAGGCTCTGTGGTGACACTTGTGAAGGGATCACTTTGTAACCCCAACCGCTACCGCCTTCACCCCACCACTTTGCAAGGCGGTAAGCCCTTGTCTACAGGGAACAAGAGCCAAAGCACTCGTGCATATATTCTGGAGGCGCTAAGGACACTGGTGTTTAGCACCGCTATTAGTTTATCACCTCACCCCTACCAAAAAGCCAGGGGCCGTGGCATTCCAGATAAGCTGTTCTGTAGGAGGATATGGAGTGCTCCCTTCATTGACAATGTGTGACACACAATTTTCTGTCCTATTTCAAGTCCATTTTTTTTTTTGGACAGTAATCGCAAATAGCGAAACTTTCTTTTCAGGGATTAGCTGATACCAAAATTCCCCGGGCTGGTACACCCGTCAGTATCAGGAGCAACCGCAGCATATCCGTCCTTCGGATCCCAAGTCAGAGCCAAGTAAGCCAAACCTATTCCCAAGGCCCCCTCCACCGCAGCGTCAGCCAACTCATGGACGTTCAGGACAAGAAAGTCTTGATTGATGACTCGCTGTGGGAAACCATCATGGGCCACGACAGTGGGCTGGTGAGTGGATTTCCTTATCCAGAGCCGTAGCTCACCCCCCAGAAGCATATTGGCAAACGAGTGGCATGGAGATTTCTGGCCTCATTGAATGTTGCCTCCCTGCACTCTGCATCCCTCTGACCATTTATTTAGCCAAGTATTTCGTAATGACCTACTTACTAGTGTTACTAAGTTGTTTGATGAGCCGGGTAGAAACTTTGTCTTGTTCTTTTTGCAAACATCAAATGCTTAAAAAAAAATTCATTGAGTAGGTGGAGAGACAAACAGGCTATACTCTATTAATTTGGGCAAAAGATGACTGGGAACATTGGAACTAGTCTATAAGAAAAAACTTTTAAAAAGTGCATCACCTTTTTCTTTCTGGTTTATGGTTAGAGGAGAAAGTCTTTCAATAGGTTCAGTGGTTCTTTTCCAAGAAACTCAGAAAATCATGATAAATAAAGGTATTAATGTTTGTGAACTTCAACTTCATAATTTCAGTCCAGTGGATACAAATAATTTACTCATTGAAAGTTAACCTTATTAATATCTAATAGTTGTTATAAGTCCATAGAGGCTGAAATGGATAGAATCCTATGGTTTTTACCAACCATCAACCTTCTGCATTATGCCAACTACCTAGACGTCTGCTGCAGAACTATTCCTTTGGGACAGTTCGCTAGGAATGATAGCCAGCTAGGAACTCAGGGACTCTGCTTACTCTTTTGGGGCAGAATGATTCACCTCCATGTCTTCCAGCTGTCTATTTCGGCCTTTACAGTCTTCCACTCATCTAAGTACTCACCTTTGATGAAAAGTTGAGGACTTCCATGAAGATTTTCTTAACTAATGGCAAGTAAAAAAGCAAGTTTCCTGGCTCCAGGTTCTAATCACAATGAAAAAATGCACAGTCTTGGCTTGTTCAGGACAGTGATCTACAATGTGCATTTTATTTTATTTAAAAAAAAATTTTTTTTACATTTATTTTTGAAAGACAGAGTGAGATAGAGCATGAGCAGGGGAGGGGCAGAGAGAGAAGGGGACACAGAATTCGAAGCAGGCTCCAGGCTCGGAGCAAGCTTTCAGCATAGAGCCTGATGTGGGGCTCGAACCCACACACTGTGAGATCATGACCTGAGCCGAAGTTGGACACTTAACCAACTGAGCCACCCAGGTGCCCTTACAATGTGCATTTTAAAATTGTGGGCCTGCTTCATATTGTTATGACTATCGAATTCCATGATTCCATTCCAGATCTAAAGATTCTAAATGGCAGGAATAAAGGAATTGTTAATTGGTCATATTTGACATGGAAAAGGACAAGTTTATAGGGAACATAACACATAGAGGGCTTGGTTCCATGTGTGTCCTTACCTAAGGATACACAGTGAGTTTTTGATGGAATTGGGATCTTAAAACCATCATTTGATAATAGAAGCCCCATTCCTCACTGTTATACTATATTGACGGTTTTGCTTGCTTTTGACAGTACTAGCAATAGATAATATGTAAATCAATTTAGTGAAAGGTTTTGAAGATGCAAAACTTGGAAAATAATCTGTTCATTATCACCTTATAAACAGTATTACGAGCCCTATTCAATACATACAAAATACAGTAAGAGAGGGAAGCACAGTAGCATGTATTCTGTCTCTTCTGCTGACAGTTTGAACCAAATCCTTTTTTTTGTGTTTATTTTTGAGAGAGAGAGAGGGAGAGAGGGAGACAGAATCTGAAGCAGGCTCCAGGCTCTGAGCTGTCAGCACAGAGCCCGAAGCAGGGCTTAAACTCACAAGCCATTAGATTGTGACCTGAGCCACCCAGGTGACCCCGAACAAAATCTTTAGTATATAAATGTATATACGTGTGTGTGTGTGTGTGTGTAACATCCGTAAATATAAATATAAAATAAAATATAAAATTATAATCTCCTCACTTTAGAGATGAGAAAACAGGTTTAGAAAGTTAAAATATGGGGGCGCCTGGGTGGCTTAGTCGGTTAAGCGTCCGACTTTCGCTTGGGTCATGGTCTCGCGGTTCGTGGGTTCGATCCCCGCGTCGGGCTCTGTGCTGACTGCCAGCTCAGAGCCTGGAGCCTGCTTCTAATTCTGTGTCTCCCTCTCCCTCTGACCCTCCCCCTGCTCGCGCTGTCTCTCTCTCTCCTAGAAATAAATAAAAAAAAAAAAAAAAAAAGAAAGTTAAAATATGGCCCTTAATAACACTCAAAGGACATTTTGGATTAGTCCATAGTTCATGTGAACATGTGACCCTTACAATAAGGTAAACTTGAGGCAGGACAATCTCAAACCATGCCTTAAAGTTTTGAGCATAGGATATTAGCCTTTAACAAAATACTTACTGATTACTTTTTATATTAAATTGATACCACTATCAATCGATGGCAAATATCAAAGGGATAGCAAACGTCCTAACCAATGATGATTGGCTTATTTTTCAGTATGTGGATGAAGAGGACCTGATGAATGCCATCAAGGGTTTCAGTTCTGTGACTAAGGAACACACCACTTTCACCGACACCCACCTGTGAAAGATGGAAACTCCGAAGACGTAAAACCGAAAGGTGGGCCCTATGCCCCATCCCGACTGGGTTATCACTGACAGACACCCAATATATGCTAGAAGAAGCCATTTCTGGTTATTCTATAGTCCTTCAAAAAAAGAAAATGAGGATTGTTTTTGAAACTGAAAAGGTCTGCTTTTCTGGTGGTCTGAAATAAGGGGTACCATCAAAACGAAAATACTTACTTTGCTCTACTAAATAAGCTTGTAATTTTCACTTGGCTCAGACAGTGACTCCACTGGTTAAGTGGACAATCAGGGACAATTTCAAATTGGCCCACCGTTGTTACATGTAAGAAACTAAGCAGTTCTTCTGAGAGGACGTCATTGCTGCTCCTTTCAATCCTTTATTCCCACGGAGTGACACAATCCTGGAATAAACAGTAATTCCAATGATCACAGCTACACAGTAAAGTCCTGGTTTCAGGCCAAGCTGAATCAGCTAGAGAAAACCAAACTGCGCTGGTGGATTCAGACTGAGCTGAAAGCTCAATGTAATTACCGTGTTTAGGGATAAGTATGCACTAAACTTAATTTTTTAAAAAAAGTATACACCAGCATTTTGACAGAGCACCACATACACTTTTAAATCTGTTCCTGCATTTGTGAATCTTCTGAAAATCTAAGGACTACAGAGCTATTTCCCACATATTTTACATGGTTTTGAAACTCCAAACAATACTTTCCATAAAATTCTGTCAATTGACCGTGTACACGGGAATACTGACATCGTCAACTTAGCACCTTTCCCATGGAAACCGCTGTTCTATTTGCAATATTTAATTAGCCTGTGGAATTAAAAAAGAAGTTTTGTGCTCCTTCCAGCTTTGCAAGTGTTTCAATTAACATTTGTATGTAAACACGAGGATACATGAGCGTGTATCATCATATGCATAGCGTATATGTCTATTACTTTGTACTATAGCCCTTCATTTCAGAGAACTTGCTATTTCAGCCCTCGAATCACAAAGCGCGAATGACACGCCACAGTCCAATTGCCACGGATCAACATCTTCTAGCATCTGTTCTATTTGGACTACAAAGTCATTGGTGAAAGTCCTAGACCAAGAAACATTTTTTTCCAAGTCATCAACATTAAATTAAAGGTATTTGTTCTTCATGGAAAACAATGTAAAAAATACTGTCTTCCTTATTCTTAAAAGGGCTATGTAATGATTCCAGGAAGTTACTTTGAGTCTATAGGTGACATACACAATTGTCAGACAATATTTTGCAAGCTAATCCAGAGGTAGGTGGATTTTCCCACGGCTAAAGTGGCAAAAATTTATTACGTTAGGGATAACCCTTGTTCTGCCTCAAAACAAGTCAGATTGTGAACTTTGGGGGTGCTGAGGCTCTAAGCCAGTCTGTGGAAGAACAGTTCCTCAGACTGACCAATTCCTGACAAATCTTGCCAACTCTTAAGTTGTCAGTGTATCTTATACTTATCCAAAAATCATGTTAACATCAATACAATTCAACCTGTAAATAAAACAGTCCAGATGGAATAATTCGGTGATAAGGAGCTTATATTTACAACTAACACATAAATAACAATGATAAGGCTGACCCCATTTAAGAAAATAGGATGCTCTTTATAATCTCTCAACTACAAATGTACATTAGAATCAACTGTGGTACTTTTTCCAAAGCATGAGTAACACCCACCAGATTGGAGGGAGGTCTGGGCAGATGGGCATATATAGTCTGAGGTCATTCTGATGTATAAGCCTAGATGAGAAAGCCAGGAACAAGACCATAGGCTCCTGAAAAAGGCAGCACAGGTTCAAAAGTTGGCTCGGTAGCTGACAAACTTTGTGGCGAAGTATTTCTCCTCAGTGGTCTCCTCTATGAAGTGAGGACAGCAACCGGTATGATGATACTTCCGAGTACTCCTCTGAAGTACCGAATTACTTAAAAAACTCGCATCATGAGAATCAGGATTCTGTTCTCATTTTTCATTGAACACAAAGTATGTAGATTCATCTCAATTTTTTCCTTGGGTCACAAAAACCCTAATGAAGTTAAGTACAAGGAAAACACTTAGGCATAGCAGGGATAATCTGCTCAAGGTCACAAAGTTCAGTGACAGAGTCGACTCAAAACCCATGTCCTAACATGAAGGTTCAAACTCCCATAAGTGAAAGAGATAAAAAAAGATTTGACTCCTAGTAACCCGTGGTATAGTGGGTTGCCTTTCTTTGGGATTTTACTCTAGAAGAGTCTACCTTCCCCCCTCCCCCGGCCTTTTATGCTTGTTAAAGGTGGGGCAAATTCTCAACACTTCTTTCATTTTCTTACTTGCCCCCAAAACTTTTACAGGACAGAGATAATGAGAAAGAAGGGTATGGAGAGAATTACAAATCCATAATATGGAAATTATGTTTGGCCTAATATTCTCCCTCCATGATAATGCACCTTAGCTTTACGTTAAGTTAAGTTATCCCCGCCCCTCCCCTTTCTCACTGCAGGGAGAAGACCTGAACAAACTCACGTAGGTTTACTTCAAACAGGCTTTCTATTCCTTAAATAACCGAGAACATATAGTCTTAATCACTTTTATTAGACTTAACTGATAAATAAATACAAGAGGACTTGTGAAATCACTAGCAATACAGTAAACTTTAAAGGATTTATTTTGGCTTCACTCACTTAATATTTCTTGGAATGGGAATATATACATTATTCACCAATAAACGCTTAATGTTTTAAATTTACAATTACCCTATTTGCAGAAACTTGAAAATTATGTCAATTAAATGAAAAAAAGTACAAAAATTTTTTTGTTCTTGCAATTCGAAATATATTTTAAAATAATATTTTTACAGCAGCCAAAACCTTTAACCAAAAATTGAGAATTGCAGTTTCACACGCTTAACAAAATGGCAATGTTCTAACTTGATTATCTTCATTATTAACAGTGGGGGGAAAA
Source organism: Proteles cristata cristata (assembly GCA_017311185.1). Lineage (NCBI taxonomy): Eukaryota > Metazoa > Chordata > Mammalia > Carnivora > Hyaenidae > Proteles > Proteles cristata. The sequence goes on from JAESUZ010000507.1 coordinate 1,640,223, forward strand.
TATGGTGGATCCTAATAAAAGAAGGCAGACTAACAACTAGTACGGTTTCCCTTCCGGGCACTCAAAGCTCGGTCCTGGATTATTATTGTTACTTCACCTGTTCAAACAGACACCCCTCCAACTTTAAAGGAAGTTAAAAATGGATGTTTGGTATTAACATGGGTGATGCTTGCTAAGACTTACGAACTCCAAAAATGAGAATCAGATAATGATTCACAATTTAAAAACAAAATACCCTAAGGGACTGACTACTATACAGTGTTATCTGGTGTTCAACATCAATAGTGTTTTTTGAATTAGATGATATTTTTTCACAAACGTAGCACCTCATTAAATACCTGGTAAACACTTGGCAATCACAATAAGTGCTGGGAGACTAAGTTCCAAAGAGAATTAATGGGATTCGCTTAACATGACCTTGCAAGCCAGACCTCAAGCATTATGGGGGTTAGGAACGCACTGCTGGTCCCTGTGCCCTCAGAGGATGCTCGGATGTGGGCACCATCTTAGTCAGACTTGGTACTTTGCTTCCAACATCCAGAGAGTAGTGAAATATTGAAGTAGACTTACTTTTTTTTTTTTTTTACAAACAATCTTGTTAAATGTACTTGTAAAACTAAAAAAAAACTTTCCAAAAGGTGAAAAGAGATACAATTATTTTATCTCCCTACTCCAGGTAATTTCTGTTTAAAAAGATACTGAATGAACTCCAGTTTTAATTTGTAAAGTTTTGGTGTAAAAGCTAATGTACTGAAATCCAGTAAAGTTTTGAACTTTCGTCTAAATTAACAGAACTATTCATTCTGGTAAGTTTTCACAAGCTGTACTCTTGACCCGAAGAATCACTTTTCTTATGACGAGGAGACGGCGTGGTCTTTGTAGGAGACGGGGACGCGGTGCCTGGGGAGTCTGTTCCTCCATCCGAAGTACTGGGTGAGGACGCCAGATGTGGAACTTTCTTTCTTCCAAGGAACCCTCCTCCTTCAAATCCCCCTTTCTTCCTTAACTCCACTTTATTTTCATTTTCTTCTTCTGATGACCTTTTCTTAGATTCTAGACCTTCAGCTACTTTATGCACTTCTAATCCACTATCTGGTTCTCTCAAACTTTTCGTTTCTGTTCCAGGAGACTTTCTCTCCGATACACTACATTCCCCTGTTGCCCGCTGTACTTCGGCCTGTATTGGACCCAAGTTACCACTTTCAGGGACAGCTCGTTCTACATTTCTGTTCAAATTAACAGTCTGGAAGTCCCTGTAACTGTGAAAGCTCTCCGTTCTCCTTGCTCTTGCTAACAAAGGACTCTCTCTGTAAGGCCTAACGGAACCATAAGTAGCTGCTTCGTGGATGGTTTCATGGTGCTGGAGCTGGAGGCTGAAATACAGTTATTATAAAAAAAATTACAGTTCAGATAACTTTCTGGGATTTTTCAGGGGCACATCTCATTAATTAAACTATAATGAAAGGATATTATTTAAGTATATAAAGAATGCATATCTTTATTTCTATATATAAAAATGTACTTATTAAGTACTCTATATTATGGATTAGTGTGTGTGTGTGCTTATCAAATTACCAATGCAAATAATTACATATATTCAGTGAATCTGAAATTCTGAATAGCTGAAAAAAGCTGGGAGGCGGGGGACGAAACTTTTAAAACCTATAGGGAACCAATATAATTTAGTATTTGGTCCTGGGTTCAAATTTTGGAATTTTTAAAAATGTGGTAACCAGAAGATAAACGACGCCACTGTATCAGAAGTACAAAATAACCAAATGTAAGCTCTGAGAGCTGACGTAATCACTTTAACATTTCCCTAAGGCTACAGGAACAAAAATTCCATACACTATTCAAGGTGACATGTGCTTTTTCTAATTTCCTTTGAATGAACTCCTGATCACATAACAGGCATCCAAATGGGTAGCAATTCACAAAGTTAAAGGGAAAAAATATTTTTAAAAAATGTTTTTTTAAGTTTATTTATTTTTGAGAGAGAACGAATCCCAAGCAGGTTCCACGCTGTCAATGCAGAGCCCAATGTGGGGCTCAAACTCATGAACCGTGAGATCATGACCTGAGTGGAAATCAAGAGTCAGCCACTTAAGCATTTGAGCCTCTCAGATGCTCCTGAAAAAATATTCTTCTATGAAAAGAACCAGATATGCCTGCAGGTGAGAAATTTAGTAAAATGTTTTAAGAAAACTGAGTATCAATAAAGTCTGAATTAAAGATATGCCTCGACGAGGATGTGGAGAAACGGGCAGCTTACACTGTTGGTGGGAATGTAAACTGGTGCTGCCCCTCTGGAAAACAGTATGCAGGTTCCTCAAAAAATTAACAATAGAACTCCCCTATGACCCAGGAATAGCACTGCTGGGAATTTACCTAAGGGACACAGGGGTGCTGATGCATAGGGGCACATGTACCCCAATGTTCATAGCAGCACTCTCCACAATAGCTAAAGTATGGAAAGAGCCTAAGTGTCCATCCACTGACGAATGGATCAAGAAGATGTGGTTTATCTATACCATGGAATACTGCATGGCAATGAGAAAGAATGAAAGCTGGCCGTGTGTAGCAATGTGGACGGAACTTGAGGGTGTTATGCTGAGTGAAATAAGTCATGCAGAGAAGAACAGTTACTGTATGTTTTCACTCATATGTGGAACAGGAGAAACTTAACAGAGGACCATGGGGAAGGGGCAGGGGAAAAATAGTTGGGGAGAGGGAGGGAGGCAAACCGTGAGAGAGTCCTCAATACTGAGAATAAACTCAGGGCTGATGGGGGTGGGGGAGAGGAGAAAATAGGTGATGGCCATGGAGGAGGGCACTTGGGATGAGCACTGGGTGTTATATGGAAACCAATTGGGACAATAAACTATGTTAAAAAAATAATTTTAAAAAAATGCCTTGAAAAATGATGCTTTCAACAACTATGTGATTACAATATCTCAGCCAATTTTCCCAAAAGCAATCAATTCAACTACTCATACGACCCACAACTCTGTACCCTACCTAGAATTTGATTCGCGGAGACGGCTGTGCTGAACCACAGAAGTGGCTGGACTGATGTTAGGAGTAGCACAGCGAGATGTGCTCAGGTCACACTGATCCAGTAACTTGAGTAGCTCTTCTTCAGTTGGACCACCTACGTCTAAGGAAAACACACACGCGTTATCATCACTTATGTCAGAAGCTGATCACCTTGTGGACAAACAACTTTCCTCATGGACCTACCCTTCTCTTCACTTTTGTTGACCATATCCATCGCGGTGGTCAGATCCCACATCTGAATGCTGCCGTTTGTGTGGCCTGTGAACAAGTAGCGCCTTGGCCTGGAGCCCATCCTACTGGAACCCTCACATTCTCTCACTGTAAACGAGGATATTGTTGTACAGTCAACAGCCTGGATCTCACAGATTCTGCAAAAGATATTGTATAGTTGTAAACCATGGGGACAAGTAACATGTTGTAATTCAGAGTTTTGAAATTAATTGCTTATTAGCAAATTGGAGTTAAATATTTTATATATATAAAACAGATCTCAGAAGTTCAAGACAAGTCACAGAAATAAGATTCAAGCCTTGTTTCTTTGAGTCTAGAGAAAAGGCTGTTATAAAACAACATATTTAAATAATTATGAAATAACACAAATAATTTAAGTCAACCTTAAAAAAAAAAAGTCCAGGTAAAAACCTTGATGGGAACGAATTCCTTAAAAGGAAGCTATAAAACTAAAAAGTTACAAACTAAAAAGGCAGAAACAAAGCAAGTAGGTAAGATACTGGAAAAGATCTTGAGATGTCATTTAAAATGTATGTGCAAATTAAAATCTGAAACCAGAAAAAAAAATGTACAGTTGTATGGAGAGGTCTAAGTAGTATCCTCCACTAAGATAAGATTCGTAACTTTTTAAAACAATCTTTTTAACTATTGCACTGGTTTCCATAAAGGATAAAAGAACCTAGAAAGAACAATTATCAGTTATCATTTACATTTGACAAATAAAAAAATACAAGGACTAATGTCAGCAAATAATTTGTCAAAATAGTGTAAGAGTTGACTGAATTATGCTTGACTGAATTTTTTACCCCAGACTACTACACAAGGAGGCATTTCAAAAAAAAAAAATAATAATAATAAATAAATAAGTACACAAATAAATAGTACCAGGCAAATGCAAAGTCAGAAAGTAAAGGAGGAAGGGGAAATACCATTCTTATCAGTGTGAGAAACACGGAGTACGAAGCGCAGCTGAGCTTCCCGGCAAACACGGCAGAAGACGAGGGAGAAGGTTACGTACTGGACACCCGCATCCAGTGAGAGGCCATCCTACTCATTCCCTACCTAAGGGAAAAGCTTTCAGTATTTCACCACTGCGTGCAAAGTTTACTAGAGCTGGTTCTGCAGGCATTATTATCAGATTAAAAAACTTGTCCTTTATTTTAGGCACTAAGATTTTTTTTTTTAAGCCATAAATGAGTGTGGAACTGTCAAATGTTTTTCCTCTTCTTAATGCAGTGAATTATGTTTATTTTTAATAATACCTATAAACTAATATAGATATTTTTAAAATCTAAATTACTGTTTACATTTAAAATCAAAATAAATCAAAATATAAACCTATGTGCTTGAAAATAAACATAATTTTGTTTTTCGTTTTTCCTGTGGGCTAGATTCCTTAGAATTCCTTCTTCTTTTAAATGCTGACAAGGTACTGCCCCTGCCCACTTGAAATAAAACCTTTTCATTTCACTTCTCAGTATCAAAAATCTGAATGACTTAAACAAAGCTTTGCTTAGCATCAGCCTCATAAGGGGATTGTTTTAATGTGTATTTATTTATTCTGAGAAACCTGGAGGAAGGAATGGTAGAAAGGGGGGGGGAGAGAGAGAGAGGAGGAGGGAGAGAGAGAGAATCCCAAGCAGGCTCCGTGCGGTCAGTGCAGAGCCCAATGATGGACCTCAAACTCACAACTATGAGATCATGACCTGAGCTGAGATCAAGTCAGATGCTTAACCTACTGAGCCACCAGGCACCCTATAAAGGGCTGGTTTTCTATTTAATTCTACAAAGTAATTTCTTTTCTTTTTATTTTTTTTTTTAACATTTATTTTTGAGAGACAGAGAGGGACAGCGTGAGCAGGGGAGAGGCAGACAATGAGGAGGACACAGAATCCGAAGCCAGTTCCAGGCTCTGAGCTGTCAGCACAGAGCCCGACAAAGGGCTCGAACTCACAAACTGCGAGATCATGACCTGAGCCAAAGTCAGACGTTTAACCGGTTAAGCTGCCCAGTCGCCACCAAAGTAATTTCTGATTATTTTTATAAGTACAACTCTTCCTATGGAATCACGAAGTTAAAATTTACCAAATTTGTTCTGTCATGCAGAGACTGTAGGTGATAACACCTGCTACTGTTTAATATAACAGAAGAGGGAGGACGTGAGAACCGAACAAGGAAAGGAAATACATCGTTAGAGGATGTTATGCGGCAGTTGTAAGAAATGTTTGGCGGCATCTTCACTAATATGCAGAGAAAATGATAAATCAGTGATTTATAATATTTCTCATGATAAATTTTGATCTCTAACTACATTAGAGGCTTCTAATACACTTTCCTTAAAAAAAAAAAAGGTGACAAAAGTAGTTTAGAACTTAAAAATCATGCTCTAGAATCAATTCATTTAACAACTGCTGATGACTATATGCAAAGAATTTTGATGAAAAGAAAATTTATCATCTCCAAGAGTTTATTCATTAAAATATTAGGAAATGACAATATGCTGAAGAGTAACAACAGCAGTAGCATTAGTAACATTAGTATGAAAATCCATAACCTCCCTAATGACTACGAATACGAATTCTACCTTTTTTACTTGTTTGGCATGCAAAAATTTTTGTTTCTAAAGAAAAGAAATGTACAGCTCAATATGTCTGAGGTTTGACTATACATATATATATATTTGAAAGATGTACAATTTCAGTCAAATGTTAAAAGGGGAAACTAATTTCTATTGGGCATCTGTTAGTGTCCAGGCCCATGAAAGGTATTCCTTACAAAAATGAGTTTTTAACTCATTCTATCTTATGACACCCTTCCAAGGTAGCTGAACATTATTTTATAAACAAACTGGCCGCTGAGAGAAACAAAGTGACAAACTGAATTTATACAGCTAGTAAGGGGAAGTGCCAAAAACAGGATTTAACTCAGATGTCTGCCATCAAATTCATGGGTTCTTATTCTGTTACACACCCATCCTTCTTAATTATCCACAGGATCAGTGAAATAAATAAATCCTAGAGGAAAAGTACTAAATATACTGTCTTAATTTAAGCTAAGAAGATCACAAGATAATGACTAAACTTCTTTTTTCAACAATCTGCTTCTGGTAGTGCTCTTTTATCAGTGTGCCAAATTACATGTTTGCTTGTTTTAAAACATAAGTGACTTCTGAAAACAAATAAAGCCAAGTTTTACCTTTTCCCAGTAGATGAGAGTCTTACAAACAGTTTGTTGGTGATGGGAACAACTTTCTGGATAAACACCTGTTGATCATCTCGTTCTCCAAAAGGCCCTTGGGTCAAAGAACGGACAATGTCAAAAGAAGTTAACTGAAATCCACTGGTTTCACTGAACAAAAGACATGTCAATACTAAAGCAAAAAAGCACTTTTCACACCTGTCAACACATGACCTTTAGTCCATGTCCAACTCAGACAGAAAAAACAGTGCTGCACATACTCCAACTCGCAGTAATCATTTTTAAAAGAAATATATAATATTTCAAATTTGATTTTATGCACTAAGGCTATTAAAGCTGAAGGCATTAGTCTGCTGAAAATGCTACATTTACAGCACCAGTACAAGACCTGTTCAAATACAGGCTCTACATCTATTATCTTTCAGAATGTGTGCCATTTCTTACAGCTTTAGAAAACGTACATATAAATAAAATTACCTTATGTATGAATTTTACTCTTTCTTGAAAAGCTAAATGCAAAATCTTAAGAAATAAAGGGTAACTTTCTTAAACAGAATTTAATTGGGGCGCCTGGGGGGGCTCAGTCGGTTGAGCGTCCGACTTCAGCTCAGGTCCTGATCTCACGGCTTGTGAGTTTGAGCCCCGCATCAGGCTCTACGCTGACAGCTCAGAGCCTGGAGCCTGCTTTGGAGTCTGTGTCCCTCTCTTGCTGTCTCTCTCTGTCTCAAGAATAAACATTAAAATAATAATAATACATAAATAAATAAACAAACAATTAATTAACTAGAAGAAGCCTATTGTATCCCGCATGGTTTTCAATCTAAAAAGAAAGATTCGATTATTTTTACTTTCTTGTACTTGGCAAAGCAGGTAAATGGCTCATATATTTTAGAAAGATTCTCAAAGACATTACAAAAAAATGTGTTTCATGGAAAACATAAAAACTAGTAGTTCTTGTTTCTCATCATTCTCATTAGCTAAAATAATACCAACTCATTATTCACAAAAACTATGTGATGTAGGATACAATTTCATCTTAAGTGAATCATACATAATTAATAAATGGGACAATAACATCTTGATTAGTCAGCAAATACTTACATTATGTTTACTGTGTGTCACAGTAAATGCTCTGCATGTAACTCATTTTAATCATCACACGTAAGAGATACATTATTATGATCTCTAGTTTACAGATGAGTAAACTAAGGCACCAAGAGATTACTTAACCAAAGCTCTCAGAGGTCCTACCTAAAGGAACTGGAGTTTAAACCCAAGATGTCTGGTTCTTCACTAAGCTATGCAGTTGCTCAGCTACTCGACAATTTTCTGAAGTCTAATTCTATTGAGATGAAATGAGAGTCCTCATTTAATAACCCATAACCAAAGTCAAAATAGCGATGATGGATAAAATAACTATGAATAAGGATTCTGGGACTTTTCTTTTTCTCAAACTATCTTCGTATGAGTTGCTTACATAGCTTAACTCTTTGTGCCTCAATTCAATTACCCACACTTTCCCTCCTTAAAGTTTCTCCCTCTCCTCTCTCCAAATTGGCTCCTTTCCTTCAGAACACAAATATCCTCAGGTGTCTCCTATCTTCAACGGGGAAGAAGAAAGTAGGGAGTCAAAAAGATGGACTTTGAACTTCTAACCAGCTCCACTACTCCTTTGAACTTCTAACCAGCTCCACTACTCCTTTCTTTCATGGCTGCCTCGAGTATTTATTACTCATCTGCCGCTGCAATCGGGATTCCACCCATATACACATGTCTACAGACGCCGGGCTTTCTATTCTGTTCCACTAACCTGAATGTCCACCTCTTAAGAAATGTTTTTAAATGAGAACTATAAAGGAAAAAAAAAATCTCCCTGCCCTCTTTCAAAGAGTTCACAAGGCTGCTGTAATTTACAGGCCTGTTTCCAAACATCTTTTCGTTCCCGTTACCCACGTTCTGCCTGGCCTGACGCCGGCGTCTCCGCTCAGTCCCATGTCCTCCTACTCTCACCCACGTACCACCAATCCAGGACCTTCCGGACGTTTTCCAAACTTGCCAGGTAAGACTTTAGAGCCCTACCCACCCTTAGTGTCTCAGTTCAAACACTAAGACCTATACTAAGTGTTCTCGGTTTCCATCAGTGTTAAGTGGGGGATAATATCTACCTCAAACGCCTGTCAAGAAAATGAAATGAGCCTGTGTGTCCCCCAACACCCAGCATGGGGAACAGCACTATCGCCCCTTGGTGCTTCTGCCCCAGGCAACTGTTTGCTTTTTGTTTCTACTGGTCACCACACTGTGACTGGAGGTTCGCTGCATTTTTGTTTACACCTCAAACCTGTACAATGTTACTGTCAATTGTATCTCAATAAAACAGGCAAGAAATTTGTTGATGAGATAAAACTAAACTTCCAAGGCCTAGATCACAGAGATAACTGGGTCACAGAGCAACTGTTAAAATCAACAAGGCTGAGCATTTCTTTTTCTAAAAATACTAAGACTGTCATAGTATAATTCTCTTAAGTAGCTTGTATTTTTTTAACGGTAACTATTTTTGAACTCTTTACTGTAGAAGCATATTCTGAATGAACACACATTTAAATGTTTCACATAAAAGAATTCTAATAAAACAACTCTAATGTACTCCTATCAGTGCTATAATTTCTGCTTATAAAAAAAAATGTTCAAAAAGGCATGAGTTAACAAATAGGTCCTACAGACCTATTACACACAATGAAGACACAACGTACAGACTCTTCCAAAGAGACAAAGGTCTGTCTCCGTGAAGACTGCAAATGTTTGTATGTGTGAGAATCCATATACACGTGTCGTATGGTGTATAGAGGGACAAGTCAAATCAACTTTATGTACTTTTTTGCTGAAGTCAGACCATATCAATGATGATATGCTTATTATTTCCTGATGGCCACTGCAATGCAATCAAAACAGTTAGCACATTACACCACCAGCCCTGCTCTAGCTACAAATTTTATTTTCAGGGGCACCTGGGTGACTCAGTCGGTTGACCTACATAATGATCTCGTGGTTCTTGAGTTTGAGCCCCATGCAGGGCTCTGTGCTGACCCTTCAAAGTCGGGAGCCTTCAGATTCTGTGTCTCCCTCTCTCTCTAAAAATAAATACTAAAAAAATTATTTTCAGGTTACTAGCAATGAAAGAAACTAACCTTCAAGTTTCAAATGTGCACAGCTATCATGGCTTTTAATCATCAACAAAAGATTCGGAAATAGTATTTAAAAAAGGAAACGATAAATAGATGAAAACTTTGCTCAACTTTTTAAACAAAAAAATGCTATAATTTGTGAATGTATAGAACTAAGTAAGAAAACACACTAAATTTCTGTTTTAAAAAAGCAAAGTGACAAACTATTTGAAAACTCATTTTTAGGTTTCTATCTACAGTCCGCATACTACTTCTGCCCTGCCCACCAAGTATCTGAAAACGCCCCGAAGTGTCCAGCCCACCTATGTCGTTTCCAGAGGAATAGCTTCCATGGCTTTCTGCCTCCTCCAGAGACAGTATCTTGAATGATGCTAAAGGAGTGGAACCTGGCTGGGTAGAGATCATTCCTCTGAATCGTGTTACTGTCCATGTCCTGACATGATTGTTATCCGCACACACTAGGAAAGAGAACATAAAGAAGTTGTTCAATAGATATGTAAGCACCAACGGTACCACTTTCATAAACTCATTGTAACTTTTTAAACCATGATCTATATTGAATAGATCAGAGCACATTTTGAGCGACAAATGACATCTTTTATCCTAAAATTATACTTCTTTCTTTTCTGTTGGCCATGCAAACATAAGGTGTGTAAGTAAATCTATGGGTCCTTAGAAGAGCAGCACGTAAAGTATAATTGGAGAAAAGGTTTTTTTTAAAAAAAAGGTATGCAATATAAAAGATGCTATTATTCTGTTCTGTGGCTAAACTGCAGAGTAAACGAGTTACCCAGCTTGTTTTTTTCAACCACAGAAGCTGCTTCTGTTTGTGTTACTTAAACATTAAACACCCTACAACCTAGATCAGGAGTTACTGAAAATTTATGGACACAAATTACATTTGTCAAAAAGCTTATATCACCTACTCATAGTTATATTAAGGAAAATTAAGATAAAGTTAAGATCTATTTTATATAAGCGGTCTGCACTTAAGAAACATATTCCAATTATTTTTTAATGTAAATAATATTAAGTGGATACATATTAAGATATATCTCCTACCAACTACCCTACCTCTGCTGTTTCTTGATCTGAGGAACTGGAACTACTTTAGAAAATACAAACCAACAACTTATACTGTTAATGCACACACACGAAAAATGTACTTTTGTGGCATGCCACTTTCTTATATATACATCTTTCTCACTGGGTAAAATGCCACAGTTGCATATTTTAAATAAAACTTTAGAAATTTAATTTTGACAAATAGCAGTAAAAATCCCAAGTATACAGGTGTTACTTATATAACAAAATTCTCCTGTCTCAGGGTGTCAGTTTCTGGTGAGAAGGGAGACACTTAGTTCTAGGCTGCTTTATCAGCTTCATGGAAAATAATTTCCTATTTCACTAATAAGGTTACTAGGATTTGGAAAACTACCTTAAAAAAAAAAAAATCTTAGGCACTTTTAACTGATTCAATAGGCAATTATGGCTACTTTGTTAACAATAACCATTGCAGTTTTATTTCAGACAGGAAAACTGACTATCGGGAAAAGACTATGAGTACATTCATGTTGATACCACCAGGTGGCAGAATGATGTAACTGAGCACACAGAAAATACTCCACATTTTTAGCTCAACTGGACATTTTTCTTGACAAATTTATTTAAATTTAAACCTACATGGAATATTTGATGTTAAAATGCAGATTTTACAATGCAGTTCTCTGGCGTCGCATCCCGCAATAACATCATCACCATCAAAATAATAGCAATTACTGCTGAGTCTAAGTGTGGTCATCACAATAACCTGGCAAAACCATCTTATTTTCTCACAGGATCAAATTACCTCATTTTACATAACATTTATTCAGCATCTTTCATGTGTCAAGAAGTATGCTCAGGGCAAGCTTCTGCTACTGTAAAACTTATATTCTACAAGAGAGAGACAGATGATAACCAAGCAAATAAAAAGAACAAGTGCAAAAGTTCTGCAGCATTTCTAAGAAATCGGAAAACCAAAGGGTTAGGGCATTGTGAGCAGTAAGAAAAGTGACGTGAAGGGTAGGGAGGAAAAGAAGCTGAAAAGAACACAGGACTCATAACAGGAAGAACACTATGAGTTTACTAATACTAGGAAGCCACTGGGAATCAGACATGGTTCACATTTTTAGAAGATCTTTCTGTATGCTACGTGCCATAAAAAATATGTACCATAGAAAGGCAAGACAGACGGGTGCCTGGGTGGCTTAGTTGGTTGAGCATCTGACTCTTGATTTCGGCTCAGGTCATGATCTCACGGTAAGTGGGATTGAGCCCCACACTGGGCTCTGCTGTGACAGCACGGAGCTGTCTCACTCTTCCTTCCTCTTTGCCCCTCTCTCACGTACGTACACACATGCTCTCTCTCTCTCAAAACAGATAAACATTAAAAAAAAAAGTCGAGCCAGAAACAGACAAAAACTGAGCTCAGTGATCTAGCGGAGAAATAAACTGAGCTACCAAGTTGGCAGCAATGGACGCCAAATGATCAGATTTGTGACATATGTTGAAGCCAAGCTAAAAGGACTTACTGATAGATTACAGGTCTGTGTGGGTGAAAGGAAGGAATCAAAGGTGATTTGTGGGTTTTCAGCTTGATGAGCAGATGGTGATACTGTGTACTAAGATGGCTTCTGAGAGAAAAACCAAAAGTACCATTCATCCAGGTTAATTCTGACATGTTGATGACATGTATGACCAGAGACAGGCACCGGATATACAAGTTTGGAGCTCTGCAAATGGTCAAAGTGAAAAAGTCTGGGACTCACTGGCATATAGATGAGAACACTCACTTCCTCAGGAAAACTACAGGCAAGGAAGAATGGAGAATCTAGGAAAGAGCTCTGAGGCAATCCACCACTTAGTCACTGGACAAAAGAAGACGAACAAGCAAAAGCATGAGAAAAACTCTTCTCTTCAGTGAGGCAGGCAAGTTGCTTTATGAAAGTCTAAAGAGGAGACTGATTATTTCAGGGAGGTACAATTATACTCAAAATAACTAGACTTTATACTCCAACAATTAAAGCACACTCATCCACCCACGCACCCACTCACCCGCCCACCCATCCATCCATTCATGGACAAGGTACTTCAGCTCCATTTAGAGTTTACTCAGAATGGAGATCAGGGGAAGATGCATCACCTTTAATATTACATAGTCTTCATGTAAACAAACTTGATAGATGAAAATGATGCTTATAAAAAGTTTAAGTTAGGCAGGAACTGATCTACAAAAGATTTAATGTAAAAGCCATCTCTACAGACACATATGACTCAAAATTAAATTGAAATGAAGCCTTTTAGAAACCATCATACGAAATGAACCTCGTCAATGGAATTTTCCTCTGTGATCATTATACTTTGTCACATTCCCTAAGCTTACAAATCTGTATCATTTTTAATACAGTATCTAATTAGTATCTACATTAAAAAAACTTTATGACTAAGAAACAACAAACTCACAGAAATATAATTCTCTTCAAATAATCTCTTTGTACATTCTACTAGTTTTTAATATTTTTAGAAAATGATCAAACAAATACACACATAAATCTACAACTTTAGTTTTAAATCTTAAGAAAATATAACCAAATTTATATAAAATTCATACTTGGAAAACTTCTCTAATCCATCTCAACAGTATTATGATCAATATTTTAAAGTAAACATGCCATGAGAACAAAATATTAGAATAGAGAATAAGTAAAAGATATGGTTAACTCTTTCCTAAATTTACATATATATACATTCTTTCCATTTGTAAGAGTCTGGAAAATTACCCACAAGGCAAGGTGGTACATGAGCACACTCCTCACTTTACCTGATACAAGATGCTTCTCCGACAGCATGATTTTTGTAACAGGACTTCGGTGAACCGTGAAAGTCTGAAACAGCTGTGGGCCCGACCCTACCGTCTCTGGATGCTGAACAATGACTCGCACAGCTCCGGAGCTCGTACCATAGGCGATCTCAATCCAGTTACCAGACACACCTGCACAAGGTCAAAGTGGAAAGGCGGCATATCAGATGAGGACAGAAAGAAAACTGCCCAGTGATAAAAGAGGCAGTGTTTTTCTGAGTCCCCACATCCAGCTCAGCCCAGAAGCCCTAAGACCTCTCTGCCTAACTTCAAATCATGATTTCCTTTACACATCATTTCCTAACCCGCACTCCCAGATAGATATGTTCACTTGTTCCCCGGGCTGTATTTTATGCTCTATCACAGCAACTGTAACATGCTAACTCCTCTATTTCCAAGTCTATCTATCTCTACTTGTTACTGGCAGAGACTGAATCACAATCATCCTTACAGAGTGCCTGAGACACAGTAGGTCCCTAATAAATGTTTAAAGAATTAGTAAATCTGACATGCTAAGAATACCACTGATACAACACAGTATTCTTAAAGCAATATTCCATATTATTTCTAGTCTAGACGACCATGTGTTTTACTTCTATTTTTAAAATTTTTTTTTTAAATTTATTTTGTGAGAGAGAGAGAGCATGAGCAAGGAGGGGCAGAGAGACAGGGAGACACAGAATCTGAAGCAGGCTGTCAGCACAGAGCCCAAAGTGGGGCTAAACTCATAGACCACAAGATCATACCTGAGCTGAAGTCAGACACTTAACTGACTGAGCCACCTAGGCATCCCTACTTTTACTTTTGCTAGATTATTGAATTTTCCTTGAATAATCACGTAGACACTGTTTAACAGATTCAAAATATTTAGCTCTAAAACAAATACACCCATAACACTGCCTACATCATACTTACTATGGTGTCTCTTCTAATCATGTACAGCTCATCATGTCAAGTTCACCTGTGGCTTTTCAAAGAAACAAACAAACAAACAAAAGTGCCCAGGGGTGCCTGGGTGGCTCAGTCGGTTAAACATCTGTCTCTTGATTTTGGCTCAGGTCATGATCTCATGGTTCCTGAGTTTGAGCCCTACAGTGGGCTCTGTACTGACAGCACAGAGCCTGACTGGAATTCTCTCTCCTCCTCTCTCTCTCTGCCCCTTCCCTATGTTCTCTGTCTCTCTGAAAATAAATAAGCAGTAAAAAAAAAAAAACAAAAAAAAACTAAAAGTGCCCAAACTCTACTACCTATTTAAAGACAGAATGGAGTTCAGTGGCCTCTATACTTAAAAACGTTCACAAATAGAGAACCTCTTAGCTTTAATAGTTATTCTTCCTGACACCAAAACTATCTGAATCAAAAAAGAAAAAACCAATGGAAACACTTCTCATAACCTAAAAAGTGACTTCATTCTCCGCCTGACACTGCAAAATAAGTTTTCTCCTCCCTTTTTAATTAGATTTTTAAAATGTACGTCTCATTCTAGAGCAGAGGTGAGCAAACTTTCTGTAAAAGGCTGGCTGGCTGGCCAGTATTTTAAACTCTGCATGCTGTACGGTCTATCATCAGCACTCAACTCTGTCGACTGTTGCCCAAAGGCAGCCAATGGCCATATGTAAGACTATCAATAAAAAGGGCAGTTTGCTGACCCATTTTAGCATAATAGTTGAAGTCCTACTATAATTTAAATCAAAATCATCTGCATAAATTAGAATATTTATTTCACATTAAAGATGATGATTTCTTTCAATGAATTCAATAAAATTATGATTTTATACAAGTAACACATTCAACTCTATTAACATTACTGGACACACGTTAGTATTTTCTGGAATTCTTTTCATTATAGATAAATTTTCAATTTCCAATTATGTTTGTCTTTCAATCTATAATATAAAAAAAGAAAAATTCTTAATTAAAAAAAATTTTAATGTTTTATTTATTTCTCAGAGAGAAGGGGAGATACAGAATCTGAAACAGGCTCCAGGCTCTGAGCTGGCAGTCAGCACAGAGCCCGACGTGGGGCTCAAACCCATGAACTGTGAGATCATGACCTAAGCCGAAGTTGGATGCTTAACTGACTGAGCCACCCAGGTGCCCCTAAAAATTCTTAATTTAAAGATTTGTTAATTTCATTACAATAGTCTTTAAAAGCCAATGAAAGCTACAGATACTAAACATAAAATAAAATGTCTTTTCCCATAACTTAAACATTTCCCAGGGAAACAAGGCAATATCCAAAAGAGATTAACAGTCTAAGAGCCCTCTTGCTTTCAGTTGAAAAAAAATGAAAGCTTCTAATTTCAAAACAAAATCAGCTAAGGGTAAATAGGAAGGTAAATGTGCAAATCATGTTTTTAATAATCTGAGTCAATACTGTGATGATATGACTTAAACATAATTCAGAAGAAGAAAAGTTCTATTCCCACCTCAGCTTATGCTTGTTTAATGGTCACGTCTAACCTCAACATCTAACAAACATGAACTGCAGACTAGTAGAGATGATACTCTTAGAACTGCAGCTCTTAGAAAGGACTGGATTGGTTTTAGCATAATAAACCAATAAATAAACATAATTCTCAGAAACTGTCAAGAACTTTTCAGGACGTTGCCATGTACTAACTTGTTTTGGGTGTGAGGTAAACGCTCAGTGCAGTAATGGCATCATTTGAAGGGTCGTGATAAAGCTCGGTTACAAGAAGATCATTATCTTTCATTCGCAAAGGAAACTTCTGCATATCTAAAAAACAAAAATTTTAAATAATAATAAAATAGTGCATCTACTTAAAACTAAAGGAGGCAATACTTTATTTTTAAAAACTCAGATAAAATAGGACCAGGGTTAAATGCCCATAAGCTTACCGATGTAATATATTGATCCATTGTTACATCCCAAAAGAAGGAATGAGCCAGCAGTGTCATAACTAGTTATAGGAACAACATCTTGAACCTGATGTAGGAAGATTATAACCAGATGTTAGATATTAATTATAATTTGTATTTACTGCTCAATCTCCTTAAAGTTTAGATGCTTTTCACAACAACAACAAAACTCACTAGGGGCTCCTGGCTGGCTAAATCCATAGTGCATGCGACTCTTAATGTAGGTGTTGTGAGTTCAAGTCCCACAATGGGTGTAGAGACTACTTAATGAAATTAAAACAAACAAACCACTAATATCTAATTTAAATAGGGATTAGAAAATTACTTTCTTTAGTTCCCACAGGGAACTGTGAAGAACTGTCAACATAGTTCCTTTTAAAGCTTTAAAAAAAATTATTTGCAACAGCAGCACTTTCCTATCAGAATTCCAATGGATTATTTCTTTTCTTTGCACAGGCTGTGAGCTCAGAGCATGCATTAAAGCTGAAGGCATAATCTGACAAGATTCCTTCCTCCTTCTCTCTTCTATAGAAGAGATTAAATGGCCTACCCAAATTCATATAGTAAGGCACAGAACTAGAAAACAGACTGATTGCCAAATAGCACTTGCTCCCTCGATAATTTATCACCATGTCTTTGACAAGGTGGTATTCTCTATCTTCATTCTGTTGTAGACCTCTGTTTCCTAGGAAATGGCAAAACAAAAAAGTTCCTTTAAGCTTTTGTGTTTTCAAGTACTAGAATATAAAAATCAGCTTCCCAAGCAAATCAGTCTAGTTAAAAATTAGTAACTGCCTGTATTTGCACTACAAGAAAAGGGCACAATTTTACCAGAAAACAAAGCAACAAACAAAAAATATTTTTTAGAGCAGTGGCAATAAGATCAAAATGAATCTTCCCTATGCATAGCCAGGTGAGAAATGCACGTGAAACTTTTCACAGATGACATCTAAATGAGCTATTTCTCATGTATCAGATCTTACCCGAGAGAATGAGTAACTGGACTGGGTAAGGGATGTGAGACATCACTTGCTCTGTAAGAGCTTGCAAACATGAGGGCAGGAAAGAAAAACAAGATAATCACAGTGTGAGAGGCACTAAAATAGAGTGTACAACACCAGAGAGCAGGGAAGACTCTCATCTCAATCCCAGTGTGGGGAAAAGGGCAAAGATCAAGGAAAAGTTAGAGAAAAGAAGTGAAGCATGAAAATCAAACAAATCAAGTATGAGTTAGGCAGAGGAAGGGCCATGTCTAACCAAACAGTAAGTATATAAGTACATAATTTGGATCCCTTCTAAATAAAAGGAACAAATTTAACCAAAAGCTGAAATTTGGACATAATGACTCCTCTAAAGCTGCCTGCACCTGACGCTAATTCCTGTATGAACCTTCTGGTGTCGTGTCCTACAGGGAAATATCTCAAAGATTCAATTACCATCCCCCAGCTCCCACCCCTGCACTAAACTCAGGTCAGGGTTTCTGTTTCATCAAAGCCAACAAGTTACATAGCAGGTAAATACTGAGAGCTTTTCAGTGATAAGAATAAAGGCATCTGAAGAATGGAAGGAAGGCTGCCTTAACACCAATGACCAGTTTTCTCATACCAAGTTCGTTTTTTTAGTTCCAATACTCCAGGAAGAACTTCAACCCCTACCCCAAAATCTTCAGAGTAGGGGGATGGGGACAGATAAGGGGATGAGATTCTTCACCTTTTAGATCCCCTTATCAGTGAAAGAGTGGCTTCCCAAGTCACATCCAAGGCAAACATTTCTACCATTGGTTCTCTGGGAAGGAGGGCTCTAGGATTAGAACCTTCTACAACCTCTTTTTTTGCAACCCTTGATCCAAATCCTGCTTTTCCTTCATGTCTGCCCCTCAGTACAAGAGGAACAGAGAAAGCATAGGAGGAGTAAGGTTACAGAGGAGTTAGGACTGAGTTCTCTCTGAGAATAAGCAAGAGTCAGTCATTCTGTGGCTTCCTAACAACTTCACATCAAGAACCTGAGAAACCATACTGATTAATGTATTTGGTTCAGTCATGATGGTCACAAATCTACAATGGAAGTGGATTTTCTCTCCTAATGTAGCACACGATTATCATTATTTCTATGTACAAAACTAAATGATATACAACTTGAAAATAATGTCTTAAAAAAATATCAATCTATGTTCTCAAGTACTACATGGGCCCTAGAATCTTTCAACCACAATCTCTACCCAGATAATCATTTTTAACAGTATTTTTTACCCTCATCCATTACTTATTTAGATTTACCAGCCTATCAATTTCTTTGCTGATGTGTATTTCATTCCAGTGTTTCCCCTTCAAAGTATGAATATCCTGATTATCCAAGGGTGTTTGCTTCATGCCTCTTTCTTTGAGGCACTAAACAAATTTTTTTCTTTTTTTTTACCCAAATCAGATACAATGCTTTTATAAAATTTTCCTTAAATTTTTATTGAAGCTGTCATAATAAGAGTGGCTACACGAACAAAAATTTCACAACAGCTTTTAGAACTTACACACACACACACACAGTCTTAATCATCTGATTCAAATACTTCAAATCAACCTTGAATATACAACAGTGGTCCTGCATACTTTGTGTGTTATTCGCGGGCAGAACTTGCTAAAAGGCAAATGAGAACCTACTCCACCAGCGCCATAGCACTCAGGTCAGCCTGGGGTCCAAACTGTCTGGGCGAGGTCTGCACTGCAGATGCTGAGACTTCATTACATGCTATCTCTACACTACAGAGAAATTCATCTGTTTGGTTTATAAGGCTTGTTTGCTGAATGCTCAACTTTCCCAGGGTGTTCCTGAAATGTAGAAACAAACCTGCTTTGTCAGATACGGTATTCAATTCACGCATGTACCAAGCAAGAATCAGGTTTTACATGGGACTAAAAGCTTATGAAAAAACGAAAAAAGGTAATAAAGAAGCATGTTCCTTTAAGAATCCAAATTTATGGCATAGCTAGTATAGCTTCCTCTACCCACTAAAAGCTCAGATTTGACATAATTCGTCAAATCACCTATGTGAAAGCAGACCTTCCGTGCATGATTAAAATTCACATTCCTCTTTACAGAAAAATCACCAGCTGAAGAATCTGATGGACTTTCTTTGACCTACGCTTCAGAGGCACTGAGACCAGCCCTTTCCTGCACTCCCTGGCCCATCACTTTTACGGTGACAACGGTCACAATACCCTTTGCTGTGACTATATGGAAGGCCTACTCTAGCTAATATTTTTTTTCCCCACAAACAGGGTTTCCATCCCTCATCTAACATAAAACCTAATTTTCTCTGATTCTAACCCTTTTCATTGGAAGTCATTCATTCTCCGACCATCGCACCCGTGTCTCAGGGGCCATAAGATCTTAAGAATGCTGCTCCACAAGCTCAACTCATCATGACATTCAACCATTTCTGCCCAGACTGGAACTTCCAGATCAACCCAACCCCTCTAATGGGGATCTGGGCTCCTGGGTCACAGGTTACTTCTCTCGTATTCTCTACTACTATCCTAGCATCTGAACTGATAATCCTTACAGTTCTGAGCCCTATTTCCAATACTTTCATCTTCAAGTCAGTTCAACATAATGATCAGGGAGAACTGTCCCAACTCCAAAATCTTAAATTAAATTTTGACCTCAACTTCCTGTCTTCCCAACAACTCTCACTCCTGGTAAGTCATCGATCTGCTTTAACATCCCTCTAGTCTACTGACATTCCTGCCTCCTTCTCTGTCTTCCTGGCACTTCCTTACTTCTTGATCTCATGATATCAACTACATTGTCATCTTTATGTTTTCTCATCCCTTGATGTGTCATATCCACTTTATTACCTCTCCGATCCTGGACGAGACCAATACTGTTTTCTTTTCTCTTGCTCCTATTTATTCCCAGTACTGAGCACTAATGCAGAAACTCACATAGTTCTATCACCCAGGTCCACTACAAACGTACAATTTATAATCTCTGCAGTCCTTGATACATACTACCAGTGCCTTTCTCTTCCAATGAATTTATGTTCTTTAATATTCCATCCTTACTCTTCCATCAGGGAAGGAAGGATCTCTAGTCTCTGTTGGGTGAAACTCTCTAAGCTGTTTTACATGTCTTGTACTCTTGACTTCGATGGACCAAAAACCATCTCCGTTCTGTCACCCTTCGCGTGCTTTCTTGGACAACTTCCCTCCCTGACTAGAAGCATGCTCAAGCTTCTCTCATCCTAGAGAGAAAAATAAAACACTGAACATCTTTTCTACCACCTAGCTTTGATTCTCACGCTACCACTTTGTTTCCCTGCTTTCCTTCACCATCAAACTTCTTGAACGCTAACTCTGAATGTGCTGTGTCTAATCCCTGATCCTTTGATTCTTCAGTTCCCAAAATCTGGCTTTCCCCAAATAAAACCTAATTAACATATATCTGCAAATCATACCCTAGACTAATGTTATTCTCAATCGTATATGTTCCTTTGGCTCTTGGTTTCCTTATCTTGTCCTCTTAAATGTTAATGCTTCCAACACTTCCAACACTTCTAACATTTTTTTTCCTATGTACATCCTCTCTACAGAAAACCTTATCAGTTCTTATTTTTCATTTACCACAGAAGCGTTGTGGTTTCTAAAATACTTCTTTCTAGCCCTTTCTTTCTTCCTGAATTCCAAAGGGGTACTCCCAAATGTGTACTGAACACCTGCCTTTTGATGCCTATAGGAATCTCAGTAAACATACTGAATCAATCTAATTATTCCTCACACTGTTTTGCACCATACTTGCTTCCCTTCCTGTGTTCCCTGTCAACTTATTACTATCCACCTGACTGTCAAAACTAGGAATCCAAAACTAGAAACACATCTCCCTCTCTTTCAATTTTCCACACCTAACCCAGATACCAATCCTCTACTTTTAGAAAGGCTTATGAAATGCTTTTCCAATAGGCCCATCTTTGCCATCTGTATCAACACTGCCTTTAGTCAAATCTCTCTGCTTTTTTGCTAGATTACTTCCCTGATCTCCAGCCTGGCTTTCATAGCAATTAATACTGTTACCTTCCTAAAACAGGGATCTAACCATGTTACTCTCTGCTTAAGTCCTTTAAGACTTAAGACTGTTCTCTCCTTCAGAACCAGGCATTAACTCTTTTATAGTTACCCTTTTGTTCCTCTTAAGAACCTGAGATCATTTAGCTTACCATCTTCTCTGTACAGGCTATACATGTTCACAAAGATCTGAGCTTTACTCAGGAAATGAAGTTAGCCTGGACTCTGTTCCCAAAGAGTGGAAGTTAAAACATTTCAAAATGAAATGTCAGACCACAGTTTAAATAACTCATTTTCCAAGATAACCTAACATTTTTCAAAGCATAATCAAATCTGTATCTAGAAGTAAATTTGCCACTATAAATAAAATCAGTATTTTATGTAATCAAAAATAGAAACCAAAAAATGGGTAAAGGATATGAATAGGCAGTTCTCCAAAGAAGACATACAGATGGACAACAGGTGCATAAAAACATGCTCAATATCACTCATCATCAGGGAGATGCAAATCAAAACCACAATGAGTTATCACCTCACACCTGTTAGAAGAGCTATTATAAAAAAAAAAAAAAACAAAAACAAAAAAACAAGAAATAACAAGCATTGGCAAGGATGTGGAGAAAAGGGATCTCTTGTGCACTGTTGATGAGAAGGCAAATTGTTACAGCCACTATGGAAAACAATATGGAGGTTTCTCAAAAAATTAAAAACAGAACTACCACACGATCCAGCAGTTCCACTTCAGGGTATCAGAAGTAAACAAAATTTCTAACTCAACAGGCACCACCATATTCCCTACAGCATTATTTAAAAAAAGGCAAGATAAGGAAATAGTCTAAGTGTCCTTCCATGGTTGAAGAGACAAAGAACATGTTATATATATACATATATATATATGTATACACACACACACACACACACACACACACACACAATATGGAATATTACTCAACCACAAAAAAAAACAAACACAAAAAACCTTGTCATTTACAGTAATATAGATGGACCTTGAGGGCATTATGTTAAATGAAAAAAATCAGATGAAGACAGACAGATTCCTATGATTTCACTCATGTGAAACCTAAAATCAAATAAGCAAACAAAACAAAACAAAAACCAATCAGCACACACAACAATGGTACTTGTCAGAGGCAGGGGGTGAAGGGTGGGTCAAGTGGGTGAAGGGAGTCAAAACATAAAAGATAAGGGGCACCTGGGTGGCTCAGTTGGTTAAGCCTCCAACTCTTGATTTCCACTCAGATCATGATCTCACAGTTCAGTTCAAGCCCCTGGTTCAGTTCCAGCCCCGTGTCGGGCTCTACACTGACAGTGCAGAGCCTGCTTAGGATTCTCTCTCTTTGCCCTTCTCTGGTCATGCTCATGCTCTCTCATTCTCTCTCAAAATAAATTTAAAAAAAAAAAAAAAAAAAAAAGCTAACTTCCTCTCTCTCTGCTCCTCCCCAACTTGCACTTTGTAGAAGTCTCTCAAAAATAAATAAATAAATAAATAAAATTCTCATAACAAGAAAGAAATTCTGTAATTGCATTTGGTGAAAGATGTTAAACTAGACTTACAGTGATCATTCTGCAATGTACACAAATTATCAAATCATTATGCTGTATACTTGAAACTAATACAGCGTATGTCATTATACCTCAGTTAAAAAATAAGTAAAACAGACACTATGAACTCCACAAAAATGAAGTCACTGCATAATCAGCATGGGTTTCAGAAACACTGTCTGTAATATGCTTTAGTGAAAACTGACCTGCCAGTGCTGAGTGACAGCATTCCACACTCCCACTTTCCCTGTATGACTCGTAGCCACCAGCTGGTTACCAATAAAGAAGAGAGCATCTACAGGAACGCCAAGGCTGAACACTCCTTAAATGATAATAAAAAAATAAAGAGGTTAAATAGTCACTATCTTTAGAATTCATCAAAACTCAAATAAGAAACACCTTGAGCATGACTAATTTAAATGTGTTCTCATTTCCGTAGTTGCATGCTAGACCCTTCAGGGATCAAAAACAAGAAACTTGGTACGCTCGTAAGCAGCTGCCCTAAGCAGCCATACCCTAAAACACCGTGTTACCTGAAGCTGTGGCTCCCACACTTGGCTGCCCAACAAAATAACCAGTGTATTTAAAATGAACAAAATAAAAAGAATCCTAAGATTCCTCCTAGACTCGCTGAATCAGAAAACGCACTACACCTTTATAAAATCTGCATGAGATTTAGCTACAGCATGCTAATGACTGGGGTATTTAGGAGCCACTGATCTGAACACAGATACTTGGCAGCCTCACCTATCTAGAACATGTCCAGAAATCTGGACACACACACACACACACACACACACACACACACACACACACACACACAGTCTGGGGGTGGGGGGCAAAAAGAAGCAAGAAATCTTACTAAAACCATTCAGGCCTTTACTCAAATTACTTTAAACTCCTTGTCTCTCAGCACTGCAGATCTCCATTTAATTCATTCAACAGGCATCATATCAGGCCGTAGGATTAAACACATGAAATGAAGGGATATTACTGGATACTTAAGGTTTAAGAGAGAAAAAATGCAAACAACCAATTCTAACATACAACAGTAACTGTAGGATGTAGGCACACAGGATCAAGTAACATCCAGAGGAATAAAGGAGGGGCAGGATAAGAAAAGAGGCTTGAAGGAATTTTTAGAAAAGAATTCCTCTGAGTTGAGTTTTTTTAAAAGGTAAACGGTTCATCGAATGGCAGTTGGGAGGGGAGGGTGGGGAATGGGCAAGCCCAGAGAATCAGAGAAAGGGGAAAGAGAGGATGGAGGCACGGGAGGCTGTAAGGAGCAAATATCCCACAGTAACAGCAAAAGAATCAAAGATATATAAAGGAAAGAATTGCAGGCTCACCTTGGTATGGCATTAGGGCCCTTTACAGTTGTTTCTGGATGATATGTAACAGCAGAAAAACATGATGCATAAGGCTTTGGCGACTCAGGGGAAGAAACAAAGCAATTAACTGCAACCGCAGCATGTACCGAAAGCATAAACCAGAAAAGGTAACTGATTTCTTTTGATTCTTACACCAGTGCAGGGTATTTCTCTTTCTGTTCAGAACTGTGTACTACATACAAGACAAAACCAGCAACAATGAGTAACACCTTGAAAATTCTTAACCAGGAGCACTTGGCTGGCTCAGTTGGTGGAACGTGCAACCTCTTTGTTTTTAATAAAGAGATAAAAACATTTTTAAGTAATCTCTCCACCCAGTGAAGAGCTCAAACCCACAAGCCTGAGATCAAGAGTTACATGTTCCACTGATTGAACCAGCCAGGCACTCCAAAAATAAAATCTTAAAAAAAAAAAAAGAAAAAGAAAAAAAAATTCTCAGCTAATTTTGAAAAAGCCAAGGACCTAGGAGGAAAAATGATTTATCCTAGACAAAAAGAAAAAAAAAAGGGGTAAGTATTGCTAAGAATGTCTTCTATATGTTTTTAATTTGTATTGTATAAATATGTATTTATACACATGAACGTACCACCTCAAGCCAACCAGTCAACCAAAAAATACTCCCGCAAAATAAAATACAACACACACACCCAAAAACTTCTCTGACCAGAAAGGGCTAAGAAATAAACCTGCCACTCCAGAGCAGAAAATCACCATTTCACACACAATTTTAGGAAGTCCTTTACTTTTCATGCCAAACAATTGTTCAGAAGATGTGAAACCAACTATACTTCATACTACGGGCCACTTGAAAGGTGGAAGTAAAAACAAGAAAACCAACTAACATCGATTACTCTAGGGAAGGATGAAGTCAACAGAAATCAAGGAAGACATTCTGAATGCTCTCCAGAAACCCAAAGTGTCATTCCTGCTTAGGCACAACCACCTTGGCCACTATCCACAGGGAAGATGAGGTATAAGTAAAGACAAGCTCCTGTCTCAGGGGACCCTTTCAGCAAAATGCTGCTTAGAGCAGCAGCGCCGTCTTACACAAGTTATAACAAAAGGAGTCCGACCTCTGCAAGAGCTCACTCATACTGGCCTGTCCTGGACAAGTTTCTTCGGACGGTGTTGTCGAGTTCTGAAGAACACTTGTAATCATAAGTGGTTTCCTTTCCTGGACGTGAACGTATGTCTGCTACCACCGCCCCTACCGCACTAGCCTTTGCAAACAAGGGAAGGCCTAAAATGTCCTTCACTTGCTGCCGTGTTACAAGAGGCTATTTGAAAAACGGGGTGGGGGGAATACAACTTACTTTCTCTCTGTAGAATTACCAGCGGATCGTAATTTCAAAATTTTAATGTTGAAACTTTCCGCCTACAGTCGTTAGGGGGACTTCCACTGCCTGCCATGATGGAATAAGCACGGCTTCAGCTTTTTCCTCGCCGGGAAGCGACAACAAACTGGCCACAACACCCGAGGCGGCTGTGTTCCACCCGAGGACAGCCAGCTGGAGATGGAAAGGTGGGTGGGAAAGAGCCGGGTGCCCCGCATTCACCCTGGCTTTTGGCGTTCAGGGCACTTTACTGGACCTACACAGGGAGGGGACACTGAAGGGCAGAGTGATGGCTTCCCTGAGCTGAAGAGACTGAGGTAGAGCACGTGCTGAGGAGGGGCTAGAACTTGCGAGCACGTGGTAAGAAAAAGGCGAGGGCACCAGGGTGAGTGAGCGGGCGGCACTGAAGTAGCACACGGGTTTCCTCCGCGGTGGCAGAGGCCGGACTGTACCTGGGTAGGGGGAAAATCCCCCAAAACACAGAAGAGAGAGGCCTGAGCACTGAGTGGAGGTGACAGAGGTTACATGGGTCGCTCCAGCTCAGGAAAAGCGGAGAACCCGTGCTGAGCACCTCACACATCCCTTCAGTAAAGACTCCAAAAAAGGCAACACTTTAGGAGTAAGGACCACACCCGTGAACAGGAGCCAAGCCCTTAAATAAGAAACCAAGCAGAGGGAGGCTACCTACCCCCAACAGTGCATAAAAACAAGCGTAGCAGAGTCAAGAAGATCTTCCAGTAAGTTAACTGCCTGCCAGGACAAAACTCCCATAGTTTAAGAGCCAACACAATCCATACCCTACAAGACGTATCATGCACACGTCCTGCATACAATCAAATCTTCCTCAACATGTGAAGTAGAACAGGACCTGAAATAAAAATAGGAGATGATCCAGATACTGGAATTAAAGTCAAAAAATAATGAAACATCTATAATGAATATGCTGGATTTAATAAAAAGAACATAATAAGTAGAAAGGTTAAGAAATCTCAGCAGAGAAACAAACTAAAATGGAATTAAAGATGTCATTTTAGGGCTTAACAGTCCAATATCTCAAACAAAAAACTTACTAGATGGGCTTCACTGTAGAAAATAGGTAAAAACAACATTATAGACAGATAAAAAAACTGATGTAAAGAATGGGGAGAAAAATGAAACAAACAGTGCTTCAGTGATCTCTAGACCAATATGGAGTAGTCTAACACAAAGCTGAGTTCCAGAAAGAAGAGAAAAGAAGGAGAGAGGGATAATGGAGAGGGGGAAGAAAGGGAGGGAGGGAGAAAGAGATACACACACACACACACAGACACACACACACAGACACACACACACACACACACAGAACTCCCTTAGCTGTGTCAATCAAAAATGTCTCCAGACATTTCCACATGCCTCCTAAGGGATAATATTCCTGGCTGCAAAGAAAATCTAGAATATATAAATAACTATCACAAATCAATAATGGAATGAAAATTTCCTCACAAAAAGAAAAAAAATGACTTTTTTTTAAGTTTATTTGAGAGAGACAGAGAGAGTATGAGCAGGCAAGGGGCAGAGAGAGAGGGAGAATCTCAAGCAGGCTCTGAGAATCTCAGCACAGAGCTCATGCAGGGCTCGAACTCACGAAACCGTGAGATCACGACCTGAGCTGAAGTTGGGCACTGAACCGACTGAGCCACCCAGGCGCCCCAAACAATACTCTTTAAAAATTTTACTTTTTCTTTAAAGTAAAGAGAGAGAGAGAGAGACAGAGTACGCACAAGCAAAGGGGGGCAGAGGAAGAAAGAGAGACTCCCAAGCATGTTCCGCACTGAGCGTGGAGCCCAACCACGAGGGGATGGATCCCACAACCTTGGGATTGTGACCTGACTGAATCAAATGCTCAACCAAGATACCCAGGTGCCTTGAGAAAATTATTTAAAGACCCATCCCAAAAGAAATAATATAAACAGTCAATAAGCACATGAAAAGATACTCAGTATCATTAATCAACAGGGAAATGCAATTAAAACCACCATTAAAATCACCATGTATCCTCTCATACACTGCTAGCAGAAAAGTAAACTAGTACAACTGCTTTGGAAACAAGTTTATAAGTGTCTTATAACATTAAGCATATACTTTTCATATGACTCAGAAATTCCACTGCTATGTTATTTACCTTGATTTACCTTGAGAACACATTTACAAAACAAAACAAAAGAAGAAAAAAAACAGTGCAAAGAAAGAGGGCTTCTTGAATTTATAACACCGCTGAACTGGAAATAAACCAGATGCCCATCAACAGATAAATGGATAAACAAATCCTAGGATACTCAGTCAACGGAATACCACTCAGCAATAAAAAGAACGGGCCACCAATACATCCAACAATATGGATAAGTCTCAGAAACACTGTTAAATGAAAAGAGGCCAGACACAAAAGAATACATGCTATGTAATTCCACTCTGAAATTAGAGACTTGGGAAATTTAATCCTTTTCAAAAGTAAAGGAATCATTGTATCAAATGACAGCTCTAAAGTTTTAATAAGATGAGACTAGGACTTGATCACAGGATTTAACAGAGTACAGATCACAGGTCATATTAACAAGAGTAGTTTTATGAAGCAGTGGGAGCAAAAGAATGACTAGAGCAACTTCAAGAAAGAACAGAAGAGGAAGACACTGAAACAAGTTCGGGTAACTCCTATCTTCTGCTTCAGGAAAACAGAAAAATGGAGCAAAAACTGGAAGAGAAAGTAGGGTAGTTTTTGCTGTTGTTCTTACCACAGAATTACAGCATGGTTGTGTGCTGGTGGAAATGATCCACGAGAGTGAGCAGTTCTTATGATGCGGGAGAAAGAGCAAGCGGCTACTGGGGCAATGTCCTTGCAAAAGCGAAAGCAAACAGGACCTAGTATGCAACTAAATACACTCAGCTGGCCTTAGAATACAGCAGGGACAATTTAATCACAGTAACAAATGAGACAACAGGGTATGTGAGCTCAGGTACACAGGTATGACTTATATTCTCTCTTTTCTCAATGGGAATGAGAATGGCAGAAAGTGCTGGAAGTCTGAAGAAAAGGAAAACAGTGTGAAACAGTCATTTAGGAGAGTGGCAAAGTGACATGGATAACACATCAGCATTTCTGGGAAGCTTTTAAAGGCCCACTTGAGAGTGGAGGCCATGAATGGAGATGAAGCACTGCTTTGCAGGCATGCATTTCTGTTTCCTAGTCATATTTAGCTATTGAGGTGGAAAGGTAGGTTTATCCAGGGCTGAGGTTTCTTTCCTTCTTTTCTTTCTTTCTTTCTCTTCCTTTTCTTCCCTCCCTCCCTCCCTCCTTTCTTTCTCTCTTTCTCTCTCTTTCTTCCTTTCTTAACATTTATTTATTTTTGAGAGACAGAGAGAAACAGAGTGCGATCAGGGGAGAGCCAGAGAGGGAGACACAGAATCCAAAGCAGGCTCCGGGCTCTGACCTGTCAACACAGACCTCATGGTGGGGCTCAAACCCACAAACCGTGAGATTATGACCTGAGCCAAAGTGAGACTCTTAACCAACTGAGCTACCCAGGTGCCCCGAGGGTTGGGGTTTCTTCAGGGAAAAACAGCAAAGGGAGTGGTGCAAAGAAATTGAGGCTCTGTGCTAGGGTGAATGTAACGACAGAATCTAAACCTGATTTGAGGGAAGCAATAAGTGAAGATTCCAGTGAAGTGAAAGAATTTTTGAGCTGGGTAACTAGACTGGTAACCTCAAAGGAATAAAAGATAATGACCAAGTAGAAGTCCCAATGGTTCATATGAGATTTGAAATCTGGGGAGGTCAGGTGGGAAGCACGAAGAGAAGGGAAGGAAAATGGTCTAGAACAATAATTCTCGAAGTGTGATATGTGAATGAGACCCATTCTAGAAGTCTAAGAGGCCAAGACTCTTTTTATGAATATTAAAGAATCATTTCTCTTTTTCCCTCTCGTTATCTCAGAAATATACAGAGGAATCTTCCAGGTGCTACATGCCATAATGGGGCCACCATTATGACAGCTAATAGAATCTATGTATTTATTCTTATGTTGTCTAGAATTGCCTATCTATATTGGTAGTTTTATGATATAACTAACTTGTACATTTCCCCAAGATTAACTGAGTTTGTTGGAAATACTTCCACTATGTTCTTACTGGTTGTCTTCAGTTTTATCTGCCATAATCTCTGTAACCTCATTATTATCCAATAAATTACCTTAAAACCCAAAACTTCCTTGAGCCTACAAAGAAACACAGTAAGAAGTAAGGACTTTGCTGTGTTGTGCAATATTAGTATTAAAAATGCTCTGGAAATTTCCACAAATTTTGAAACTATATCTGAAACTCTTTAAAATACTTTATTTTGAAATAAATTTAAGACGGTTTTAATCTACTTATTGACGGTTCTTTGGTTTCAAAATGATAAAATTAGAACATCTGCCTGCGGAAGAACCCAGAGCTGTGACATCTAGTCTGAGGCTGCTGACAAACACAGGGATGGCATGGAAGGGAGACTGGGCAAAAACGGAGCCAAATGGGAAATAACCACTAGAAATAACAAAAACTGTATTTCCTTCAATAGTCTAGATGTTGATAACTTGCCTTATTATAAGTGCCTATCCAACAGAACATTTTTGAATGCTACTGTAATGCCAGTTGTGGGCTCACTGAGACCAAACAGTTTAAAGAAAAGACTATTTTGGGGCACGTGGGTGACTCAGTCAGCTCAGTGTCTGATTCAGTTTCAGTGCACGTCGCGATCTCACAGCTTTTTGAGTTCAAGCCTAGCATTGGGTTCTGCCTGAAAGCACAGAGCCTACTTGAGATTCTCCCTCGGTCTCTGCCCCTCCCAGGTTCACACTCTCTCTGTCTCTTTCAAAATAAATAAATAAACTTAAAAAAAAAAAAAAGCCTTAACTTAATTTTAATTTAGAAAGTGAGAGCATGCGCAAGCAGGGGAGAGGGGCGGAGGAAGAGAGAGATTCTAAGCAGGCTCTACACTCAGCACGGAGCCCAGAGTGGGGCTCAATTCCATGACATTGGGATCAGGACCTGAGCCGAAATCAAGACCTGGACGCTCATCTAACAGAGCCATTCACATGCCCCAAGGAAAAAAATTTTTTTTTTTAATTTTATTATTTCTAGGAGAGAGAGAGAGAGAGACAGCGTGAGCAGGGGAGGGTCAGAGAGAGAGGGAGTTACAGACTGAAACAGGCTCCAGGCTGTGAGCTGGCAGTCAGCACAGAGCCCGACGCGGGACTCGAATCCACGAACCGCGAGATCATGACCTAAGCTAAAGTCGGACGCTTAACCGACTAAGCCACCCAGGCGCCCAAGGAAAAAATATTTTAAATGAAGATGTGAAAAAGTCCTCGGAAGCCAGAAACTGTTATAAACTTTCCAACTAGGAAGGAAAGGGGCACTGAAGTGCCTTACAGGATGTGTTCTGGCAACGACGGGCTAGTGGCGCACCCACCACTTGCAGCTACGAAAAGCACTGAACGCGCAACAGGGCTGAATGCCTGCCAGATGAAAAGTTAGTAAAAAAAAAAAAATCAAATGCTGCCACTTTTCAATTACATAGTAAGTTCCTGAGTTAAAGACTTGGCAGAGACAATATCTTGTCAGCCAGACTACATTTTTGTCCTGCAAGCTGATTAATATACAGATGTCGCTGACCCTGGTATTTTGCTTATTTTAATTCGGAATCAGAACCAGTCATTCATGAAAGGTCTTTGGTGTGAATGTAAGGCCGCAAACACATGTGGTGCTGAAATACGCCAGGGTAAAGAACGTTCATGAATCTCTTGCTTTACCCTAGAACATCTGTGTTGACAGCTGCGCTGACGGTGGGCAAAGTGACGTGGGCGACGACAGCAGGCACCTGAGCACAAGGGCCCCACACCATGCTCGCAGCCATTCGATTCGTCTCGGCCACACACTCACAAGCAAAGAAAAAAAGGCCAGTTTGAGAATGTCTTTGATGAAGCAATTTGGATAGCATTTCGTACGGACTCCATCTCAGTTTGGGCTATATGTGTTCTCAACATTCTGTGTGACCAAGTACGATGCTTGCATCAAGTAAAAGCATCTTTTCAGATGCTGGGGCTGAGAGTTAACCTAGCGGCTCTTTTCACAGAATACCATTTTTATCTGAAAGCATGACAAACCGCTGTAATTCAGATCTGAGTATTCGACAGACTTTCCTCAAAAGGGAACAAAGAAAGCCTGTTATTTCAATGATGAAAATTCAATGTTTCAAGTGAAAATTGGAATTTTGGAAAACTTTTATCTAGCACAGTGAATGTGACCGTTTCCCAATATATGACAGTCTAGAGATGTGATCACTAGTGACTCTTTTCCTCGATATTGTACAAGAATGATGTCAACATTTGGAAGATGTGCATAACTCAGTTAAACCAACATTGCCCAAATGACCAATGCATGGATAAAAGATCCATTCAAAGTATAAAACAGACTGCTGACGTGCGCCCAGGTGGCTCATTCAGTTAAGTGTCTGAGTTCGGCTCAGTTCATGAGCTCTCAGTTTGTGAGTTCAAGCCCCGTGTCAGGGTCTGTGCTGACAGCTCAGAGTCTGGAGCCTGCTTCGGATTCTGTGTCTCCCTCTCTCTGCCCCTCCCCCACTCACACCCGGTTTCTCTCTCAAAACTAAATATTAAAAAATAAGTTAAGTAAATAGATAAATCAAATAAAATAGATTGCTGAATTTTAGCTTAACAGGGTATGCAAAGTTCATTGATAAGATTTCAAATGTTTAGGACAGTAGCAAAAAAACAATGTCCACAATTACCTGGAAAGATTATTAAAGTGTTTAAAATGTTTTCTTCCAACTATGTATCTGCATAAAGCCAAATTTTCTTCATGTAGATCAACCAAAAACACATAATGCAAAAGACTAAATGCACAAACTGGAATCAGAATTCAATAAAATATTAAAGAGATTCATAAAACTGCAAATCAATGCCACTTTTGTCACAAAAATTTTTGGAAAACAAAACTATTTTTCATTAAAATGTTATTCATGTTACCATCCAATGGGTTTATTATTGCTAGTGTTAAACTAATGAGCATTTATAAAAATTTCAGTCTCAATTCCTATTATGATAAGTAACGATAGATATAACGTACACAAGCAAAATCTCTTAATGGTCCTGAATGAGTTTTTAGGGGTACAAAGTCGTTCTGAGATTAAAAAGCTGGAAAATTTCTGCTCTAGAAGCAACAAATGAGGACGGGCAAGAAAGCTACTTACCCCATCTTCAGGCCCCACAGGACAAGGAACTAGAAAGAAAGTGGTCCCACTCTGGGACCCAGGTCATATGGCCGCCAGCTTCTGGCCAGACCAGACTGGGAGAGTACTCTCCCCTCTCTCCTAAAACACCAATTTTGCCCTCTCTACTAGATTCTTCCTCTCGTATTTAGCGGTCGTATTATCACTGAACCGTGGAAAGATGACGTGGCAGCTCTAGTTAAGTAACAGTCCAGGTTAGTTCTTATGCTGCTGGGAGATCCCTCTTTAACTTCAGAACATTATCTACAGCAGCAAAACGCAGCATGAACGAGAACCCCCTACCAATTTCACTTCCGCTCCCTCCGTCCTGGACACTCCATAAGATGATGCTACTCTCTGAAGCAACAGCAACCATCTTGTCTTTGTCTCCGTGTGGGCCTCCAACCACTTTTGCATTTAAAGCTACTCGTTCAATAGTCCAATCCAAATATGGGCTTGTAAACACTTGTTGCCATCCTGAAGATTCTTTGATTCTGTTAAGTAAAAACAAAATAGAAGTCAGACTCAGCAGCAATTAAGCAAACAATACAAATATTCCAAAACAATTAATCACAGCTAGATTTATTAAATATAAGATTTTGCCAAAGTACTTCCTCTGCAAAGCCAGATCATACAGAGGACATAAAAGCCACATAACAAGAGACCCGAGTTCTTTATTTCTTCAAAGAAAAGTTTAGAAGAAATCATTCAAATTTTGAAAAAGCTTGTCTACACAGAAAAGCATTAGTATCATTATCTACAGATAGAACAGTCAACAAAAATCAGAATTTTAAGATATTATTACTTTTAGTTATTAAGCAGTTATTCAGCTATTAACTGAAACTACCTGCAATCAACCTATTATTTTTTGGCACTTCAGGAGACAGGGCTGATAGCCTATGCAGGCAAACCAAGATAAAGGCATAATCCAGTATACCATTACGCATTCCAATATACTGGACAATCAAATGGGTAAAATGTAAAGCTTTGGAAAGCCTCAGATTTTAAAGGTTTCATTCTAAATGAAAAAACTTCATGAGCCTATTCCTTTCCCATAAATAAAGCCTACCACGGTTCACATTTGCAGTTGATTGAATATAAATGCTTTAATATTTAACAACTTATGAACATACCTGTAAATTTTTAATAATTTTTTTCTTCCCTATCTGAACTTCAATCTTTCAGACCTGTATTCTGTGTGATTATATAGCCAGCTTTCATACATTCAGAACTTACAGTTATGCAATCACAATAATGACCTCAACTTTATGGAGTATCTATTTTTAAAGTTACACTGATAGAAACAAAGCTGTAAAGTTTTAATTTGCCTACCTGACAATAAACACATGAAGGAAACAATGTTCATGCATATACCACCTGGCATACAATCACAAAAAAACCCGTTCTGTGTTTATACATGATGGTTACCTGCAGAGCTGGGTAGAATCACTTTCGCTTCGATTTTGTTTAATACTGTATGCTAACATGAACCTGGGCGGCTCGGTCGGTTGAATAGCCGACTCTTGATTTCAGCTCAAGCCATGATCACAGTTTGTGGGTTCAAGCACTGCTCTGGGCTATGCGCTGGCAACACAGAGCCCACTTGGGGTTCTCATCCCCCTCTCTCAAAATAAATACATAAAGATAAAAAAAATTTAAGTATGCTAAAGTAATACAACCATAATTCACAAAAATACGCAATAGAGCCTTCTTATTAATTTCAAAGAACTAACGATTTTCTTAACTTCAAAGGAACATATAGAACATGTACATTTTATTTTAAGAAAATGTACAATTTTTCCTAAGCATTCTTTGGCTCTGCAATTACCCACTTCAACCACCAGATGGGATCATGTGTTATGATATACAAATACAAAAAAATCATTTAGTAAAATCTAAACATGTACAAACAGTGAAATATGAGATATAAGCCCTCTTAGGAACCGCCAAACAGGGCACAAAGCTGGGGCTGCAGCACTTCGAGAATAATGACAATATGCTGCAACGCAAATGCAGACTTACCCTCGGCTCCTAACAGTGGTCAGCAGAGATGTTATATTGAATTTAATAAGGTGAATGATGTGACTTTTGTGATCATTACTTTAGAAATGTAAGTGTATATGATCTCATCTTTTACAGAAATCATACTTCTAAGTTACCTTTCTCTAAAGAAATTAGGATATGATAAAATACAGATGCCAGAAAAGAGTAAAAGAATCAGGACAACATATTTGGAGGTGATTGTAACAATTAGAAAATTTAACTCGGGGCACCTGGTGACTCAGTCAGTTAAGCATCCAAATCTTGGTTTCCACTCAGGTCATGATCTCACAGTTCCTGAGTTTGAGCCCAGATGGGGGCCCTGTATTGTGAGTACAAGCCTGCTTGGGATTCCCTCTCTCTCTCTTCCTCCCTCCTTTTTCCCCCTGCCCCCCTCCCCCCCTCCTGCCCATGCACACAATCTCTTTAAAGTTCTCTCTCTCTTTCAGAATAAATCAGTAAGATTAAAAAAAAAGGAAAGAAAACTTAACTCAGTATGATAGGTGATACTGTTTCTAAGTTAACATTAAATACAAAGATAAAAAATATGTTTTATGATTTTTCCATACAAGTGACACAAAAGTTGAAATACATAAAACAAGTCAGATGAGCTCTGATCAGTACTCCATCTCCTTACTCCTGCCCAGCGAACCGACACTATGAAATCAGGACACTTATGCAAAGAATATGATTATCTTCCACATTAAAATCTCTAAGAAATACAGCGCAGGAGTCATGCTCGACAGCACTGTGCAACTTACTAGAAATACGCAGTACCTCAGATTATATGGGAATAGACAACATAGGTCATTTTAGAAGAGTCTAAAATTAGATCTGTGTGTGTGTGTGTGTGTGTGTGTGTGTGTGTGTTTGTGTGTAAAGCAAGATAAAGGAAGGCTTCCAAATTCACTGAGGAAATGATAATTTATGTGATAAATAATCAGAACATAATTAGCTACTAACCTCTTGGATGAAAAGAAAATAGATCCCTAAATCTCACACCATAAAAAAAAAGTAAGTTCCAAAGGGATGAAAGATCTAAAGAGAAACACAAGCTCCTAGAAGGCAACAATTTACACAACTACTCTTCAGTTACACAGATATACAAAAGTACACAGCTGAACATGTGGGAGAGAAAAAAAGAGAGGGAAACAAACCATAAGAGACTCTTAAGGACAGAGAACAAAGGGAAGGCTGATGGAGGGAGTGGGTGGGTTAAGGGCTAGACCGGTGATGGGCACTACGGAGGGCGCTTGTTGGGATGACCGCTGGGCGGTCTGTAAGTGATGAACCACTGATTTAGTCTGGAAACCAATACTGCATTATACGTTAACTAACTAGAATTTAAATGAAAATTTCAAGAAGAAAAAAAAAAGTAAAGCCTAAGAATGTAGAAAATTAGTGGATCTAGGTGAGAACATACCAGGGTTCAATGTACTATTTCATTTTTTAGTGTTTTAAATTTATTAAAAGCTGTGGAAAAACAACTTGTGGAAAAGATTATATTGAATGAAATCATTTGAATAT
Organism: Proteles cristata cristata; assembly: GCA_017311185.1. Taxonomy (NCBI): domain Eukaryota; kingdom Metazoa; phylum Chordata; class Mammalia; order Carnivora; family Hyaenidae; genus Proteles; species Proteles cristata. The sequence goes on from JAESUZ010000507.1 coordinate 1,676,881, forward strand.
TTATTTTGAAATCTTTTATTGCCACTGTGTTAAATGATTTAACCATATATGAGGAAACACAATACATCCTCACTTCTTTTCCTCTGTCACTATGCATATTAGTCTGTCATCAATAACACTCAGAGAAAGCAAAGAAAGGTCACAGTCAAAAGCAAACATAAAGAATGGAAAATGTTAACAGCATCCTTCTGATATTTGTCACTTAATGAGTGACACTTTCTGCAATACTATACGTCTGTCTGGCAAGTAGCAATCTTCAGTACTGCTGTGCAATAATGAAAATTACACCTGGTTAACAATTATTTCACAATTCCTCTGGATGTCCTTATCAATAAAAATATGTACATAATATTTAACCAAATAAAAAAAGTCTAAAATAGTTTTCTCAAGTTAGAGTCATAAGTCCTTAAGTTCAAAACACCTCCCCTCAAAAACTTCCTTTTTTCAAATCAGTGTGGCTTCATGTAAAAGTCATTCCCCAAAGAAATCACCCAAAAAGTCATTTCCGTACTATTTAATAATTAAAACAAAAAACAGAATGCCCTCAAAATGAAAAGTTTGCACTGAATTTCTATTGCAATGAAAATATAAAGCAGAGATGACTGTTATAAAAGGCTTTGTTACACAACTAGCAAACTTATCAATAAACTCAGATATTTTAAAAATACATCTGGGATTCTTTATAATACATCTGTGAACTTTATGAGACATTTTAAATTATTTTTAATCTATTGTAGCTATTTTTTCATAACTAACCTCAAAAGTGACAAAATGTTTATATATTCTTTTATTTTTAAGCAATTAAGTGGGATAATCATCTAAGTTAGAATATCACAACCATTTATTTGTGTCTCTATGGCATTCTGTCGTCAGTGACACTGTATACAGTGATTCTGAGCTAAGAATCCTCCCCTCTTCTCCATTTTAAAAAACAGAATCACTGGTCTACACTACACTCTTCCTCATTCTTTAAGTTTCTGAGAATGCAAGAATTAGTAAAACCAAACTATGTCTGTGTACGTCTCACATGTTACAGATATTATACCACATCACTTCTGCCCACAATTGTCCTGCTTCACTACCTCACTCCCAACTATTTGATAGTCATGACCAACGTAGAGTCTTACTACCCCCACGTACCAAGTACAAAAGACTGAAATCATTATAGACAGAAAATCACAGGACGCCTATTAACAATTCTGCCTCGTCATTCTATATAATAGTTAAGTGATTCAGGAGCTGGATAGAATAAGGAAAAAGAAACAACTTCAAAATACCTCAGTTCTATCACAGATGACAGTAAGTGGGAAAGACATACAAAAGCTATCAGAATATTTATCAAATTAATTACAAAAATAAAAGCAAACTAAATCTAGTCAAGAGACACAGAAGTGGGCAAAATATGCAGGAAAAATAATAGGATGACTAGCCACTCCTAAGTCTGTAAATATAAAATCACAATTATTAAGAACTACACCTCTCCCAGAGCAAACCAATCTTACTTATACAGTACCTATAACACACCGCAAAGTGGGCGTATGCAGCTACAATCCAGTTGTGATGGCCAGCCACTATGAGCACCTTTCGTGGATCCACAGGAAATCCTGTGGATTTTAGAAAAAGAAATAGTTTACGTTCTAAAGCCGGGATGGGTAAACTATGGCCCATGGGCTGATTCCAGTCTTCTACCTGTTTTCATGAATAGAGTTTTGCTGAAACCCAGCCAAGCACGTTGATTTACATGTCGTCCTTGGCTGTTGCAATGCTGAACAGTTCTGACAGGGCCTAAAAGGGTTATTGTTTCTTTACATAAAAAGTTTGCCAACCCCTAAAGATTTAGAGGAAACAGATGATCACAAACCTTAAATAAATTATATATCAAATGAGATATAAAGATATAAATGATTTATTTACATTAAAAAGACAGATGAGGCAAAGATTGCATCTTTAAAAAATACTATCACTCAAAACTAAAAACTTTTTTTTTGGGTCTACTCCTGTAATCTTTGTTTACCTAGCCTAACAGTCTCTTCTCCAGTTCCAGCGAGAGCAGGCTGGGTACCATTTCCCCGACCTTCACTTTCTGTGGAATTTAATCCATTCCTAGAACCAGCAGAGGATCTGGTCGTGTTGTTTATCTTACGACTAGGAATACCTATAAAAAGAAATAAGATAAAGTCATTTCTAAGTTCACCTACCAAGCATTTAAAGTTTCACACTGTAACAAAGTAACATACACATGTGAATTTCATCATAGCTAAAACTTGACTCCCAATATAGCAATGTATTACAAATAATTTAATTACCGCAAAAAACAACAAAATGAAAATGAATTAAATCCTTTCAACAGATTTCCGATGCTTGTCAATCCTGTTATATTCCATTTTTATCCAGCTCTAGGTTACTGAAATCAGTCATTAATTCAGTTGTCACCAACTGAACTGTAAACCAACTGTTTACATTTGCTTTGTGTTTACACAGTGTTTACACGGTTGCTTTGTGTTCGGTACAATGTACTCACTGAAACTGCTTTACAGCTCAACTTGTCCTTTTACCAAAATGTCTTTTACTTGACAGAGGAGTCTTTTTTTGGAATGAAATCTCGCTCACAAGCCCACCTTAACATAGGTAAAGGCAAAAGTCTTCTAACTGACCGAGGTGGAGGGGGGGATGACAGGTGCCTCACCAGCCCCTCCCTCCCTCCCACCCTCTCTCTCTCTCTCCCTCTCCCTCCTTCCCTCCCCTCCCCCCGGTACACCGCCCTATGCCCTACACCCTAAGTCTGCAGAGCTCCTGGGGTTCCACAGAAAGGACACTGACAGCCAGTGCTCTAACACTGGCTGGCAAAGTCAATAAAGTTGTACTGGTCACATCCATTCATGTCCTTAGAGCATCCAGCAGAGCTGAGTAGTTGCCATTTAGATCTAGCTCACAAGCCTGTCTGGCCTTTTACAGAAAAGAAAAAGTATGGCACATCTCCCCTCTAACATACAGTATGACTTCTGTTAAAATTAAAATTTTTAACATTTCTAGTATATTTATACATGAGAAACTCAATCACCAAGAAAACAGATTTTCCACTCTATAAGTCTCTACTTGCTGAACGATGAAAATAAAATTGTTTTTAAATAAAGACCAGATAAATAAAGCAAAAGTACCTGGTGGAGGCAAGTAACCATGAAAAAGGACGCTGCCGCAAGAGGAGCGCTCCAGTTCTTCGCATAGGAGAAGCCTTCTCACTAAAAACATTTCAAAGCAAACTTGTCAAGAGTACACACAAACAGAAAAATAATACTCCACTTTTATTTTCTCTAATTAAAGAGGATAGGGGAAGAAAAGGAAAATGTTTAAATTAAATCAGTTGACAACATCTTTTTGCTATGAAAAAACAAAAACGTAAGCATACTGAAGTAGCATATCAAAAACCAGGAGTGGGGGGGGCGCCTGGGCGGCTCAGTCCGTTAAGTGTCCGACTTCAGCTCAGGTCATGATCTCACGTTTCGTGGGTTCGAGCTCCGCATCAGGTTATGTGCTGACAGCTCAGAGCCTGGAGCCTGTTTCAGATTCTGTGTCTCCCTCTCTCTCTGACCCTCCCCTGCTCATGCTGTCTCTCTCTCTCAAAAATAAATTAAAAAAAACATTAAAAATTTAAAAATAAAATAGGACCAGGCATAAAACATATTTCATTAGGCAAGTTTATTGCATGAAAAGTCAAATCACAAAAACAAAGTATTAGGACAACACATACCTAGTGGAGTGATTCCATAAAATTCTGCTTCATGCCTGAGAACGTTAATACTCACTCCCCTACAAAAAGAAAAAAAAAAAAACAAATGATGTAAAGCCTCCAACACTGGCAACTTGGATTATCTGAAGAAGAAGGAAAAAGTACTAAGTTCTTAAAGGGAACAAAGTCATAAGGCTTTAAAAAGTTAGTTTTCTCCTAACATCTTTAGTCATGTTAAAAGCTCCAAATAAAACAAAAAACCCACATGCTTCTGAAAAACTTTTTTTATTTAAAAACGATTCTTATGTAGATGAATTGGGTAACTAAGAGATTAGGGCTTCAAGAAATACCTAATAAGGCAAACAAGAGCAGAAATCATTCTTGTGTGGCATTTATTGCTTTCAAATTTTTATCATAATTATTTCTATACATATTTTAACCTCCCCAATTATACTATAATGATCCCTACTCATCAGTTAAGCATCCAACTTTGGCTCAGGTCATGATCTCATGGTTTGAGTTCGAGATCTGTTTGAGATCAAAATCCTCCTCTGGCTCTGTGCTAACAGCTCAGAGCCTGGAGCCTGCTTAGGATTCTGTGTCTCCCTCTCTCTGCTCCTCCCCCACTCGCACTCAGTCTCTCTCAATCTGTCTGTCTGTCTGTCTCTCTCCAAAATAAATAACATTAAAAAAATTTTTTAAAGATCCCTACAAGTACACAATCCACTCATTTTTAAAAAACTTTTTAGTCAGGCCATTGTTATTTACAAAATAAAACTGCATTAAAATAATTGTGCTTTTCTACATGCATTTAAAAAAATTTTTTACACTTACATCCAAGTTAGTTAGCATATGGCTCAACCATGATTTCAAGAGTAGATTCCTTAATGCCGCTTAAGGTGGTATACATATATACCACATCTTTATCCATTCATCCATCGATGGACATACCTCGCAAAATGATTTATATTTATGTAATTATGTAATAAATATTATTTGAACAAAGAAATTCAGATAAATGACTCTTCTCATCAGAAACCATAAATAAAAGTAAAACATAAAGTAAAAGTGTGGGGGAGGGAGGTTGACTAGCCTTAGAAAGGACTAGGCTTACTAGTAGATGTTATAGTAACATTAAGTAATATGAAAATAAAAAGAACAGAAGATTAAGAGTTTAAATACTAATGATTCATTTTAGGTTTCAGTTATAATTTGTCCTTACTAAAAAAATATTGCTTGGACAAAAATAAGAGTGGGCATCACTACAGAGTTCATGGAAATTAAAAGGATAATAAAGGAATACTATGAACAATTCTATTCCCACAAATTTGATAACCAAGATGAAATGAACCAATTCTTTGAAAGGCATCATTTGCTGAAACTCACAGAAGAAAAAAGAGACAATCTGTATAGGCCTATACCTACTAAAGGAATTGAATCAAAACAGAAAGCAACAGACCCAGAAGGATTCACTAGTGAATTCTAGCAAACATTTAAGTTTAAAAAATCATACCAATTCTCTATAATCTCTTTCAGAAGTTAGAAATAGGAATATTTCCTAACTCATTTTATAAGGCCAGTATTACCCTAATACCAAAACCAAAGACACTTAAGAAAACTACAGACTAGTACTGCTCATGGGCATTGGTGCAAAAATTCTCAATAATGCCATATAGCAAGAACTGTAATAAACCCACACAGAGAACAAACAACTATTATTCACAGATGACATGACTCTCTATGGAGAAAATCCAAAACAGACAAAAACTCCTGGAACTAATAAACGATTATAGTAAGGCTGCAGGACACAAGGTTAGTTTACCAAAGTCAGTTGCTATGTACCAATAATGAATAATGGAATTTAAAATTAAAAACATAATACCACTTACATTAGCACCACCAAAAAAACATTAAATACCTAGGTATAAATGTAACAAAAAATACATTAAGATCTATATGAAGCAAACTATAGAACTCTAACGAACAAAACCAAAGAACTAAGTAAATGGAAAGATAGTCCATGTTCATGGGCTGAAAAATTCAGTTTTGTTAAGATGTCAGTTCTTCTCAACTTCACCTGAAATTCAATTAAATCCTACCCAAAATTCTAGCACGTTATTTTATGGATATTGACAAACTGATTCTGAAGTTTGTATGGAGACTAAAAAGACCCAGAATAGTCAACACAATATTGAGAGAGAGTAAAATCATAGGACCCAACCACAACATTTCCATAAAACTATAGTAATCAAAACAGTGTGATCTTGGTAAAAGGCAATCTGAAAAGCCTACCTACTGTATTATTCCAAGTATATGACATTCTGCAAAAGGCAAAGTCAATGGTTGCAGGGGGCAGAGCACAAAAAGACTGTTAAATTAGTGAAAATACTTTCTATGATATTAAAGTGATGGACATGTGACATTATACATTTGTCGAAACCGACAGAATACACAAGACCCAGAGTTAACTATAATGTAAACTATGAACTTTGCATGGTTATGACGTGTCAATGTAGGTTCATCCTTGGTAAAAAGAAAAAAAGTACCATTCTGGTAAGGGATGCTGATAATGGGGTGGACTATGCATCTGTAGGAACAGGAGGTGTACAAGACATCACTGCACCTTCTTCTGGATTTTGTTGTAAACCTAAAACTGCTCTTTTAAAAGATTCCTTGTGTTTAAGAAACACATGCAACTGCAATATTAAATTGCTTTTATTTGTCAAATTGGTTGTGGCTAGTTTAACACAAAAACAGTTAAACCTTTCTTTTCAAAACCATTTGTGTTAACAGCACAACAGTACTGGCTAATTACAAGGTGGCTCAGGACACAACAATTCTTGAGGAAGCCCAGTCTCCGGGGGAGGACAAGAAAACAAATATGGTAACCACAGCACTGTGAGAAGGGCAACAGGAGAATTTTATGGAGGGCAAAGAATTAGAACACAGTAGTTTTTAGATTCCTTCCCATCTTCTTTTTTTTTTTTTTTTTAAATATTTTTGTTTATTTCTAGGAGAGAGAGAGACAGCGTGAGCAGGGGAGGGTTAGAGAGAGAGGGAGTCACAGACTGAAACAGGCTCCAGGCTCCGAGCTGGCAGTCAGCACAGAGCCCGACGCGGGCTCGAACCCACGAACCGCGAGATCATGACCTAAGCGAAAGTCGGACGCCTAACCAACTAAGCCACCCAGGAACCCCTACTATTTTAAAATTTTTTTGATGTTTTATTTATTTCTAGGAGAGAGAGAGAGACAGCGTGAGCAGGGGAGGGTCAGAGAGAGAGGGAGTCACAGACTGAAACAGGCTCCAGGCTCTGAGCTGGCAGTCAGCACAGAGCCCGACGCGGGGCTCGAACCCACGAACCGCGAGATCATGACCTAAGCGAGAGTCGGACGCTCAACCGACTAAGCCACCCAGGCGCCCCATCCTTCCCATCTTCTTTTGAAAGGTACTACTACTTAGAGAGTTTTAATTTGATAAGCCTCTTTAAATGAAGTAACATAGCAATTTATAAGAAGAGTAGTCAATAAGTATAGATATTTAATTCTTACTAATTCTGCCTTTCCTGAGTTACCTAGCTGTGAATTAGTCACAAGAAATGGACCGGAAGTAAGTTTAGGCTTCTTTAATCAAATTCTAGGAGTCAAGATAATTTTACTCAAGAAAGAGTTAGTAACTTATTTGTCACCACCACAAACCAAACAAACAAACAAACAAAAACCTCCAACAAACTCTTTTACTGATTCAGTAAATATCACTGAAAAGGTACAAAGCGATTCTGTGCAGTCTTTTTATTTTATATGCACTGTTTTAACACTGGAAAAATCACAAGAAACAAATGAGACCAAAAGATTTTTGTCATCTTTAAGGGGCTCATATTCCAGTTAATTATAAGCCAAAACTTAAACAATATTATAAAGAAGGTCAAATAAACAACTAGAATTTTAAAAATATTTTTTAGATTTTATTTTTAAGTAATCTCTACACCCAACATGGGGCTTGAACTCACAACCCTGAGATCAAGAGGCACATACTTCACCAACTGAGCCAGCCAGGCACCCCTAAGCAATTAGAATTTTAACAGCTGTATCTAAAAAAGTATAAAGAAATCCTTAGTGAAAGTTCACTAGGAATATATGGAGTAAAAGAATAATAAAATGCAAATTAGACTGCAAATTCTTGGTAGGAATCCAGACGATGACAAAGTTAAAGAAACAGTTTAAGTGGTCATTCGTTTATCTACAATCTATAAAACTCCTGTATTGAACATGATTCATAGAATTCATATATCAGACACAGTGCTAGATCCCGGGGATACATAGTATAGTGCTTACCCTCTTGGAATTTAAAGTCAAACGGAAGATGGACTACTGAAAAAAGAATACGTGTAAAAAATGTTGTGGTACTAGGAAGACCTATACTGGGTGGACACAGCAGAGATCACTGAAGAAGTCAGGATCAAGACCAAGACCACAGAGGGGCGCCTGGGTGGCTCAGTCGGTTCAGAGTCCCACTTTGCCTCAGGTCATGATCTCACAGTCCGTGAGTTCAAGCCTTGCATTAGGCTCTGTGCTGACAGCTCAGAGCCTGGAGCCGGCTTGGGATTCTGTGTCTTCCTCTCTCTCTGCCCCTCCCCTGTTCTTACTCTGTTTCTCTCTGCCCCTCTCTCTCAAAAATAAATAAACAATAATTTTTTTTTTTTAAAAAGACCAAGACCACAAAGAGGTGAAACTGTAGAAATGCAAAATTAAGCAGGAGCAAGGTCACGGAGAGCCTTATGATACAATAAAGTCCAAAATCCCTGGCCATTAGTCCAAGAACATATCAAATAAGAGTTTTAGGCAGAGTAGCAACCAGATGAGATTTAGATTTTTAGAAGATAAGTTTGGCTACAGTGTGGAAAAGTAATGGGAGGGCTGTAAGAATGAAGGCAGGAATCTGGAAGGGAAACTACTGCCTGGGTCTAGAGGGGGAGAGGACAGGGTGGCGGCCTCTACCTGTGAACTCTGGGGAACCGTTCAAGCGAAAATAATTTGGGGGTGGGGGCGAACCACAAAATATTCCAAAAATACATACCTATCAGTAAGAATTTACTTTAAAAAGATACATTTCGTACCTTAAATCTAGTTCTTTTGTCCGAAGAAAATTTAAAATGGGTGCAAATGCTGCTGGATCTCGATCAATAAATATCTGTAAACGAAAAATTGCTTTATTTGCAAATCATAAATTCAACAAATTAATGGGCAGCACTAACTTAGGGGACAAACACTGAATTATTTAAATACTGTGTTCACTGGATTCCACCCTTAAATTTTAATGTTTCTAAAGTTAAAATGCAGTTTTAACTCTGTGCATTTAATGCAGTATGTCTCTTCATCCCCCAAAACCTATTATTAGATTAATTATATTTTAAATTGCAGGAATAATGGTATCTATTTATTGATATTTTTGGTAAAAGTGACATATAAGGGAAAATTTTTATACGAAATATTTTAGAATTCAGTAAATACTTAAGAAACATTATACATAAATAATACCTTCTTACGTTATATTATTGATTATTGGTGACAATGATTGTGACTTATATAATTTGTGATTCATATGTGAATTAATAAAACAATGTACTTTCATAATATACACATGGGTAATCAAGAAAAATAAGTAACGCACATTACTATAAAAGCTGGAAAATAATAGCATTCTCATAGCACTTTTATATCCCATTATCTCAATTTCCTCAAAAGCCAGGGGTGGGGGATTAAGACAAACACATTTCTTAAATAAAAATACTGCACACCACAGAATACAAACGGGGAAAATAAAATGCTCTAAAAATATGAAATATATAACTGATAACTTTCTACAGGAATGTATACCAACACTTTGGATACCAATTTTAAATTAATTATAAAAGTTCTAACCATAAAAATGAACACCTTTTAAAGCTTACATTAGCCAATTAGATAGGAGAATGATAGCTAGCAGTAAACCTCTTTATGTTATAATTGATTATGTTGATACAATAAATGAGGTTGTTCTAGCTACAAAAACTCTTGGCTTTTGTTTTTATTAGAACCAGTGAGAAGTTGGAGAAACACTATAGATTGCTCGAGATGTTACTACTGACTGACATCTCTATCATCTCCTATGAACATACCTGCATTTGCTGCTTTATTTCAATCTGCAAATCCCATCACAACAAATAAATACGTCTGGTCACTTTGGTGCCTCCAAACAGAAAGCTATTTTCCCTTTTGTGAGTACTAGCCATTTACTTTACACACTCTTGTGCGTATTATAACTACTTTTTAAATACATAAACTAATATTTCTATACTGTACCCTAAAAGTTCTTTCCTTCCCTCATTTTGCTATTGCTGTACAGGTTCCTAAGGTTTTTCTCCAAAAAAATAAAAAATAAAAAACAAAAAATTGTAGGACTTAACTAATTTGCAATATCTCACCATTCTAATCCAGTATCAAATTTTTTAGTATTCATATTCATCTAATTATTGCTACAGTTTTAATTCCTAATTAAAAGTATTTCCTCTCCTGACAATGTAAGCTCATATTCTCCAATCTCTCCAATCACAAATACTTAAATTGCTATATGCACTATTCCATTTACAGTTGTATTAATTACAGAAACACTATACATAACAAGAAATAAAACACTTTGTAAGTACATATATGTCACTTTCATTTAGTGGTTATTAAAAGATTAGCTTTTCTATCTTCTTAGAGTCACTATACAATAAGGACTAAGCATTATAAGCATTAATATTGATAATTATTATATTAATACATATATTTCAAATTAGAAATACATATAAACATATACTCACAGCACCAGTTTCATCTCGAAGTGTTGAAATTCTTCCACTCAGCAAACTAGAAGAATCATGATCAATAAGCCAGAGTTAGTTCCTAAAACCTGAGTATGAATAGAATGCCCTAATTTTTTATCAAATGTCCAAGACCAATACAAAAGAATCATCCTATCTTCAAAATAAAATCAGAAATTTAAAATCTATTTTAAGAGTTAAGATTTTTATCCAAGAAATAAAAACATTAACTGGAAAAATAAAATTTTTGTTATTTTAATAATCAAATTTTGAAAAAAATGGTACTAAAGAATTGTATGAAATACCTGGAAAAAAAAGAATCTGGAATCCACATAAGGGTTTGTCTTGAGGTACTAAATCTGCAATTAAAAATAATCTGGTATTATACATGAGGACATGCTTTGAAACTTCAGTGTTTAGTTAACCTGCTTTCAAATAATAATTTACAAGTTGTTGCATAGCTATAGCTACATCAGTTATGGACATTTATTATTTTACACTCTTGTCAATTTCAATTCAGAGTTAAGGTTATTCAAAGAGCTCTCAAAAAAACCAAAGAATTTTTTAAATATTTTATTTGAGAGCTAGAGAGCCTGTAAGCATGCGAGCAGGGGGAGGGGCAGATGGAGACAGGGCAGGGGAGAGGGAGAGGGGGAGAGAAAAAGGGAGAGGGAGAGAATCCTAAGCAGGCTCCATGCTCATCCGGGAGTCCAATACAGGGATCACCCTGTGATCATGACCTGAGCCAAAATCAAGAGCAAGAAGTTGAACAGATTGAGCCACCCAGGCGCTCCCAAAATGAAACAACTAATTGGCTAACATATAAGACAGTAAGTACTTCAATACCCCCCGGACAATTCATGTTTACTCCCATTCAGTATCTAGTCTACCTATGCATTTTTTTAATTTGTGTTGCCATCACCATGTGTCTGTCCTTACACAGAAGAGAGCCTAACAGACTTCTGCTTTTCTCCACATTCATTGTCTAGCATTATATGACTGTTTTAAAGCAGTCTCTGTGCCCATGAATCAGATTAAGAAAGGAACCAGGGAATTTATTCAAGAAACCATGGCAAATTTTCCAAGTGTACATCTTAGCAAAATCTTAAGAAAAAATGAGGAGCAAATTACAACCAGTAAAAGGAAACTGAGTTGGCCAAATGAATAAAAACAAATCCAATAAATGGCAAACTGAAAGATACAGGTATTCACTTCACTCCTCCCCCCCCCACCAAATCACTATGTTCTGGAGGCTATCAAATTAATTCCTAATAAGGATCACTTATAACTTGTGATCTTTCATGTTCACTCATTATTCAACAGACGGCCAGATAACTCAAATTTCATGTTACGTAGAAAATTACAAATTTTCTAATTTGTAATTGTAATTCTAATTCCAAATTCTGAGCTTAAAATTTGAGCCCACCAATTTTTCTTTTGTCAAACAAAAGACACATGGGAAAAGGAAAAAAATAAAAAACCCACAGAAAGTAAAAACTAGGTTCCAAGTATGACTTCATAAAAATGACATGAAATTACGTGGGGCATCTGGGTGGTTCAATCAGTTAAGCATACAACTCTTAGGTTTCGGCTCAGGTCATGATCTCATGGTTCATGACATCTAGCCCCACACTGGGTTCTGCTCTGACAGCTCGGAGTCTGCTCTCGGGATTCTCTCTCTCTGCCCCTCCCCCGTTCATGCAGGTATGCCTATACTCTCTCCCAAGAATAAACTTTAAAAAAAATAAACTTTAAAGAAAAAAAAAAACTTTATTGACAAGCATAATTTTCTGCAATTTATATGAAAGCCTTGTCTAATATTTTTTATCTCATATCCACAGTGTGCCAAGGGCCATATCCAATCTGATCTCAGCAGGTGTTACTAAAGATATTAGCATAACTACATTTACAGTTCTTGCTCTTTGCATCCAAAATTAACTCGGAAGCAATCTAATTAAAATTATTTATTCTTCAATGTTAACTAAGCCACCAACCCTTACACTTTCCATTTTCACTTCAAATTCCTTTATCAAACTTGTAAGGCTGGTACTATTACTGTCATTTTACATTATAGGAAAACTAAGCACTAAAAAATAACTCGCTCTGTGTTGCTGAGCTAGTTAGAGGCAAAGCCAGGAACTGGAACCCGGATCTGCAGGATTCCAAAGTCCTTTGTCCATAAATCCCCCGCCAGCCGGTCCCAGACCTGTCTCGTGAGGCCTCAACTTGTACTCATTCATACAGAATTCATCACAAATTGAGTTGGGCTTCTTTGACTTCTTTAGTTTTGGGTTTGGTTTTCTTTTTTTTGGTAAATAATGTTAATCCTAAGTGAAACCTCATCTTCCCTACTTCCTGAATTACCCATACAGTGTTATATAAATCATAAAAATTGCTCATTTCTATAATTTCTTTGAATATGTCCAATTTCATAACTTCTTCTCTTGGGGGGGGAGGGGGAAGACCTTACCTATGTAACATATGCTTCCCTGTTCACAATATACTCTCCTCAGAGCCTACCTCCATTCTAGCCGCAGGTAGCTCTCCCAGGGGCAATTCCTCAACTTTATTGAGAAGCAAATCAGGACTTTTTTTTTTTTTACAATGACTTAAGTGACTGTGTTAATCTGTTTTGTACAAGATACAGATGACTTCTGGATCCTTTCTAGCTCTAAACTGCTGCAAGAGTCTATGATTCAAAGTAACTCAAGAACATGGCCTGAGAACACTTGAAGTTGGATGTCCTATTTTCTATAGGCCTTGTCATTACTTATTTTATAAATCATGTTATCCTAGCAAATCTAAAGTTTGTGTGTGTTCTTTTTTTACTTATGCTCTCATCCCTATCTAACAACTTTTGTATGTCTTCTAAATTGTTCAATCCAATAATATACTTATCTTCCTGTATTCTTTGCTAATATCGTCACTTAGAAAAACTTAGACCCTTATAAAATCAAGTTCCATAAATAGCCAAATAAAATAAAATGTTTCAGCTCCAAGATGGCTGCCTTTTATGATTAAAAAATTTAAGTTGAATTCTATAGTCATTACCAAGAGTTCACTCATGAAACCATCTACTTCCAGTACACAGTAAATAACAATACATTTAATTTTTATCGAAATAGTAATATCTCAATAGTTTACAATGCCTGAAAATAAATATGATCCACAATCTATAGTAATTAGGAACGAGTGTAAGTATTTTAAATGACTACAGTGCTATTCCTCAGCATTAACAAACACTGAAGGTCGACTCTAGAGGGGTATTCCTTTGCATCCATACATTGCCAAAACTGCAAAATTTTCATGTGGTTTTAAGGAAATAAATCCACTTTTTACATGAGGACGCATGTCTTCTCCAGAAGACCAGTAAGCATTCAGGGCAATAGTGTATCTTACACTGTTAAACGGTTTTGCATCAGGAGATGAGGGAAAAGAACAGGGAAAAAATGAAGAATTACTGTTGGTTGTGTTGAATTCTCTAGTACACTTAGAAAAGGATTAAATGGTTAAGATTAAAGAACAATACATTTGTATCCCTATGGTTCACAATGTTGTTCTGCATTTTAAAAAATATTACTTAACGTCTTAGATGTTGAAATCCTTTCATGTTCTCGATCACCCCATCGTTCATCTCCCACCAAGCTTAAAACTCAGCCACCCTTTTCCTTCAAACAGAGCTGGCAAAGTCCCATTTTTGAGGAGGAGTGACTCATACGCCATACCAAATCCACAAAAAATGATTTTCCCCCCAACAAGCTTAATAAAAGGCACAGCCGGGGAGTGATCACAGGCCAGAGGGAGGAGAAAGAGCTTTCAGTCGGCCTGCTCTGAGTAGTGCCAAAATCCAAAGCTTCCCAGCACCAACTGTTCAAATTGCAGCTCCTGGACGCACTGCCCTGAAGGTTGAACAGATCCTTCGAAGCCATGCGCCCAGAAACTCTGAAAACAAATAACGACGTACTGCAAACCTACTGTACTCCACCCACAGAAATCCTCTGAGATTACAAACACTCCTTAATTAGAAGGGGGAAGAGCACTGTACTGTCTTACTCACGCCCACCGACACCTTGTTCAGCGAAAAGAAAAGGGAGGCAGTTGCATCTGCAAAACCCAAACCACAAGGCCAGGCTTCTACCAAATAAATCCCTCAAATACCCTCTAAGGTTAGGAGAGGAAGGTTTTCGGTGTCCCTCTGGGCCTGATAGTTTACAAAGGGGGAGGGACAAAGGTTGGCATTCTAGGAAGGCGGCCACGGGCACGGGGGCCCAGCTCGCGCAGACTCCAGGAGGCGCCCCCGCCTCCCCCTTCCCCTTCCCGGAGCAGAGATCCGCCGACACGCTCCCCGCCCGGAGGGCCCGCGCCATCCCCGGCCCACGTCGCCTCCGCCGGCAGGCCGCCCGCCGCAGCCCGGCTCCGAGCCCCGTCTCCGCGGACTCACCTGGTCCCCCCGACGTTCAGCTGCACGATCTCGCCGCTGCCGGCCGCCGCCGCGGCGAAGCCGCCGCAGTGCCCGCCCGCCATCTCCGTCGGCTCCGGGCGCGCACGCCGCCCGCCGTCCCCGGCCGGGGCCGTCGAGCCCGCGGAGGGAGCCCGAGGAAGCGGCGGCGGAGGCGGCGGCGGAGGCGGCGGCGGCGGCGGCAGGGCCAGCGGGGCGGCCGGAGGGCGGGAGGTGCCCGGAGCCTCCCCCACCTTCCCAGCGGCCGGGCCGAGCTCTCTCGCGGCCGCCTCTTCCCCTCCGCTCCCGCGGCGCGGGAGGGCGGCCCGGCCCCCTCCTCTCGCGGCCTCCAGGCCGCAGGGCCGGCCCGGGCCTCTCCTAGTGCTCGCCTCCCGCCGCCACCGCCTCCGCCACGGCGGCCGCTGCAGCCGCAACCTGCCCGGGAGAAGGGGTCGCCGCTGGGGACAAACTACCGCAGCGCTCACCCCTTCGCCCGCCGCTGCGGGGGAGGAGGAGGAGGAGGAGGGGGAGGAGGAGGAGGTAGGAAGGGCCGGGGAGGAGCTTCCCAGCCCCGCGAGGCTGGCGCTGAGGGAGCTCGGGGAATGTGCTCCTGGGCCACAGCCCGTTGGGGCGGGTATCCAGGTCTTTCCAACCCCCCCACCCCCCCGCGCGATCCCAGCCTGTTCCTTTTTACATTTAAGGTTTTCTAGCACCAGGAGTCAGATTCTCCACGCTGGGCGCAAGTCTGGGCAAACCGTCCGAAGCAACTTTATGGTCTCCCTTCACGCGGATTTGGGAGGCGAAGGGAGAATTTCCTGGACGTAGTAGTTGATGCCTAAATGTAAGAAGTGGACATGCAGTGAAAATTTGGGGACTTTATGACTTTTTAAAGTAGCGTTTATCTCAGCAAATTCGTTAGTGTATTACCCTCTTCAGTCTCAACCCTAGTCCCCCAAGCAGCTTTGTTTTTTGTTTTGTTAAGCAGGGAAGGAAGCAAAAAGACAAAAACAAACAACCCCTAGCATGTGTGGGGCAATGTGTTTCTGGAATATAATAAGCACTCGGTGTTAGACACACACAAATACACACTTTAAGAATTGTTTACTTTAAATAGGGTATATATTGGAATCCGAAAACTTAGAGGCTACTAGAGTGTGTGTATGTGTGTATATATACTTACATGTAATTTTTATATTTTTTTTTAATTTTAGAGGGGGGGGCAGAGGCAGAGAGAGAATCCCAAACAGGCTCCACACTCAGTGGGGAACTGATGGGGCCTCCATCCCACCTCACCTGCCCCCATCCTGACCCTGCCAAAATCAAGAGTCCCACAATCAATTGACTGAGCCACCCAGCAGACCCCTAAAGTATATTTTTAAAAACATAATACTGGAATACCTGATGTTAGCTAACATATTTCAGAGTTCATTAGTTTGTGGTACTAAACTCTATTAAGAAGAAACAGACTCAAGATGGAGTCACTTTTGCTAAACCCCATCAAGACTTAATACCTAATCAGGGTAACTTGCTGGCTCATTGGGAAGAGCATGGGACTCTTGATCTTGGGGTGGTGAGTTCAAGCTCCGCCTGGGGTGTAGAGATTACTAAGAAATAAAATCTTAAAAAAAAAAAAAACACTTAATGCCTAACCTAATTGCAGTTTAAACGTCTTCTAGGACCTGGAATTTAAAACAATTAGTCTGGGAGCGCCTGAGTGACTCAGTCAGGTAAGCCACCAGCTCTTGATTTCGGGCTTAGGTCATGATCTCATGGTTCCATTAGTTCAAGCCCTACATAGGGCGCTGCGCTTACAGAGTTTGCTTTGGATTCTCTCTCTCCTCTCTCTGCCCCTCCCCTGCTTGCATTCTCTCACTCTGTCTCTCTCTCAAAATAAAACTAAATAAGTAAAATAATAATAATAATAATAAAGCATTTAGTCTGGAATTTCCCAATCAGCATTAGTGAGGAAATGTTCCAGATAAGCCTCCTTGTCCTCCCCTAAAGGAAGGTAACCCTACCTGGAATAATTTAATCTTTTAACCTCTCTGCCCTACTCTCTTTCTGCCTCTTTTTTTGTACCTGCCTTTATTTTGTACCACTCTTAGGACCTACCCCATTCGTGACTTGTTGAATAAAGCCAATGAGATCTTCAAATTTATTCAGTTGGATTTTAATAACTCTTACCATGAATTGTGGTTTTTTTTAAAATAGTTTTACCATAAGAATTAAAACTGAAGACCTGCATGATGTTATGATTTTATTTTCATTGTCATAATAATCTTAAAAAAATCACTCTGCTGGAAAATATACCAGTGATATGATGGCTTTATCCAAATTTGATTTAAAAGAGGCTAGCACTACTTATAAGATAAATATTATTTACCCCAGTTAACAATGATAATAATAATAGCCCATTTGTATTACTAAAAAACAAAATTCAACTGAGTAGATTTAAAGATCTAATTGGCTTTATTAAACAAGTCATGAATCAAGGGCCGCTGCCATCCGGCAAGTAGAGTGGGGCTCTGAGGAACTGTACAAAATGCAAGGTTTTTATTGGAAGGAAGGCGGGGCAAGAAAGTTGTCAGCAAAAGACAAGAAAGGACTGTTTCTGGCAAGATCACCTTCCCTTGCAAGGAGGAACAGGGAGGGGTCTTATTCAGATTACCTCACCTTTTGGAGGGTAGAGAAAGCCCATGTGACAGATTTTATTGGTGCTCTCAGAAAATTCTTGACTGCCTGGCTAAAACTTACATTTCTGGGGGAGGTTGAAACTGCAGTCAGGTTACGTATGAAGCCTGACCAGCTGGCACTTAAACTTGGCCTAAGTGATGCCATTCGGGGCCTGTGGGTTTCTTTTTAACAGTATTTATTAAGGATTCATCACATGCTAGATGGTTTACATATTTTTGTCATTTTTTTTCTTCATAACTATTATCGTCACTATTTTTGAAATGAAGAAATCTGAGACCAAAAATGATCAGGAAACTTGTTCACAATTACATAGCTGGCAAGTGGCATAGCAGGAATTTGTAGGCAGGCAAAGGAGTTTCAGGGCCTCTCTGTTTCCTAAACCTTCACTTTATACTGAGAAGACGAGTAACAGTTTAGATTAAGGAGCAGCAAACTAAGAATCCCTCATACTTTAAACAGTGTTAGTTAGCTATCTTTGCTCTAACCAGTAATGTCCACTCCTATCAGGATCTGAAACATTCAAATTTGCAGTATAAAATAGGTGGTAAAAAGTACCTTGGAAGAATGTAAAAGAACACTTACTAACAGATTTTTGCCTTCAATGAACTCAAGAGGCAACCTGGAGTTGGACTAAGGCCTATGATTGTGATTTATAACAAGAAATATATATTTGGTCTTCATTCTCTATTCTGGTAGTGAACTCTTTTTTTTTTTTTTTAATGTTTTTTATTTATTTCTAGGAGAGAGAGAGAGAGAGAGACAGCATGAGCAGGGGAGGGTCAGAGAGAGAGAGGGAGTCACAGACTGAAACAGTCTCCAGGCTCTGAGCTGGCAGTCAGCACAGAGCCCGGCACGGGGCCCGAACCCACAAACCGTGAGATCATGACCTAAGCGAAAGTCGGACGCTTAACCGACTAAGCCACCCAGGCGCCCCAGGTAGTGAACTCTTAAAAGCCATTGTACCTTCCCAAGTGATGAGAGCAATCAATGTTTCTTTTGTTATGTTAATGAGGTGACTTTCGGAAAGCACTAAGTAACCTAACGGGCTGGTTGCTAGAGGACCCAACCCTGTGATTAGTGTGTTGGAAATTTTAGTCCCACCACCCCCAGCTCCCACCTCTAGGAAGAATCAGTTACCAATGGTCAGTGCTTTAGTCAATGAAGCTTTTGTAAAACCCCAAAGGAACAGGGTTTAGAGAGCTTCCAGGTTGGTGAACACATAAAGATTCAGGGAGAGTGGCACTCTCTGAGAGGGCATCGAAGCTCCATACCCTCTTCCCATCTTGCTCTTTGGATCTCTTCCACCTGGGTATTCCTGAGATGTATCCTTTTTTAATACACCCATGATCCAGTGAGTAAATGGGTTACTTGGGTTCTGTGAGCTAACAAGTTAATCAAACCCAAGAAGGGGGTTGTGTGAACCTATCATTTGTAGCCAGTCAGTCAGAAGCACGGTAACAACTTGGAGTTGGAGCTGGTGTCTGAAGTCCAAAGAGTGAATTGGTGGAACTTCCAGTCTGCAGCCAGTCAGTCAGAAGCATAAGTAACAAACTATGCTTGTTATTGGCCTCTGAAGTAGAGGACACTCTTATAGGACTGAGCTTAACCTATGGAATCTGATACCACTGCCAGGTAGATAGTGTCAGAATTGAGTTGAGTTTTGGCATCCCCAATTGATGTCCAGAGAATTGCTTGATGGTGGTAGGAAATCCCTCCCTTTTCCACTGTGGAATTGTGTGCAGAATCTCTTAGTAGGCATTCAAGTGAGATATTGAGTAGGCAGTTGTATATAGGAGTTGGAAGAGAGATTCAAACTGAAAACACTCTTAAACTTTACTGAACTAAAACTTTGGAGGAGGGTGGGTGACTCTGTGGGTTAAGCATCTGATTCTTGGTTTCAACTCAGGTCATGATCTCACAGATTAACAGGTTTGAGCCCTGCATCCTGCATGCTGCCAATATGGAGCCTGCTTGGGATTCTCTATCTCTTCCTCTCTCTCTGCCCTACCCTGATCACTGTCTCTGAAAAAACAAAAACAAACAAAAACAAAAATCTTTAGGGAATTAGTGGTATTTAAATGGCTCCTAGAGCCACTGAACTGCCTGAGATCATAAGGGAGAGAATGTAGAAGGAGACAAAAATAGAGATCAGAAGGGAACCCTTGACTATTCATCAACATTGAGAGACTGAGAGAAGAAGGTTTCCTCAGATGGAGGAAAACCAAGGGAGAAGAGGGTCCAGTGAGATAATAGGCCAAATAAAAAACTCAGAATTGACGATTGGATTTAGCAACATGAAGGAAATTGGTGACCTTTTAAGTAAGAAGAGTTCTAGTTCAGGAATGAGAGAAAGGGCATGATTGGTGGGGTTTTGCTGTAAAGAAAAGAAATAGATACTTGTAAGCAGGGAAAGTAAGGTCAAGAAAAGGCTTTGTAAAGACGGTAAAAGAAATAACCATATACTGAGAGAAACCAGTTAGTAGAGAGAAAAAAGTGGTAATTCAAGAGAGGTAGAAGATAATGATCAGAGTTATGTCTTGGAAGTAGATGAAGACCTCATGTAGCCAACGAATAAAGATAAACTGAGCCAAAAAGAGAATCGATAATTTGCCTAGTGTTTGCTGTTGCCTTGCTGTTACTGTTATCTTCTGAGCCACTTTAAGTGTAGATACACCCTTATTTGGGTATGTCTCTAATTATATATTCTATGTACCAGATTTTAAAACCATTGCCTTGAGATTACTGACAGTAATTGGGAAAACTTTCTCCCATGGAACTGTCAATATCTAAAGGCAAGCCATAGAAAAGGGAAAAGGACTCAGAAATTCACTGGATCCTGTCCCTCAGAACTGTTCAAACAAAGCACATTCCTAGTCTGATGGCACATTCACCAAAGAAGCTGTGGTTTAAGGGAAGATGTAGGACATTAATCTGGAAAGATTGGTGAAGGGACAGAATGACATATACCCTCCAGGCCAGTGGTATGAGGATTATAGG
Source organism: Proteles cristata cristata (assembly GCA_017311185.1). Lineage (NCBI taxonomy): Eukaryota > Metazoa > Chordata > Mammalia > Carnivora > Hyaenidae > Proteles > Proteles cristata. The sequence goes on from JAESUZ010000507.1 coordinate 1,697,580, forward strand.
AAAGAAATTAGGCTAGAGTTAAGAAGGAAGCAAGAGAATCAGTGTCCATAGGGGAGAATCCACTTTTACTCTGTGCCAAAAGCATTTAGAAAAGAGGTTGATGGTGAAGGTAATTTTTCATATAAGGGACCATAAATTCCAAATTACACCTTAGAAGGGTTGTGTTTGGGAGGAAAAGAGTGAAGAATGAGATATGACCTGTGAGTGCTGGATTTTTGTGCAGAACAATATAAAATGGGAAAATCAGTATAAACAGATTAGTCCTGAGGTTCTCTTTAGGCAGATTGTGGTTGTGATTCGGAGAAGGTTTTGTTTAATTTTCGGGTATGGATGAAGCCAAGAAAGTTCAATGAACACCCCCAGGAAACTATTTCTTTAAAGACTTTATAAAGTCTTTCAAGGTCTACAAGGTCTGAGATGATCTCACATACCATCTATTGGCATTCAGTCTCCCTCTGCCATCTTCTTCCCATGTCCCTTCTTACCTCTCTACTCCATTTCGGGTACACAGGCCACCTTGTTATTATTCCCAAATGGTAAATATGCTCCAGCTCAGGGTTTTACACCTTGCCTTTTCCTCTGCTTAAAGTTTTTCCTCGAGACAGACAAAAGGCCCACTTCTTCAGGACTCTGCTCAAATATCACCTTATCAGGGAAATGTTTGTTCTTCTAACCAGAGAAACAAAATAGAACCATAAAAAAAATAACTAATCTGAAAGAAGGCATAAAAAGAGTGAAGCGAGAAAAAGAATAGATGACAAAAATAGAAAACAATTAGCACGATGGTAGATTTAAACCCAGCCATATCAATGATCACATTATATGTTAATGGTTTAAACACTCCAATTAAAAGGCAACGTTTGTCAGACTAGATAAAAAAGCAAGATGTAACAATATACCACCTAAAAGAGAACTTTTAAGATATAAGATCACAAATAAGTTAAAAATTAAAGAATGAAAAAAGATGAAAATGAGCCATATGCAATGAACTGAATGTTTGGATCCCCTCCCAAATTCATATATATGTTAAAGTTCTACTCCCAAATATGATAGTCTGTGAAGGGGGAGGGTCTTAGGAAGAAATTAGGTCATGAAGGTGGAGCCCTCATGAATGGGATTAGTACCACTATAAAAGGGATGGCAAAGAGCTCTCTTGCCCTCTTTCTGCCATGTGAGGATACAGTAAGAAGAATGCACTCTGCAACGCAGAAAAGAGCCATCACCAGAACCCAACAAATGCGGGCACCCTTATCTCAGACTTCCAGCCTCCAGTGTTCCAACATGAAAATTTTTCTTGTTTATAAGCCACCCAGTCTATGGTAGTTTGTCATAGCAGCCCAAACTAAGACTCCATACTAATACTACTCAAGAGAAAGCTGGGACAGATATATTAACATCAGACAAAGTCGATTTCAGTACAAAGAATATTACCAGAGATAAAGAAGATCATGCCAAAATGATAAAGGAGCTGTGTCATCAAGACAACATAACAATTGAAAATATTTATGTACCTTGCATTCCTGGGTGGCTCAGTCAGTTAAGCGTCCAACTTTGGCTCAGGTCATGATCTCGCAATCCATGGGTTTGAGCTCTGCGTTAGGCTCTGTGCTGAAAGCCCAGAGCCTGAAGCCTGCTTCAGATTCTCTCTCTCTCTCTCTCTAAAAAATTAAAACATTAAAAAAAGTTATATATCTAATAACTGAACTTAAATATAGGAAGAAAAAACTGGTAGGACCATAAAGAGAAATAGGCAATTCCATAATTATTGACAGGTGTTTCAGTATTTTTTTTAAATATTTTTTTATTTATTTCTAGGAAAGAGAGAGAGAGACAGCGTGAGCAAGGGAGGGTCAGAGAGAGAGGGAGACACAGACTCTGAAATAGGCTCCAGGCTCTGAGCTGGCAGTCAGCACAGAGACCGACGTGGGGCTCGAACCCACGAACCACGAGATCATGACCAAAGTGAAAGTCAGATGCTCAACCAACTAAGCCACCCAGGCACCCCTGTTTCAGTATTTTTATTGCAATAATTGGTAGATGAAAAAATCAGTAAAGACAAAGATTTGAATGACACTATCAACTAAGATAACTTGTTGACATTTGTAGAACATTCCACTCAACAATAGCAAAATGCACATGCTTTTCAAGTGCTCGCAGAACTTTTACCAGGATAGACCATATTCTGGACCATAACGCAATTCTTATAAATTTAGAAAGATTCAAGTTACACAAATTATGATCTCTGGCTGTAATGCCATTATGTAAGAAATAAACAAGAAAGAAAGAAGGATATCTGGAATATCCCCAAATATTTGAAGACTGCATAACACAGTTCTGATTAATGTATAGGGTATAAGGAAATTAAAATTGTTCAAAGGGAAGGTGTTTTGAAACTGAATATGTAAATGTACAGGAGCCTGCTAAAGCAATAATTATAATTTTTTAGTGCTTAGCTTACGTATTAGAAAATAATGACCTCAGGGTCAACCTTAAGAAACTAGGAAAGGAATAGCAAAATAAAATCAAAGTGAGCAGAAGAAAGGAAATAATAAAGTTCAAAGTAGAAATCAATGAAATAGAAAAGAGAAAAACAACATAACCAACATTGGGTCTTTGAAGAGATTAATTAAATTGATAAACCTCTAGCCAGGCTAATTTGGAAAAAAAAAGACACACATGTTGTATCTCAGGAATGAGAGAGGTGACAATACAACTGATTAATATAGATATTAAAGGAAAATAAGGAGGTGTTCTGAACAAGTATGCCCATAAATTTGGCACTTACATGAAATGGACAAATTCTTCAAAAAATACAAACTACCAAGACTCAGGAAGAAATAGATAACCTGGACAGCTGTTTCTAGGAAAGAATTGTAATTTGTAGTTTAGAATCGTCTCACAAAGGGCTGCCTGGGTGGCTCAGTTAGTTAAGGGTCTGACTCTTGGTTTGGGCTCAGATCCTGATCTCATGATTTGCAAGTTTGAGCTCTACACTGGGCTCCATGCTGACAGTGCGGAGCCTACTTGGGATTCTCTCTCTCTGCCTGTCACCCACTCACACACTCTCTCTTTCTCTCTCCCAAAATAAATAAATACACTTAAAAAAATCTTCCCAGGCACAGATGACTTCACTGGTGAATTCTGCTTATATTTAAGGGGAAAAAAAGTATCAGTTTTCTATAACCCTTTCACAAAATGTAAGAATTGGGAAAGAATTTCCAACTCATTCTTTGAGGACAGCATTCCCTGATAGTAAATAAGAAAGAGATACAAATAAACTACAGACCAATTTCCCTCATGAAAGATACTAACTAAAGAATGTTAAATAAAGGTAGTCTTTAGGGAGGTGTGGGCAGATGAATCTAGATGCATAAATGTTTAACAAAATACTAGCAAACAATGCAGAAAAATGCAAAATAATAATATATCCACAATGAGATGGAGTTCTTCCTAGGAATGCATGTGTCTCTTTTATAAGGGGACCAGTCACTGAATTTACGGACCGCTCTAAATCCAAGATGATCTCATCTCAAGATCCCTAATTAATTACATCTGCAAAAATCCAATTTCCAAATAAACTCACATTCACAGGTTTCAGGGCTTAGGGCTTAGACAAATCTTTTGGGAACCACTATTTACATGTTTTTCCAAAAACGATTACTCAGATATCTGTATCAGCTTTAATTTGTAATAGCCAAAAACTAGAAACAATCCAACTATTCATCATCAGGCAAAAGGCTAAACCAATTCCATTCCTTGTAATGAACGCTTCTCAACAACAAAAAGGAGTGAAGTACTATACATAAAAACCCAGATAAGTGTAAAAATAATTAAATGAGTGTAAATATAAGAACCCAAACAAAAAAAGAGTAGGTAGTACATGATTCCATTTATATAAAATTCTAGAAAATGTAAACCAGTGTCTAATCATAGAAAATGGACAGGTCAGTGGTTTTCTGGGGATGAGAGATGGAAAAGTGTTTGGTAGAGAATATTACAAAGGGGTACAAGGAAACGTTTTGGGTGATGGTTATGTTCATTATTTTGATTGTGGTGGTGATTTTCTGTGTGTACACATCTACCCAAATTCAATAAATACTGTATGCTTTAAATAAGTGCAGTTTATTGTATTTGAATTATACCTCAAGTGCATTGTCAAAAACAATGTTTCCTCATGGATCCTGCAATGTTCTAATCATCTGTGGAAACTTCTGGAAATAATACTTAGCCACTCTCGCATTCCTCAATTTTTTTTTCCTTTTTATTTTTCCCTATGTTCTATGAGACACTTAAATTAGGGACTGCATCCCCTGGGCTCCCTTGCCCTCTGACTCCCAGTTGGTGCTAGTGGATGGGAGGTACAAGCTGTAGGTTCAGGGCATAGGGAGACAATGGCCCGGGCATTTATTTTTCCCTGTTTCTCCATAGTTCTGGAAGTGTTGGAGTTTTTCCTCTGGTCACACTTCATGTAAGGTATCCCTCTTTCAGAGGTTAAAATCTGGCTAGGTCTTGGGGCACCTGGGTGGCTCAGTCGGTTAAGCGTCTGACTTCAGCTCAGGTCATGATTTCATGCTTCGTGGGTTCGGGCCCTGCGTCAGGCTCTGTGCTGACAGCCAGCTTGGAACCTGGAGCCTGTTTTGGATTCTGTGTCTCCCCCTTTCTCTGACCCTCCCCTACTCAAGCTCTCTCTCTCTCTCTCTCTCTCTCTCTCTCTCTCACACACACACACACACACACACACACTCCTCCTAAGGTAAAACAAGATGTTCTCAGTAACAGTACTCCTAACAGTAATGATACAATCTGCCAAATTTTCCCTGATCCACAATGGAAGAAACCACAATTACCAAGCAGAACTGTTTCAATTTTCCTTTTCCTATCTTCTTATTTGTGGACCAGTCATTGGTAAACTATGGCCCACAAGTCAAATCTGACTTACTATGTGTCTTTTTAAATAAAGTTTTATGGCAGCATAGTTTTATTGAAACATGGCTATGTTTATGGCTGTTTTTGCACTACAATGGCAGAGGTGAATGGTCATTACAGACAATATGGTCTTTGAAACCTATGATACTTGTTCTCTGGCCTTTTAGAGAGAAAGTTGGTCAACCTAGGTCATACCTACTGACAGTTAATAGATCAGGCCCATTACTGTAACTTTCCTAAGAACAGAGCAATCCTTGCCTTTAGACAAATAACTGGCAGAAGATTTGACATTATTTTTTTCTTTCTTTGCCTGCAATCAAATTTTTAGGCAGGATTCTCTCCCCATTTTGTCACCATAAGTAGAAAGAGAGCAATATAATGATCTTCTTAGGAGAATAAGTGATTTAGAAGACACCATTATAGAAAAACAAGAAGCTGACAAAAAAAGAGACAAACTGATCCAGGAATAGGAAAGAAGAATTCGAGAGCTCAGCGATATGGTCAAACGCAACAATATCCGTATCATAGGAATCCCAGAAGACGAAGAGAGAGGGAAAGGTGCTGAAGGAGTCCTGGAACAAATTATAGCAGAGAACTTCCCCGACCTGGGGAAGGAAGTCAATGTGGAAATACAAGAGGCTCAGAGGACTCCCCTCAGACGTAACTTGAATCGATCTTCTGCACGACATATCATAGTCAAAATGGCAAAATATAAGGACAAAGAGAGAATTTTGAAAGCAGCTAGGGAGAAAAGGGCCCTCACATACAAAGGGAAACCTATCAGAGTGGTGACAGCCCTATCTACTGAAACTTGGCAGGCCAGAAAGGAATGGCAGGAGATCTTCAATGTGATGAACAGCAAAAATATGCAGCCAAGAATCCTCTATCCAGCAAGCCTGTCATTCAAAATAGAAGGAGAGATAAAAACCTTTCCAAATAAACAGAAATTGAAAGAATTTGCCACCACAAAGCCAGCCCTACAAGAAATCCTGAGGGGGACGCTCTGAAGGAAAGGTTGCAAGGAACAAAGATACCAGAGACACCACCACGAACATGAACCCTACAAAAGATACAAAGACTCTAAACCCACATATTTCAATAATAACACTGAATGTAAATGGGATGAATGCACCAATCAAAAGACATAGGGTAGCAGAATGGATTAAAAAACAAAATCCATCTATATACTGTCTACAAGAAACTCATTTTAGACTGGAAGATGCCTTCAGATTAAAAGTAAGGGGATGGAGAAATATATATCATGCTACAGGAAATCAAAAGAAAGCCGGAGTAGTGATACTTATATCAGACAAACTGGACTTTAAATTAAAGACAATCACAAGAGATGAAGAAGGGCACTGCATAATAATTACAGGGTCTGTCCATCAGGAAGAACTAACAATCATAAATGTCTACACACCGAATATGGGAGCACCTAAATATCTAAAACAATCACAAACAGAAACAAGCTTATAGATAAGAATGTGCTAATAGCCGGGGACTTTAAAACTCCACTTACAGCAATGGGTAGGTCAACCAGACAGAAAATCACTAAAGAAATAATGGACTTGAAAGACACATTGGACCAGATGGACCTGACGGATATATTTAGAACTTAACATCCTGAGGCCAGGGAATTTACTTTCTTCTCAAGTGCGCATGGCGCATTCTCCAAGATAGATCACATACTGGGACATAAAGCAGCCCTCAATAAATATAAAAGAATAGAGATCATACCATGCACTCTGTCACATCACAATGCTTTGAAACTTGAAATCAATTACAGGAAGAAGTCTGGAAAACTTCTAAAAACATGGAGGTTAAAGAACACCCTTCTAAAGAATGAATGGGCCAATCAGGCAATTAGAGATGAAATTAAAAAATATATGGAAACAAATGAAAATGAAAACACAACAATTCAAAATCTATGGGATGCGGCAAAGGCAGTCCTAAGAGGAAAGTACATTGCTCTCCAGGCCTATTTCAAGAGATTAGAAAAAGTGCAAGTTCAAAATCTAACAGCTCACCTAAAGGAACTACAGGCAGAGCAACAAGAACGCCCTAAACCCAGTAGAAGAAGAGAAATAGTAAAAATTAGAGCAGAAATAAACAACATAGAGACCAAAGAAACAATTGAATAGATCCATGAAACCAAGAGTTGGTTTTTTGAAAAAGTAAACAAAATTGACAAACCTCTAGCCAGACTTATCCAAAAGAAAAGAGAGAGCACCCAAATAGACAAAATTATGAATGAAAATGGACTTATTACAACCAACCCCTCAGAAATACAAGCAATTATCAGGGAATACTATGAAAAATTATATGCCAACAAATTGGACAACTTAGAAGAAATGGACAAATTCCTAAACACACACTCACTACCAAAATTCACACGGGAAGAAATAGAAAACCTGAACAGACCCATAACGAGTGAAGAAATTGAATCAGTGATCAAAAATCTCCCAACAAATAAGAGCCCTGAACCTGATGGCTTCCCTGAGGAATTCTACCAGACATTTAAAACAGAATTAATCCCAAATCTTCTCAAGCTATTCCAAAAAATAGAAAGCGAAGGAAAACTCCCGGACTCATTTTATGAAGCCAGCATCACACTGATTCCCAAGCCAGACAGAGATCCAGCAAAAAAAGAGAACTACAGGCCAATATCCTTGATGAATACGGATGCAAAAATTCTCAACAAGATCCTTGCACATCAAATCCAGCAGCATCGAATCATCCACCAAGATCAAGTGGGATTCATTCCTGGGTTACAGGGTGGGTTCAATATTTGCAAATCAATCAATGTGATCCATCATATCAATAAAAGAAAAGATAAAAACCATACGATCCTGTCAATAGATGCAGAAAAAGCATTTGACAAAATACAGCATCCCTTCTTAATAAAGACTCTCGAGAAAGTTGGGATAGAAGGAACCTACTTAAACATCATCAAAGCCATCTACGAGAAGCCTTCAGCTAACATCATCCTCAACGGGGAAAAACTCAGAGCTTTCCCCCTGAGATCAGGAACACGACAGGGATGCCCACTCTCACCACTGCTGTTTAACATAGTGCTGGAAGTCCTAGCAGCAGCCATCAGACTACAAAAGGAAATCAAAGGCATCGGAATTGGCAAAGAGGAAGTCAAACTTTCACTCTTCGCAGATGACATGATACTCTACATCGAAAACCCGACAGACTCCACCAGAAGCCTACTAGAACTGATCCAAGAATTCAGCCAAGTTGCAGGGTCCAAAATCAACGTACAGAAATCGGTTGCATTTTTATACACCAACAATGAAGCAACAGAAAGAGAAATCAAGAAACTGCTCCCGTTCACAATTGCACAAAAAACCATAAAATACCTCGGAATAAACCTAACCAAGGATACAAGGGATCTGTATGATGAAAACTATAGAAAACTTATGAAGAAAATTGAAGAAGACACAAAGAAATGGAAAAACATTCCACGCTCATGGATAGGAAGAATAAATATAGTTAAGATGTCATTACTACCTAAAGCACTCTACACATTCAATGCAATTCCAATCAAAATTGCACCAGCATATTTCTCAAAACTAGAACAAACTATCCAAAAATTTGTATGGAACGATAAAAGACCCCGAATAGCCAAAGTAATCCTGAAAAATAAAACCAAAACGGGAGGGATCACCATCCCAGACTTTAGCCTCTACTATAAAGCTGTCATCATCAAGACAGCATGGCATTGGCACAAAAACAGACACATAGACCAATGGAACAGAATTGAGAACTCAGAAGTGGACCCCAAAGTATACAGCCAACTGATCTTTGACAAAGCAGGAAAGAATATCCAATGGAAAAATGACAGCCTTTTTAACAGATGGTGTTGGGAGAACTGGACAGCAACATGCAGAAGAATGAAACTAGATCATTTTCTCACACCATGCACAGAAATAAACTCAAAATGGATAAAGGACCTGAACGTGAGACAGGAAACTATCAACACCCTAGAGGAGAAAGCAGGAAACAACCTCCTTGACCTCCACCGCAGCAACTTCTTACTTGACACATCCCCAAAAGCAAGGGAATCAAGAGCAAAAATAAACTGTTGGGACCTCATCAAGATTAAAAGCTTCTGCACAGCCAAGGAAACAACCCAGAAAATTAATAGGCAACCAACGGAATGGGAAAAGATAGTTGCAAATGACATATCAGATAAAGGGTTAATATCCAGAATCTATAAGGAACTCACCAAACAACACGCCCAAAACACAAACAACCCAGTGAAGAAATGGGCAGAAGATATGAACAGACACTTCTCAAAGACGACATCCAGATGGCCAACAGACACATGAAACGATGCTCAGCATCCCTCCTCATCAGGGAAATACAAATCAAAACCACACTGAGATACCACCTCACGCCAGTCAGAGTGGCTAAAATGAGCAAATCAGAGAACTCTAGATGCTGGCGAGGATGTGGAGAAACGGGCACCCTCCTACACTGTTGGTGGGAATGTAAACAGGTGTAGCCCCTCTGGAAAACAGTGTGGAGGTTCCTCAGGAAACTAACAACAGAACTCCCCTATGACCCAGCAATAGCACTGCTAGGAATTTACCCAAGGGATACAGAAATGCTGAGGCATAGGGGCACATGTACCCCAATGTTCATAGCAGCACTCTCCACAATAGCTAAAACATGGAAAGAGCCTAAGTGTCCATCAACGACGAATGGATCAAGAAGATGTGGTTTATCTATACCATGGAATACTACATGGCAATGAGAAACAATGAAATCTGGCCATGTGTAGCAACATGGATGGACCTTGAGGGTGTTATGCTGAGCGAAATAAGTCAGGCAGAGAAGGACAAATATCATATGTTTGCACGTATAGGAGGATTAGGAGGAACTTGACGGAGGAACAAGGGGGAGAAGAAGGGGGAAATGGTGGGGAAAAGGGAGAGAGGCAAACCATGAGAGACTCTTGAATGCTGACAAAAACTGAGGACTGATGGATGTGGGGGGGAGGGGGATGGGCATGGAGGAGGACACTTGTGGGGATGAGCACTGGGTGTTATGTGGAAACTAATTTGACAATAAACTATTTGTAAAATAAATAAATAAATTGAAAAAATATATATAATGATCTTTTTCATCCCATCCAGAGGAAACTCCCAGAACTTGAGTTGTCCTTCCCGTTTACTCCTGATGTTGTGCAACGTTAAATCAGAAAATTGGGTTAGTTATTGAAGCTGAAATAGGGGATTTCTCATAAAGTTTGAAACCTTAAATACAACCAGATATAATATATGATTCGTATTTATACAAAATTGTGTACCAACAGTTCTGTAAAGTGTAGAAAGAGTTAAAACAGACTGCTGTGGCTACATGAACATTTCTATTTTGGAACAATTTCTCGGATGATGATATTGATTAATATATTCATTGGAGTATTTCAAAAAGCATATATTATCAATGAGTAAAAGCCTCTCATAACCATTAGTCAATGTATATTGAGTTTTCATTAAAAGTTAACAAATCATTATCTAAAAGGGCTTTGAAAACCATAAATACAAATCCCATCCCATCATCACAAGGTTTGAAATAAGAGGGAATTAATCAGAACAATTCTTCATGTGTTCAAATTGTGATATTATACCGCATGATTTAGTTTCTTCCTACAAAAGCTTAAAATATAGAAATATTTCCTCTATAATCGATGCTGTTTATCATTTCAGAGGGCATTGGAAAAATATTAAGTTTCATTATTTCAGAGGTACTGTATTTTCTTAATATGTCTGCTAACAGTTTGACACTCTTAGTATAGTTAATGTCTTAATAAAAAGAAGGCAGAATAACTTGAAGGACTTCATTTCAGTAAGATCTTAAACCAAACTTGGCTTCTGTGATGAGAACTATTTAAAAAAATGCATCACCTTATTGTACAATATTGTAGAAAATATGTGGATGAAGAAATCTATACAATTGTACATGAATTTAGAGAAAGCACTTTCTAACCCTTTGATTTAAATAAGAAACAATATCACTGTAGATTGGAACTCTGATCTCCTTTTTTTAGTCAGAAATTTCTTTCTTCAAGTTACAGAGTGGGTTTACATGATGAACAGAAAAAGTAAGTCAAACAAACAAGGTTTTTTGTTACTATTCAAAGTATTATATATAGGATATTTAAATGAATAAATATATTAATGCTAAATATAATTTGAGTATCAAAAGTTTCCATAGAATCTGAAAAATAGGTCTAGGAAAAATGTCATCATATTTTATCATTCCTATTATTTTGAGCACCATTATGTATGGAGAAGATTATTACTTCAAACCTTTCTTCACCTATCACATCCTAATTATTCTTTTTTGGTTGACCAAATTGTTCAGTCTTAATACTACTTTATAACAATTTATTATGATATGAGAACTCTCCTCTTTTGAGGTTTATAAAAGCCATTGAAAAGCCATTTTGCAGATAACATACAAAGAAATTTATCCAAAAATTTTCTATGAGTGTTAATAAGTGGTAAATTTTAATCTGAATAATATGTTCTTATTATAGGGATCATTGTTTACATAAGTCTGATAGTCATTTAATTCAATCAATGAAATAATAATTCTATGTTTACCGTATAGCTTTGGCAGAGATTAAAATAATAACATATCAATCACCCTTTAAATTATACTGTGATTCTCCATTCTTTCTCAACAGAAATGACCTTTCTTACATATTACAATCTCCATTGTCCTAGGTGGTGACTAGAGACCACAACTGTTCAGTGAATTCTACATTACCTCTGGTTTATGGACAGAACCATATCCTAGCTAATGTAGTAAAGGTTTCACAGGTATCAAGTTCCAGGTATCATTATGTAGTATTGTCCACCTAGTCTATAGGGATGACATTTCTTTATCTGTCCAACCCCAACAGATTATACCTCAGGGATGATAAATTATCTTTGTATCTCTGGCAGTTAGTTTATTAGAGAACATTACCAAAGGCCTCACCCGCCAGTCATACATTCTATCATATATAATGTGCATCATAGTTCACACACAAACATTTCTTTACCTCGGTTTCTACCAAACCTGACCACTGGCCTTTAGAGACAGAAGATTCAATAGTGATGAAAATGTCAAACCATTTTTCCTGAGTGAGGGAATAAGCTCATTACCAGAATTATTATAAGGAATGGTGCTCCATCAGAACCATTATTCAATTAACTATTCAATTAGAGATTTGTTGTTTTCCCAAGCTGATTTCCAGACACAGCTAACTTCTGTGCAGTTGTCCATACCTGCTTTCCATCATAAACAGACAGCTATTTTAGCAACATATCATTTTGATTTATGGTCACACAGACTGTAGATCTCTGGTGTTCATTGTCATCTCCCTTATCTCATACATTGGTGGTAATCCTCTCATGCTGTCTAAAAAAATAGCCAGGTGTGATCACGGTCTACACACTGTGAATAGAGTAATACCTGTAATTGATTACTTGCAAATTAAGTCATTAGGGTGTTGTGTATCTTCTTTTCTCCAGGTTATGCAGTTGGTCTTTAGATATAACTTACAGAATACCAGAAATAGAATCTTCATTCCCTGGAGGAAACAAGTCCCAAGTGGTTTTTGAAACACTGGCCATCAGTCAGCCCCAAAATTTCATCACAAGAAATATATCTAGGTGAGCCAAAGTGATAGACAGTTTACTGATACAAACCTTTGTCTGACCATTTCTTTGGAATAGGATTCTTAGTGCAGAATAGAAACATTTCTCCAGGTTCATAATTTTTCATTTTTAGGAGAGTGAAATCTGAGAACTTTGTAATCATTTTGATTAAATTGTTATAGAATACTTTAATAGTTACCCAGTTCATATTTTTAAATTGACATATACTAATACATAAATAAATAATAAATTGAAACATAGTGAACCATTAAAAAATTAATCCAATAAAAGGTGGGAGAAAAGGGCAAAGGGAACAATAATACCAATAACTAAACAACAATTAAACAGCTAATAAAAAATAATTCTCTAGAAAACAGCAAGTAAAATAGTAGGATTGAACCTAACCATATTAATAATTACATTTGCTATAAATGGTCTAATACCTCAATTAAAATTAAGAGATTGTCAGATTCTGTTTTTAAAAATCAAGACCCAAGTGTATTCTGTCTATAAGAAATCCACTTAAATAAAAACACGTAAATAAAATAAAAATAAAAAGATAAAAGAGATATACCATGTGTGCCGGCTATTAATTTGTAGCCTCTTGGTTCCAAATTTTTACTTGTCTCATTCATAAAAATAGATCTGCACCCTGCACCAGCTGGCATCAAACTAAATTTTGTCAGTCGAGGGCACTAGATAGACATTGCAGCATGAAGGAGCAGGTTCCCAGAAAGCCCACCTTTTCTCCCCCCACCTCCCCCCCTCACTGCTCAACCAGTGCATTTTATCCAGGGCACCTACAGGGTACAGCTTTCTGTACCTGTAGCATTTGGCTACTCCTGGGGCTTTCTCTAGCTCTTGACTCAGGCCACAATATGACCTGGGCTGCCATAGTTTTTTCCTTAAGTTTTCTCTGCCTCTGCTTTTTAGCAATCCCTGCATGCCTGAACTTAGAGGGGAGCTCTGTCCATGTTCTTATCCTTCCTCAGCAGTAGATTGCTGTTACTCCTGGTAGGCTTGTGGTAAAGGCAAGGGATTCTCATTTGCTTTGATTGGTCCTCAGTCTTACAGCAGTCTTATACTCCTGGACTTTGGGGTGGAGCTTTCTTCCAACGTAAGGTATTGAGCAGGAAAGAATTTCCTGACCACCCCCTCCTTTCCCTTGCCTATATCCCTGTTAATAGGCTTTTGCTTTTTAACTGTGGAAAGTCCTAAACCTAAGGGAATCTCCTGCCCCCTTGCAAGGCAAAGAGCTTTTGCTTCAAACCTTCCTCCAGAATCAGGGTTTGTTTGGGTTTTTTCTCTTGTGAGTCTCTACTACTCATACAGAACAATTCACTTCTAACACTTTTGGTCACCAAATATGTGCATATGGGATTTCCACACCATGCAATTCTCTATGGCAGCAGCTGGGCATCCTATAGTTCTGACACCACCTACCTGAAGATAGTCTCAGTTCCCATAGGTTACAGGCTCAGTCCCACAAGACTGCCCTCATCTTCAAATATCAAGCACAAGCAGTAGTTCCCCAGGTCACCCACCATTTCTGTCCAACTTGGCCGTAAATCAGAGGTCCCCACTATCCCCTTCCTTGTATTCAATTAATTGGCTAGGTCAGCTGATGGAACTTAGATAAATTCCTACATTTACCAGTTTATTGAAGGATATAATAAAGGATACAGATGAACAGTCAGACGAGTGGGTACACAGGTGAGGTCTGGGAGGGTACCGATCCCAGGAGCTTCCATCCCTGTGGAGTTGGAATGTATCACCTTCTTAGTAGGTGGATATGTTCACCAACCTGGGAGCTCTCTGGGATTTTTATGGAGGCTTTGTCATGAGGGCCTGATCAATCTTTAATTCTATTGCTGGCTCCTCTCCCTTCTCAGGAGGGTGTGGGGTGGAGCTAAAAATTCAAAGCTTCTAATCCTGGCTTTGCCTTTCTAGTGACCACCCTTATTCAGAAATCATCCAGGAGCCCATCAAGAGTCCCCTTATTATAACAAAAAAAAAAATACAAAAAAACTTTCCTGTGACCCAAGAAATTAGAAGGGTTTCAGAACTTCAGTGCTAGGAATTAGAGGCAGAGATCCCCCCCACCCCCCCACCCCCATATATATATATATTTTTTTTCTATTGTCTCACACATGCTGATTGTCCAGAGTAGGGTGGCTCTGGAAATGGTAAAAAGGAAAAATGGATAAATAAGTAGGAGACGTATTATAAGATCTTGTATGCCAAGCTAGATATTTTGTTTTGTTTTTTAAAATTTTTTATTTTTTTAATTTATTTTTGAGAGAGAGAGAGACAGTGCAAGCATGCGAGGGTCATAGAGAGAGGGAGACACAGAATCTGAAGACAGGCTCTAGACTCTGAGCTAGCCATCAGCACAGAGCCCGACGCGGAGCTCAAACCCACAAACCGAACCATGAGATCATGACCTGAGCTGAAGTTGGACGCTCAAACGACTGAGCCAGCCAGGCGCCTGCCTCCAAGCTGGATATTTTGACATAATGTTATAGATTGTGGCAATAATTAAAAGATTTGTAAAGATGCATAGTAAGATGAAATGTGAATGCTAGAAAAATCAGTATGGCAGCAGAACAGAGAAAAGATTGGTTAGAAGAGAGATTGGTGGTGGGTGTCTTGCTAGGAGGCTGCTACGTTATGTCAGGTAAGAGATGGAGACATGACCTAGGACAATGCGAGTGAATGAACTATAAGGAGATATTCTGTCAGTATTTGAACTTTGCCCTTCCTTTCTAGACCATCTGTTCCTGTGAAGCATTTTAACTAGTACTCTGAGACAGACTTAGTGGAATTCAGTGCTTACATAGCACTAATTATGAGCCAGCATATGGATCCTTCTGATTATTTTTTAAATCTTTACCATATATTTGATGAAGTTTTTGCAAACACTCATTAATGTTTAGCCAATACCCATTTGCCTTAAATGTGGACCTAGTGTGTATAGGTTTAGACCCGTGGACCTTCTCCCTTTCCTTTCCATATTTGCGCCGCTCTTCTCTGTGCAGTGTTCAGGACTATTTTCTATAGTGCAACATAAACATCCAGTCAAACTCTCATTAGTCAAGTGGCTAACCCTCAAATAAGGAAAAACAGGCCTTTCCAAGTTAAACTAAATCTTCTAAACCATTCATTTGTAGCGAGGAAGGAAAGGACATTGTTCCAAAGCAAGTGCTGCCAAGAGCCTCATGGCTCCCACATTTTAGACTGAACTTTCTAAATTCTCTTTGTTTTTAGAAAACTACTCTTAGTTGAGAGGATAAAAGCCCAAAATGGATCTTTTTTTTTTTTTAATATTTTTTTTTTTTCTAGGAGAGAGAGAGAGACAGCATGAACAGGGGAGGGTCAGAGAGAGAGGGAGTCACAGACTGAAACAGGCTCCAGGCTCTGAGCTGGCAGTCAGCACAGAGCCCGACGCGGGGCACGAACCCACGAACCGCGAGATCATGACCTAAGCGAAAGTCGGACGCTTAACCGACTAAGCCACCCAGGCGCCCCCCAAAATGGATCTTAAAAGCAGCTTGAAATTGAAATAGTTTTTATGATACAAATTTTTCATAGGTTAAGTCAATCAGAAATATACATCTTAAATTTTCCTTTAATATATAAATTATAAATCTAGACACTGATTTCTTAGAGTAAACACAAGAAGCAACTTATGTTCTTCATGAATCCATCATACACATCTTCACATACCTATATGCACAAGCATGTGCTTGTATACACACACTTACCTGTACACTATCTATTAGTTCTATAATACAATGATATTGCCTCATTACCACCTTCAGCCAAAATAGGAAGATATTTATAAGAATATTTGTAAGAAATTCCCTCTCAGGGAGACTGAGTGGCTCAGTTGGTTAAGCATCTGATTTCGGCTCAGGTCATAATCTCGCGGTTTGTAAGGTTGAACCCCGTGTTGGGCTCTATGCTGACAGCTCAGAGCCTGGAGCCTGCTTCAGATTCTGCGTCTGCCACTCTCTCTGCTCCTCCACAGCTCATGCTCTGTCTCTCTCTGTCTCTCAATAATAAATAAATGTTAAAATTAAAAAAAAAATTCCCTCTCATACTAGGATTGTGTCACTAAATTGAATTAACACCTTGAAAAATAAATAAACTGAACCTTTTGAAAACTTCAAAATAAAAAAGTAGAATATTGGATTTTACAACCTTAAGTTATTCTCTGATGTATATCGTGTGGATTTCAGATCTAACTTCACATGAGGGCCAATGTCACTCTGTGGTAGATGGTCCCCCTACAGGACCATCACCTGGTTTAGGAGTGGCAGGTTTTTTGTTTGTTCGTTTGTTTTTTAACTTTTTCATTTCCAGCAAGATATGCTACTTGTTTTCCAATATCCTTGGAAAGTAGCAAGAACCTAACTCCCAAACATATCTTGATTTTGCGCACACACACACACACACACACATACTGGTACCCAGACAACCTCTAGATGCCATGTATTGTCAGCTTTTATATCAATGGGTCATTATCAGAAATAAGGCCTCTGTACTCTGAGTTTTAAACTCATACTTCTCTATAAAATTTGACACAGTCAGGGCCAAATTTATCAAAATGAGTTATTGGAAACACAATGAATGTTCTCCTTGTGTGAATTATAGTAGTTTTTGTAAATTGCTAAAATCTGCAAACCTGTGGGAAACGTTTTCAGTAAATTCATTTTGCCAGACATTGCCTCAGTAATAAATAATTCGTCCTGGCGATTAATAAGTGTTCCTTCTTTTGATTTTGTTCCCTTGTAATAAAAAAAAACCTCGAAGTTAATTAAGAGAAATCTCAAAATTACATCAGACAAAATATCACAGTAAGAACACAGAACAGGGCTGGGGCACTGAAATTGTTCTTTGTATAATTTCTACAGTTGAGAACTTTTCAGTTGCAAATGACAGGAACAGGATTTAGAGGAAGTAAGCAAATGAAGAAATGTTAGGGCCTGTGGAACTGTGAATGAATCTAGGTTTGAATAAATGAAGGAAACCAGCATATGTCACCCCAAAGTATGCCTCTTTGACATAAAAATTATTTTGAGGCAAAGGCAATTAAGAAGCAACAAACTCACAAAGTGCCTGGGTGGCTCAGTTGGTTAAGCGTCCAACTTCAGCTCAGGTCATGATCTTGCACACAGTCTGTGGGTTCAAGCCCCACATTAAGCTTTGTGCTGACAGCTCAGAGCCTGGAGCCTGCTTCAGATTTTGTCTCTTTCTCTCTCTACCCCTTCCCTACTCTCTCTCTCTCTCTCTCTCAAAAAGTACATAAACTTTAAAAAGAAAAAGAAGCCGCAAACTCACAAAAAGCTTCCCCTTTTCTACCTCAAGACAGGAAACAATTCTCCTTTTACTGGTGACGCTCAGATCAGCCCAGAGATCCTCCAGAGGAGTCTGCAAATAAAACTTAACTTTATTAATTCTCTCCCATATACATTTGACACTTGAACAGTGCAGGGTTAGGGTCACCAGCCTCTCTCCAGTTGAAAATTTGCACGTAACTTTTGACTCCCCCAAAACTTAACTAATAATAGCCTACCATTGATGGAAGGCTTATTGATAACACACACAGTCAATTAACACATGCTGTGTATGTTGTATGTATTATATACTATTCTTACCATGAAGTAAGCTAGAGAATAGAAAACATTATTAAGAAAAACGTAAGAGAAAATACGTTCATAGTACCATACCATATTTATGTGTATAAAAATAATCCCAGTACAACTGGATCCATGCAGTTCAAACCAGTGTCGTTCAAGGGTCACCTGTGTTTACCTTCCCTGGGTCTGGCATCCTTGGGAGCCTATGACTCAGTGCTTTGTTTTGTCATTTCTCTACAATGTGTTGTTCTCTGTTGAAGATGCTGCATAAGGTGGAAACTAAGCCGTCATTCTGAGTTCCTTTCTTTCAGGTTTCTCCCACCTGATGTGCACTGCACACATTAATGAACTGCTTGTTTTTCTCTAATCCACCTTCCTGTTAAAGAGTATCCACTGAAAACCTAAGAGGGGGAGGGGTAAAGTATTGCCTCCCCTACATGTGGGTCATGTTATCAGTAACTTTCTCCCCATCATCTTTTGGCTCTTAATTTTTCCTGGAAACTTTCTCACATTTTCCCCCTAGTTGGGGAAGAGCTGGCCACAGACAGCCCTCTGCCTATTTAATTCCTGTTCCTTATGGATCCAGAGAAAGACTCTGTCTTCTAGAGTCCCCAAATCAACTGGGTTGTCTGGGTTGTCTGGGCTATACACTGAAGTGTAGGTTATATATCCCCATTCAGGATGTTAGTCAAGGTGGGATTAGTGTTCTGAACATCTAAGATATGCTGGGTATTGTCCTGGCACCTAGGATGCCATGTGAACAAGAGAAATAAAGCTCTTGACCTCCTGAGGTTTACATTCTCATGGGAGCAATGAGAAATAAACTAACCAATCAGCCAGCCAATTTCCAATAACAATAACAACAATGATAATTCTGTATCATAAATGTGCTTTGAAGAAAAACTAAGCGGGTTAGGGGGTGAAAGACAATGTGGCGGTGCAGTGGTGGTGCCAGTGGTGAATTTTAGACAGTGAGGTCAGGAAAGGACTTTTTAAAGAGCTAACATCTGAGTAGCAACAAGCAGAGCATTGTCCCACCTCCCGCGTTGTGACGCCTGTGTACTCTAGAGGAAAGTCCGCAAGGGAGATGTTTGCCACCTGCGTTCTCAGGAGCACATTTTCTAAGAAATCTCCTGGACATGGAGGGTTGTGTGTGTAAAAAGACAAAGTCATATGTAAGAACTATTTCCTTTTCCTGGAGATGTGGCACCCTGCTCAAGACCCTTGGCTTCTCTGGATTGAAGTCTGTATGACTTCCAAGGTCCCTTGTAGCTCTAAAGTCAGTGGTTTTGCATTCATTCTATGAGTAGTTCATTTTCATATTTTCTTTTAGCATTCAGTAGTGTCAGACTGAACAAGATCGAATTGGAGGATGATCATTTACATTAGCCAAATCCTAGAAAGTCATTACCCAAAAAAGACAAAAGTTCTGTTTTTTTTAATGACTCATATGTCAATAATTGTAACTTCTAAATAATTTTAAAAATGCCTGGTGGCATAGAGTCATTATTCATTTTCCAGCTTCAGAACAATCTGTGATTAAATTAACATCTTTTTGATCAGTAAACAGCCTCTAAGTGTACTTGACATAAACTTGGGATCCAGTAGAACAAATATTTAAAGAAAAACAATCCTACTTTTTCTGTTTTGTGCTTATTAGTACTAGTAATGAAACCGAAAGAAATACTTAGTGAAGTGTTACCTATGAGAAGCTCTTCCTTTTATTCATCAGACATACTTAGAAAAAATCAAGATAATAATAATTCTCTCTAAATAATTTCTGTTGTGTTAAGTAATAAGGGCAATAGTGATGACTGATACTAGTCAAGCAGCTAGTATGTGTTGGCACTTTTCTAGTTGCTAAATATACTTATTTTAATCCTCTCGGCAACCCTCTGAACTATTGTAAAACCTGGGTTTGCAAGCATAATTTATTCTGGAAACATACTTGTAATCCAAAGCACTCAAATATCGAAGTGAATTTCCCCATAAGAACTAATGGAAACTCAGATGATTTGCTCCATAACCCCAAAATATTCATAAAAAATGATTACAGTACTGTACTATAACACAACATAATAAAGAAAATACAATACACAAAGAAAAATAAACAAATTAACCTGAACTTACTTTTGAAAACCTTCATGGCTGCTGTGAGGGAGACAAGGGAGGAGGGTTATTATGTAGGATGACTTTCACTATCACTAGTGGAATCACTGCTATCTGCTGGCTCAATGGAATCTTTTTCTTTTCCTGCAAGTTTAACAAGGAACCTATCTAATAACCTAGAATGAAGCAAAGCATTCCTAAACTTATGCTTGTATGGAAAAGCAAAGGACTGTCCATACGTGTTTTGAAGTGACAAAAAAGTACACTACTGCCAGTTGTGGGCACCTTCCAAAGTTCTGAGAAATCACTGATTTCTGCCAAACACCACAGCATCTGAGGATGGGAGATGATCACCAACAATCCAGCAGAGAGAGTGAGAGAGAGAGAGAGAGAGAGAAGGACCATTGGCTCAGTTGGGATCATGTGATGTTTGGCATCACGTACTACTTGTATAGTAAGACATCGCTTGCTTATCAAGTTAAAATTTATTAGACAGGTTTGCTTGTCTGTTGGAACACTGGCAGGAGAAGTTACTTGCAATCCAGGACTTTCCTGTACCGCTATGACTAACCTACTGAAACAGAGAGGGGAACCCGCCTCACCTCCCAAACTTGGCTGACAGAACAGGGTTTTAAATCCAGAAGTTTTGGATCATAGTTCAAGCTCATAACCACATATTCTATTCTGCATGCATTTGCCATCTGAGGATCGGGAGATGGTGTTTATCTGGGTGCAAACCGAGTTTAGGAAAACTTGGGCAGTAGATGGCCTTTGCCCTACTTCCATGGTCTCTGTTTTGCTCTAGTCATCTCTACCCTATTGCCCATGCCCTTCTCACGCCTGTAGCCCCAGGGCTCTTCTGCTCTGTTCCATCACACTCAAAACGTGCAAACCCCAAAAGAAGCTAGTGCCAGTTGTTTACACTTAGTGCAATTTTAAGTCCATGGTTTGCCTCTTTTGGTGGGACTTACACTTTATACTGTTTATTTTGCCTAGAAACAAGTGGTCTTTTTTCTGCTAAAGAAAAAATTTCAAACTTCAGCAAGTGGACGGAAGAGCTATTTGGAGGGTCAGATGGCTTTAACAGCTGCAGTTTCATATTTAGAAAGTCAGCCTTCCACTCTACCTACTTACATCGTATCCCAGCGTTTGGCACCACAGGAAAGAGCACTTAAGCTAATTATGTTAAATTATGCAAAATTATGAACTGGTGAGAGATGGCACAATAAATTTGAAGTCATTCCCCAGGATGATCTTAGATTGCAATACATATCAAAAACGTCTTTGAAAGGAACTGGAAGAAGAAAGGCTTCAACCACCCTCCATCGTAAGGAGACATAAAATGTTGCTCACCAGAAAACAGAACTATACCTCTTACCTTCTAAGTAAGTGTTTCCGGTTCAATAGTTTACTTGATGTCAGTCGAATGGGAGACATTCCTTTCCCTGAGGAATTGCACGGGTGCTTTCAATCTCCTCACCTCCTTTCCCACCTGAAGGGCAAAAAGAGGTGATGCTGAGCCTGACTGGCTCTAAGACAGAGTCAAGTACCCTTCAGTTCTTGAGTTATTGTTGTTTTTTGTTTCGTTTTGTTTAACTCCGGTGTGTAGGGTATCTGCCTAGGTATCTCCTCTTTATTCTGCTTCCTTTGTCTTCCAAATTCCATCTGTCCATCGGGGTGGCTCTCAGTTTTCCATTGAGGAGTCATTGCTTCAATGCTGACTGGGGGCTATCAGAGGCAAAGAGAATTGGCAAAACTCCCACTCTCTCTTTTTACTCTCTTTTTCCCTTTTACGTTTTTTTTCTTTCATTCCTACTCTCCGTCCATCCCTTTTTTCTCCTCTTTCCATCCTCTCACCTTCCTTCCCTTCTAACCAGAGCTGGAGTCCAAGTGCCTCCTTTTGAATTCTGGCTCTCATACCTGCTTGTTGCATAACATTGGTGGACACGGTCTTGAACTTTCCTATATACCTCAATACTTAGCTCCAGGGTAGTTCAGAATATGAAAAGAATTCAAAAAGTATATAAAGCACTGCAGATAATGTCTGACACATAATAAGTATTCACACGTTAACTATTTTTATCATCATCACCATCATCATGATTATTATTCATTTTCACAAACATTACTGAGTTTTGCTTTTAAGTGCTGTGCTAAATAGGTGAGCAAATAAAACATTTCAGCTGAGAACTTTCAAGTTTAGGAGCCAATACGGAGAGACCCCCAGTCCCGTAAATACTTCTCACGTTGTCCATTTCCTTACTGCATTCTTACTCTTTTCCCTATGAAATCATACCTGTTTTGTTTTCCCATTCCTTAAAGAATGCCCATTGCTAAGTGGTAGTAGGTGAAGATACAAAGAAATGTTAGTTTTAATCCAGTAAATATGCACATGCTTCCAGAAGGCTTTCAAAGAACTAACCTTGTGAACATAGTTTTCTATATCACAGCTACTTTTAGGACTAAATTTTATTCAGTTTGATTGTTCTATGATACTCAAATCACACCTCAGTCCATTATTTACTTTGCCTGCACATTTGGGGGACTCTTCCAACTAATTTTTATAATTGATATAAAGTAGATAATGTTGAAGGAGATGTTTTATACTTTTCATGATCTTTTTAAAGGTGCTCACAAGTTTTTTGATAATATTTTTGTTTAGAGTTTATGAGGGTTCATTTTAATTCATACTAAATAATATTTCTTAAAACACCACCATGCTTCAGTCTCTTTTTTTTTTTATCAGATTAATGAAAAAGAAAGTTTGTAATGCTGTGGCCATTTTCTGTGTCCTTTGCAGTGACAGGAATTCCCGTGTTAAAAATGATCACAATTACTGGCCTTCAGAACACCATGTATATTGTTACTTTTCTAGTTCACTTTGGTTTAAGTGCTCCCTGAGGAGAAGGTACATATTTTCATTTTTTTTCTTTCTTTGATTTGTTCATTGATATACAATAAGGGTCAGAACTTCTGATCCATGTTGCAAAAGGTGTATTAGACTCTCCTGGGGCTCATCCCTATCGATGGTGTTTACACTGCAGTTTTCCCTCACTCTCGTCCACTTGTCAGACGACAGCATATCCAGTCCTGGTCTCTGTTTAATTCAGTTTACGTGAAGCAGCACTTGGACAGGATGACTCATCTGGAGGCCGCTAGGTGTTCTATCTACCAAACAGATGCAACCTTTCAAAGTCTGGGTCCAAGTAAGAGAGAAGGATTACCAAACCTGCTTTGAACACATACTGTTGGTTTGACGTCTGAAATTTAGGTTACCTTTCTGCCTTTGGGGCTTTTGCCTGCAAACATTTTAAGAGGTTTAAAAAAAATAAAATATACTGTAAAGTGGATTATGCAGGCAAGTGGATTTATATAAGGCACTTTTTCTCAGTGACTCGTTTTAGGCAAAATGATTTCAGACACTTCCTGAAGTTGTATGACATTCCATTTCAGTCCATTTCTTTTCCTTTTGATGCACAAACCAATTATGAGTAACATGCCAATGAATCAGTAGTCTTAACATGAGAAGGGTCCTGTCCAGATAATGACAAATTACCAACTATAGGTTGATAGGGTCATTCATTGTGAAGATTAAAAGAGATGACAACTGTAAAACAGTTAGACCAATGTCTGGCATAGCGTTGAGCACTTGCTGCTTGATAGCTATTGATAATCTTATAATTGCTGTTGGGAATTACTCTGGGCTCACTTTACTCTGTGGCACTGCCTTGCTATTATAGGGACAAAACTAATACAAATGCAAAGTAAGAAGAACCTGATAAGAATGAAGATTTAATATCCACTCACATTGCTCCCTGGAATGTACAGAAACTTCTATCAGTAGCATTGAAAATCTACCTGAAATTATTTTGAATTCAGTTACCAAACAGTTTCTTTGGGTGACTCTGTCAGGCAATAAGATAGGCTTACTCTACACATAGTATTTCTACAGCTTTTTACAGGTGAGGAAAACCAAAAAGGCTTTAAGTAAATTTCCCAAGGTCACACAGCTAGAAAGTGGTAGAACTGGTTCTATGTTACCACACTGGTTTACAGAATGTTTTGAAATAAGTTCTTTATTGTGATGTTTTGAGCAACAAATTGTCTATTAATTTCCCTTTCACTATATGTGCAGGTGATTGGGCTGTTTTCAACTATTGATAATTTCCATGGAGTCCTTCATGAAATCATGTTAGTTTCTGTTTCCCAGGAGTTTCGATTGCTAATTGCTCTTCCCGCTGTCTGTGGAAATAGTTTACCTCAGTGGGATGTGGTACAATGGCCCCTCAAATGTATCCAAGTCCAGAACATGTTACCTTACATGGCATATGAGATTTTGTATGATTAAATTAAGGATTTTGAGATGAGGAGATTATCCTAGAGAATCTGGGTGGGACAAATGTAATACAAGTATCCTTATAATTGAAAAAGGAAGACAAGAGAATCAGAGAAGATATGAAGACAGAAGCAGAGGTCGGAGTGATGTAATTGGTACCTTTGAAGACAAAAGAAAGGGCCATAAACCAGGTAATGCAGTCTGCTTCTAGGAGCCAGAAAAGGCAAGGAGCCTCTAGAAGAAACACAATTCTGCTGACATCTTGAGTTTAGCCCCATGAGACCCACAGACTTCTGATCTCCAGATTTATAAGTTTGTGTTGTTTTAACCCACTGAGTTTATGGCAATTGGTTATGGCAGTAATAGGAAACTTATACATCCTCTGAAGCATTTACAAATTGTCTCACCTTTTATTTATTTTTTATTTTTTTTAAAATGTTTTTTATTTATTTCTAACAGAGAGAGAGAGACAGCGTGAGCAGGGGAGGATTAGAGAGAGAGGGAGTCACAGAATGAAACAGGCTCCAGGCTCTGCGCTGGCAGTCAGCACAGAGCCCGATGCGGGGCTCGAACCCACAAACGCGAGATCATGACCCGAGCGAAAGTCGGACGCTTAACCGACTAAGCCACCCAGGCGCCCCATCTCACCTTTTATTTTAATGCTCCCACAAGTTAAATAAAAGTTTTTAAGTTTATTTATTTATTTTGAGGAGAGGGAGGGGCAGAGCAAGGAGAGAGAGAATCCCAAGCAGGCTTCACAATGTTGGAACAGAGCCTGATGTGGGGCTCAGTCCCACGAACTGTGAGATCCTGACCTGAGCCAAAATCAAGAGTAGGTTGCTTAACTGACTGAGCCACCCAGGAGCCCCAGATCAGGGTTCTGAACAATTTCTTTTCAGTGATATACATGTATCAGCCTGTTTGCTATCAGGAAAGAGCTTTGTGAGGGTTGAATCAGTAGGTAAGTATAGGAGGGAAAAGGATTGGTGATGGGAGCGTGACCCATAGGTCCAAGGAGGACCTTGAAAGGAGGAAATGGCTTTAATTTGAAGGTTCCTCAAGCAAATCTGATAAGGCCCAGGGAGGGCCTTGTCTCACCTGGTTGGAAATCATTGATCGAATAATAAAACCAGTGACAGTGCAGCAATTCGTTGCTAACTGCAGTTCTAAAAGCTTTACGTATATTGGCTCCTTTACCCCTCACAACAGCCCTGTGAAGTAGATACTATTGATAATGTCTCTATTTTATGAATAAGGTAACTGATAGTAAGGACATAGATTTTACATTAAGTCTTATACAGTAACATTTTGCTTATAATACAATTGATGACACTGAACTGGTTGGCAAATTGTAAAATACACAAACATTCGTGATCATAGCATTATTTTACCGGCAGATTTTAAGAAGCTTTTAAACTTTTTTCCTGCCAATTTGTCTTTAGCTATTATTACTAGGTTGCCATTTACAATGTAATTGTTAAGACAGTTTACAGACAACTGTTTTAAACATCTTGTCTGTCAAGGTATTAAACAAGAAGCTAGCTTTGCATAAAATGTCCACTGGGTGGCAGCTTTTCATAAAAAGTACCTGGCATTAGCTCTCATACCATTTTCAAAAATTTGTAAAGACCAAAGGACTCATTTGTTTGGGGGTGTGGAATAGTTATTCTTTGGGTTTCTTACAAAGGGGCGGGGGTGCTTTACTGTATTTAATATCCTCTTAAAATAGAAACAGAGCCTTCTCAGCTTAACACATTTATGTCATATATCTCCTTTAAGAAGAACTTAACTTGAAATGCATTTTGCAAGTAAACTAATCATAACATACACAGATGGCATTTGAGCCCATAGGTAAAGTTGTAAAACAGTTTTTGAATCTTTAAAATCAAGCTATAACGATAAAAAGCCTGTGTAACTTTATACTAAAAATATTCCAGGATTTTTAGGACAGATCAACAAAGATTTTTACAGGAAAGATTTTTTTAAGGAATGATCAACAAAATATTTTACGGTTTTAGTATACTTATATTTAATCTCATGATTTTTTTCCCTATGTGCTTAAAATTTTCACATTAATGACAAATTTCCTGCCATTAAATATTCTCAGGGTTACAGTTTGAGGCCAGAGCAAAGTTATTCCCTTGTTTAGTGCTATAATTCAGAAAAATAAGGCGGGGAGGTGGTATTTTGAAAACCATTCAGTGACCATTTATATATTCTTGCTATAAAAATGTAGTTGGCCCATTTTTCAGCCACGTCCAGTTGCCTGTCCCCTGTCCAGACTGTAGGTAAGAGCATGGCCATCAGGGAGTGTCAAGATGCCAAGAAGTCCTCAGGACCTTCTGCATCCACCTAGGTGCAGCTTATTAACATACAAGTCTCCTCCTTCTTTTCTTCTGCCTTTTTAATCAGTTTTTTCTTTGGGCTGTGCATCAGGTTGTTAGCACACTGGTCTAGGTGTTTCTGCGACATAACAGACTCTTACAAAAGCCCCATCCTTCTGTCTTTGGTAGATGCTATGAGCTCTGGTTCTCTAGCTGTTAACATGGAAATATGCCAATTTGTGAATTTTAAAATCTACTTTAAAATGATCAGCTCAGTACTTTGCCGTAATCATGAAAAAGA
The DNA here is from genome assembly GCA_017311185.1 of Proteles cristata cristata. Taxonomy (NCBI): domain Eukaryota; kingdom Metazoa; phylum Chordata; class Mammalia; order Carnivora; family Hyaenidae; genus Proteles; species Proteles cristata. Next base: position 1,724,879 of record JAESUZ010000507.1, read on the forward strand.
AAAGATTCGGCCACTAACCCCCACATTTAAATGTTAATAGGGGCGCCTGGGTGGCTTAGTCGGTTAAGCGTCCGACTTTCGCTTAGGTCATGATCTCGCGGTTCGTGGTTCGAGCCCCGCGTCGGGCTCTGTGCTGACTGCCAGCTCAGAGCCTGGAGCCTGTTTCAGTCTGTGACTCCCTCTCTCTCTGACCCTCCCCTGCTCACGCTGTCTCTCTCTCTCTCTATCCTAGAAATAAATAAAACATTAAAAAAAAAATAAATGTTAATGACTTCACATTGAATAGCTCTTATGATATTTATGAATTTATGAACTTCATGAATTTAAGTTTTGAGGCACAAATATTCAAGTGTAGTTAAACTTTGACCGTATTATAGCACATGGAACACAAAAAAGGTAAGATGAAGCCTATTGAAGTATTTGCTACTCAATTAGCTGTTTCACAGCTAAAAGATTAACTCCCTAGTGGCAATTTATTCACAACAGTTTTGATGACAATTTTTAAAAGTAAAAGTTAAACTTAATCATCAGAACTTTATCATATTTTATACCTGTACTAAATTTAAGCACTGTTTTAAAATGAATGGTCATTATTTCCTTATTAGAAAAAATAATGAAAGGAAATGAAAACAAGAATCAATTACTGATGGTGGTGGAGAAAAAAAAAACATCAATCAATTGACCAGGGGGATATTGAGTATCTACTCAGTGCTGAAAACATAGCAGATACTCAACTAATCCACTCCTGCTGATTGATTGATTGGTTGATAATATTTGTTTTCATCCATTAGCCTCCAGTATTCATGTTTAAAAAAATATGCACTGCAAGGTAAATATGACCAAGTATCAGTAATTGACTCTTTGGTTTGGTTTGATTTGATTTTAGCCAACTATGTTGTCTTTGCCTGGAATTCTAGAAAATATAGGTTAGCATTAACCTGAAACATAACTATAATGAAACATTTAGTAGAGCGCTGGATGATTTTAGTGTTGTTGAGTTTCTTCTGTGGTAGTCTAAGAGTTTTTTTAGTTTTGTGGGGAGGGAGTTTAATTACATGGCCAATTGACTACCACCAAATTACTCACAATTTTTGTCAAAACAAGGCATACACAAATTGAGGACACAATACAACCAAGCATCACAATGCATAATGTAGTAGCAGTCACAGTAGACAAGAAACGTAACACCAAGTCAACATCCAGGTAGATCACTTCCACTGTACAGACCATCTGCCTCTAATTTTCTTTAAATAAAACACTTATAATGCATCATTATTTTTTCCTTGAATTCTAAATGCACACAAACTTATAAATGAGGTTTTTAATACCTAATTTTTTTCTACTTACAATTTTGAATTACTGAATAATTAACATGTTTCTTTCTTAATACCTCCATGGAGAAATTACCATATCATATAATATATGGACAATATATTTCAGAGAAATCTGCATCAAAGTTACTAATAGTTATATTTAATTTTCCCCTACAGGCTGGTTATAGTAATAATAAAAACCAGCACTGAAGGCAATATTTTAATTGCTCTAATTATTTATTCTTACATTATGTAACTTTCCACCCCAGTTTTAGTCATCATTTTGAGGTTTTCTCAACCATTTTGTGGCCTCAGTGTAGGCTGAGGATTGAAGAGATCTGGCAGAAGGCAGAGATGGGTCGTGTTCATATGTCTCCTCTGGGAGTATTCTTTCTTTGCTCTCCAGACATGGCAATAACATTATGCAGAAGAGACTGCAGGATCTGTTTCTTTCCTCATGATTTAATGGACGAGATCAGTAAACACTTTTAACTCCACAGCTCCAGTCCCCATATCAAAAGCAAATGGCAAAACCAATGTATGGTTTATTGGTACACTCTGATATTTCAGTACAGAATCAAAAACATTAAATCAGATGTCCACACCCTCATTTAGTCCCATCAATAATAATCCAAATTACTGAGACATTCTAAGTTTGAATTATTTTTAACTTCTGTCTAGAACTGACATCCAGTGTTATGTTGCTCCAAACCCACAACAGTTTATCTTCAAATATGTGTATAAATGTCACTTGACACTAGAAAATAAGTTATTATTCCATTTTCACAAGACTTTAGATTGAGGTCAAACACTACTGAGGCAAAATCAATTATGCAAAGCACAAACTACTGGTTCATCATTTTATTTACACAGCTTTGCTAACCTCATTCCCCCTCATTCATGCATCTAGCTTTGCAAATATTACAAAGATATAATATCATTAGATATTATACTGGAAAAAACCCCAAAAATGTTGGAGAAAGACCAATTGTGGTTAAACCCGGACTCTATTCCGTACTTAGTTATGTAATCTTGAGCAAGTTGGTTGAATCTTTCAACTTCTTTCCTAATCCATAAATAGGGATCAATAGAATTTACCTTATGAAATTATATATAAAAAAATAAAAGAGTAGATATTAAGTTTCTAGTATATGGTATATATTAAATGAGGTAATTTTCTTTTTTCTTTTACAGTCAACTCCATTCATTAAAAATAGTGATATACATAGAATTATAGGATAAGAAGAGAATCCTAAGATTGAAATAAATCTGTAATATTATCTAATCCACTTCCATCTAAGTCCTTTCATAACGTTATTTAAAGTCTTGTAGAACAGCTGAGTCTGTACAATCAGACACTAAGGGGACCTTAGATGGCATTTTGACAATGATATTTTTCAACTAGAAGGCTCAAACTGGCTTAAACAAAACAGAACAAAACAAACCACAACAAAATAAAGCATACCACATTATGAGAAGTCCATTGTTCCAGCGGTTTGACTGACTTGAGGGCCCATACTTTCCCATCTCTGCTTTGCAGTCCCCTGTGGATCTTACTCACTGTCTCATGATCTCAGGATTCTTCAGCCATGCTCAGCATCACACGCAGACTACCGCCAAAAGGAAAAAGAGATCTGTTCTTAATGTCTATTCACTTCTTCATTTACAAAAAAGAAATCCATTCTTGGAAATCCCCCCAGCATAGTCCCTCTTATTGGTCGATGTGTTCATTTCCAAACCAAATCATGGTGACCATTTAGAGCAATGTTGGAGAGAAAGATTGTTGATGACTCACACTCATTGGTTGTTTTTCTGCTTTTCAGAGTAACTCACTTTCAATATAAGCTTTGTTAGTTCTCTTACAACTAGTTTGTCCTTTGTTCCAGTGAAGAAAAATAAAAGGTCCTTTGGAAAGGTAAAATCAAATTTGAATGATGGTTACAAAGACTCTGTAATAACTCTGCATACAAATGTCACTGCGCAAACCATCCCACAGGTCCTAATGAAACAAGTTCAGGTTGGTGCTGAATATGTGATTTGCTTTTTTTTTTTTTTTAAAGTTTCATTCTTGAGCTCTCTCAAGTTTAATCTGGAGAAAAATAAAGATGGCTGCTGTAGTGAATTATGGAGCTTATCTTCATATTCAACCTCAAAACATTATCTTCGAAATAATCCATCATTGGATATCATCATCACTTTTCTAATGCTTAGGGAGAAGGGCAGTGGGTAAGAATTTAGGTATTAAAGATGCATCTTTATATTTCAGGTAGGCAGTGACAGGCAGCTGGGTGTGTTTGCTGCTCCTTTAAAACGTGCTCTGGTACAGCCAAATCCTGGTCTATTTCCTGCCAAAGCCATCTCTTAATGAAAAAAAAGGAGAAGAATTGCTTACACTTTAATGAAAGAATTACTGCACTCTTGATGTGAATCTCTGCTCCCAGCAGAGAAACAGAGAGAGGTTCTTCAGTCCCCTGAAGGAAGGAAGAGGGGGATTCTGCTATTTGTTATTTTTAAACAAGAAAAAAAAAAAAAACCAGAACAGAAAGAGAATTATCTGAAGGAGAATTATGTGTGAACTATTTCTTTTAAATTTATTTTAAAATGGTAGTGGTGATATTGCCAATGATAATATGATCATGAAATGAAGGATGTCATTCATAATTGCATAAATTACTGAAAGAAAGACCTAGTTAAAATATTTTGCCTATTACATATTGTTTTTAAATGACAATTATTGTCCTGATTCTCTTTAAAGAAAAAGCTACCAAAAACATTGTATTCCTTCCATCACAATAGCTAATTAAAGACAGATTTTCAGGAACACCTGGGGCGCTCAGGCGGCTGAGCTTCTGTCTCTTGATTTTGGCTCAGGCCATGATCTCATATTCATAGAATCAAGCCCCACCCAGGCTCTGTGCTGATGGTGCGGTACCTGCTCGAGATTCTCACTCCCTCTCTCTCTGCCCTTCCCTCATACATATCACTCACACTCTCTGTCTTTCTTTAAATAAGTAAATAAATATTTATAAAAATAAAGAGAGATTCGCATGTTTTGCATGCCAGATGTGTGGTTTAAGACTGGGTTTCAACCCCTAATTTTCTTGCTTTACACCAATATGAAAAGACCCAGATTCCTTAACCAGGAAGTGCCCAAGTGCCTTGGTCTCCTCTTCAATTTTTTTTTTTTTTTTTGGATGCAAGTGAAGGAAAGATATAAGGAGGAAATAAGACATTGGGCAAGGTGTAGTAATCATACGCATGGCAGTAGCATTTCATTTAACAAATGCTTCCCTGACAGTAAACAATTTACACATAAAGTATGACTATTGCTATTTTTCCTTTTTACATGCCAGTATTTTAAAAATTACATAATTCACAATGGCCAGAAGCAGTGTCAAGTGCCCGGATTCATGCTAGGTGTCAAGGACTGTGAAGGGCACAGTCACCCTTCTTACAGTAAGCTCACCGGTCACTGTTTCATGGCTGTGGGCAGAATGCGGAATCCGGAATGCTGGGTGAGAGACAAGGCCTCTGTTCCTTATGGCACAGGAGGTGACATGAGCATGACATCCACCTGGCTTTCCCTTGTCCTACAGTTCCATGGAGGGAGGTGACACTGAACGGATGCATGTAGGTGCCGTACATACGGTTTGTGTCACACTGGAGAACACGGAGATGAAGAGACTCCCAGTGTTCTAAGAGGACTGCTAACAGTGTCTTCTTTCCTTTAACCTAAAGGGAGGCTATGTCTTTATTATGCTCATCAGGAGACAAATCTGTCCTCTGTTCCAGAAGGGAATGTTATCACTAATTTTCAAGGCTGTGTGCTCTACAAATATTCTTGAAAAGATTATCTGGAACAAAAACTGTAACATGTGTGTAAAAATTGGCAGACCCATGGAGAACTGACTCCTAACCCTATATATCACAGTCATGTATACAGTGTATATGGTGTGTGTGTGTGTGTGTGTGTGTGTGTGTAGTGTGTATATGTACCATTCTCCCAATAATCCTATAAAGACAGCCCATAATTCCCACTTTAGATGTAAAGAAGCAGTATCTGCTAAGCATCTTGCCTAACATCCCAGAGATGGAAAGGGACAAATCCGGAAATTCAGCTTTCATTCTAGTCAATAGCCCGTAATCTCTGCGATCAACCAGTACATGAATTGCCATGAAGAATTTGAAGAAATAGATGTGTCCTGTGGCACTGAGTTTTAGAAAGAAGGCTCTTTGACTTTTTATGTTACTTCCACTAGAATTAAAAAAAAATCTGTGTTGCTGCTCTCCTCATAATTGAACTTTTTACAAATTATATCATGTGCAGTACCATTCAAACAAGTATGTAAAGTGGTGGTCAATGAAGCAGTATGATTTTCCTTCAATCAAACCAATTGCTCAGTGTAATTATAATCTTGGAAGATACAGTTAAAAAGATGTTGAATTAAATTGAGCTCTGAAAATTGCTCACCTCATGATTCCTTCTGATTACATCTTGGCATAATTCCACCAAGTTTCAATATGTAATTTAGGGATAATGTATAATTGGTATTGGAACCATTGCAACTTCTCCACATTTAAATGGGAGGCCAATTTTATTAGTAATAACTATAATAACTCTGCTAAATAGGTTGGATGACTTAGTCGCTCATTAGGAAATTATTTTTCAGCAGGAACATATTACCTTTATATATTTAATTCAAGTCTTAAGTAAGAAATTTATTAGTGATGCAAGTGTTTACAAGGAGATAATTTTTACAGATATTACAGTCAGGTCCTAATCAGACAATTATTTCCCATGGTGCTAAACTCAAAAGCTTATTTTCTGTTAAGTTTTATATTTAGGAAAACTTTATATCCACATGAGACATTTTTAAAATATGGAGTGACTTAGTTTAACACGGCTCCCTCCAATTTCATCACACAGTGTTTTGCGGATATATTTTATGGGGAAAACTTCTTCATATTAAAAAAAATCACTACAAACATATACACTAGACACTGGTATCCATCATATACTAATGTACATAATAGCTACTCTCAAAGTAGGCTCATTAATGAAGCAAATTTGGAAAAAATCTGGCTAAGATATGTTTTCATAGGAATTATATTGCGTATTAAGTAAAAGTGCTGAGAGGTCCTGCTTATAAATAAAGTTGTTTTCTCATTGTCTTTGAAATTTGTTTGTTCACAGGCCACCTTATTTTGTAAGTCTTCCAATACTTGTGGAAGTCCTGAACACTCTTTAATCATCTTATTCCACTTGAATGCGAGGTTCATAATCTTAGTTGCTTTGGGGTTCTCACACATTGGATAAAAGCATTTCTTCATTCAAAAATATTTAGCAAGTTCCTGTCTGTTCCCAGAACTAATGTGGACTTGAAGAGAGATAAGAGATCATTATGGCAGATGGAAGAGGTACCATAACACTGAGGGGTTCACAAAGTGCTAGATTGATGCCAGGGAATGAACGATGGGGATTTACTGGGCATCAGCTTTGAGCTCTTATTCACTGTGTCTTAATTTCCTCATCTTTAAAATAAGAATCGTGCCTTCTTGGTATGTTTACTGTACAGATAAGCAAACATGTTTAATTTGGAACACTCCAGAAATGGCAGCTGTTATAATTATTCATTACTTCACCTATTAAGAATTGACTTTGGAAGTTACAAAACATGGAGTAGTGTATTTTTTCTCCTGAAAGTTACCTTCCCCTTAGGATTTCATAATACTTAGATGAAGTAGGGTACACAACTCCCCCAGCACTGTGCCTAGCATATAGTGCAATGTATGTGTGTACTTTCAAATCTTTGGAAAAATTAGCACTGAATTGTATGACATTTGTTCAGTTTCTTCAGAAATACTTTTGAGCTACCCACAGGGCAGACACTTCTCTAAGTCCTACAGATATATCAGCAAGGAAAGCAAAAACATATTCCTGCTTTGATACAGCTTATATTTTAAATTATAAGCAAGTTCCTATGCTTGTAGTAAAAGCAAAAGAAGATTACAGAAAATTGGAAAAGCAGATTAACAACAGCATGTGAAAAAGACTTAAATCCCATCTCACTAAAAACAAGCAAGACTTGATATTTCTTAAAAGGAGCTGGGCTCATTTCTTGAGAAAGACAGGGTGGGTTTGGCAGATTGTACGAATGCTGCTATAGCTCTGAGCTTCTGGTTTTAGGAAGGAAATTTTTTTAAAAAATTTATGTTTATTTATTTTTGAAAGCAAGAGGCAGAGCATGGACAGGGGAAGGGCATAAAGAGAGGGAGACATAGAATCCAAAGCAGGCTCCAGGCTCCAAGCTGTCAGCACAGAACTGTCGAAGGCGGTCTCCGGCAGGTCCAGGGGCCCTGAAGGATGGACGGTGTCTGCGAGAAAGAGAGTGAGAGAGCCCGAGATCCTTTCTGATAACCAGGCAGGCATCTCCATCCTGTAGGTTTTGGTGTCTTTATTTATAGGTCAAATGTTAACATGGCATCAGGAAATGGAATCTTTTTTTAATGTTTTTTTTATTTATTTCTAGGAGAGAGAGAGACAGTGTGAGCAGGGGAGGGTCAAAGAGAGAGGGAGTCACAGACTAAAACAGGCTCCAGGCTCTGAGCTGGCTGTCAGCACAGAGCCCGACGTGGGGCTCGAACCCACAAACTGTGAGATCATGACCTAAGTGAAAGTCGGACGCTTAACCGACTAAGCCACCCAGGCGCCCCAGGAAATGGAATTTTTACAATGGGTAGCTCTTTGTGATAAGGTGTTTTTGAAAAAATCTACAGAAACAGGTTTTACAGAAGTCTTCTTGCAGAACTGCCCCAATTATAGTGAGGTTGAGTAAGAAAATAACAAGGTGTTCACATTTTAATAACGCTAAGATTAAGTCATAGGTTTGTAGATACTCTTATCCATCCTCATCACAGCTGCCAGGGTAAGGGAAGGTGTTTGTGAAATGTAGGCCTTAGGGAAGGGGCTGCTATGCACCATCAGTTAGCAAAGGTGTATGTACTAACTTATGTTCTGCCCTTATCTGTTCCTTCTCTCTAAGTTAGGCTCCTTGTCTCTGGGCAAGACTTGATTTTCCAGTTATTTGCTTTATGGCACCAGAGAGCCAACCATACCTTTAAAGAGTTTAGCTAATTTCCAATACATAGAATAGCCTCTTCGAGTACATTTACCTTTGTGTCTGCTTTTATGATTTCTTGAATAACTAGGGCATGAGAGACATTTTTGGTGAGTTGATTTACATGTTGAGCTGTATGAACATCCTGGACTAACACAATGGTAGAAACAGCATTGTACATGTAAAGGTCAATCTTTTATGAGTAAGGGTCATTAGCTTGTTCATAGCTCAAGGGAAAGTATGGAGGGAAACAGGACCTTCTGAAGACACGATGTCTGTTCCCATAATCAAAAGAAGAAGTTCCCACAATAAGTTCTTTCACAAGGTGCAATCATCATACCAGGGCCGGAATAAGGGGACAAGTCACTCCTGATACTGATCAACAAGGTACCCTAGGGGTCAGTGCTCAAGCAGAAATAATTGACTGGGGGTGGATATCGGTCGTCATCTGATTGACAAGAGACCGTGCAAACTTGCTTTAACCTCACCAGGAGTTTTCTCAACTAGTGGGCTCAGAATGGCTCCCAACAGAGAACGTGATGAGGGGCATGAACTCACGGACCACAAGATCATGACCCGAGCCAAAGTTGGATGCTTAACCAACTGAGCCACCCAGGTGCCCTAGGAAGGAACTTTTTTATACTTGTAAATTATTAGCTACTTATTTTCCACCCAACTTTGAAGATACATTTTAATTTGATCTTTAAATCTCTTCTTAGAAGATAGACAATGCAAGACTAATTTCTATTTTGTAGGTTTGAAAAACCTAGCCTCAGAAGGGAGAGGCACATGCGTTAGTTGAAAGACAAGCATTTCAATGTGGCTGAGGGAGAACAGAAATTAGATCTGCCTCTTGATTGAGGATGCTTACCGCTCCTGGTTGTGAAAACAAAGTGGCAATAGTGTCCTTAAAAGATAGTCACAAAACAGGATGCCTGATTTTCACCATGCATAACATTTAAACATTCTTCACAGAAATCACTTTTGCTTGAAAACAGATAATTATATTTAAAGTGAGATATTGTGAATAAGACACAGGTTAAGGTAATACAGGCATTGGTCCTATGTCACCAATTATTCTAACTATAATTTGCAACTTTACATATTTTGAATGGGCTCTAACAGCTTATTAATCTTCTCCTGTGCTGTAAAGGAGTACTACTAGATCCATGGTAAATCATCAACAAGTATGGGTAGTTCCTAACTTGTAATGGCATTCATATAGTATGGCAAAGAATTGCTCAGCTAGAATGCTGGTTAGGAAAATATGGTGACTGATCTAGTTTGGGAAATGTGGCCCCTCTTTGGGAAGCTTGGTGGTTAAAGTACTTGTTGACTCAGGACTGAGACCAAATCTGGTCTCGACTCATGGACATGATTTAACACCTCTGAGCCTTATTCTTCTCCATATGCAGTGGTGATAAGTGCAACGTCTACTTCATGGCATAATTTTGAGATTTTAAATGAGATAATGCATATATCTGACACTGAGTGATCATTCAGTCAAATGTTAACTATTATTATTCCCCTTTGAAGCTAACTCAAATTATGTTCAACAAAATTATCAATCTATTAGACACTCTGTCACAAGTTACTTTTCTCAGAAGTTTGCCTTGGAGATTATGGAAATCTCAAATATTGATAATCTTAAGAAACTAAAACAATGGGGGACCTGGGTGGCTTCCAACTCTTGATATAGGCTCAGGTCATGATCTCACAGTTCATGAGCTGGAACCTCACAATGGGCTCTTTGTTTACAACGCAGAGCTTACTTGGGATTCTCTGTCCCTCTTTCTCTGCCTCTCCCCTGCTCTCTCTTTCTTTCTTTCTCTCTTTCTCAAAATAAATAAACTTAAAAAAAAAGAAACTAAAGAATTTGCATAGGAGAAACAAAGAAATGCCATAAAGTCAGTAAAGTCCAGGTCCATTTTGAACATGGTGTCTTGGAGCACCTGGGTGGTTCAGTCAGTTAAACGTCTGACTTTGGCTCAGGTCATGATCTCACGGTTCATTAGTTTGAGCCCCGTGTTGGGCTCTGCACTGACAGCTCAGAGCCTGGAGCCTGTCTTTGGATTCTGTGTCTCTCACTTTCTCTGCCACTCCCCCACTCACACTCTGTCTTTCTCCCTCTCAAAAATAAATAAACATTAAACAAAATTAAAAAAAAAAAGAACAGGACTTCTTAGATTTGTCTCATATTTATAAGTTTGATATTTATATATGCACATGGAATAAAATAAAAGCTTATTTTTCATTTTCCATATATCTTTTTTTTGGAATTTATACCATCAATTAGAATAACAGTTAAACATAGCATTCCTTTGTTGATTCACCTTAACATGACAAGTCCTAATCTAATGAATTCCCAGGGAGTGAGGAGCAAGGAGAAAACAAAAAGAGAATGTACCATGATGGGTATAGAGGGGATGATTTTCCAGTAGTATGATAGTAGAATTGCTCATCTAAAACTCATGGTGTTCCTCAGAAGGATTTTTTTTAACCTAATATTATGAAAAGTAATGCAGCAAAATTCAGCACAGCATGATGGCCTCAGGAGCCGCACTGCCTGGGTTCATAGCCTGGTGCTATCACTTATTAATGGCGTGGTTGTTGAGGATATTGCTTAATTTCATATACCTCAGATTCTTTGTAATGTAGAGATAATAATAGTCCTCACTGTAGGGTTTTCTGATGACTGAATAGGACAGTGAGTATGAAAGATTTACTATGGAACACAACATGTGTTCATAATATATATATTAAATGTTATTACTTTTACATTTAAAAAGAATGCCTCAAATAACAGAGGCACTCAACAGTTTTAAAATTTTTTTCACTTCCTCATTTAACCGTCACAGATCCAAAGGTAACAAGTTCAGGTATGATCTTCCTCCCCCTCACAAATCAGCAAACTGAGATTTAAAGAAATCCAGGGACGTGTCTAAATCATAAAGTCCCATTAAGAGATGGGCCTGATTCCATGATGAAATGTCTGCATAAATGAAATAATAGGCTCTCTTCATTAACATGCTCTTTACCAGGTCCTGGCTTCACCATCATCACAAGTGGTGATTTTATTACAGGATAGGTGTTTGATAAAGGCAGCAGATGAATGACAAAAACAGCATAAACTATGCATTTTAAGGGGAGTAGGGTAGAGAAAGTAGACAGAGAGCTGTGGGAAGACCTCAGGAAGAAGAACTGATAGACGTGGGTCTTCATAAAATCTTGGGAGGCAAAATAAAGCCACTGCAATATGGCAGGTGCCTCAATCCAAGTTGCAAATAGATGATGAATCTAGCAGCCAAAACTATAAAATATTTTTACATGCAATTAAAAAAAGAAATAATAAAGGATACTATATATTCTCAAATGATTAGTTTCTGCATATCCAGAAACATCTCATTCTCTATTTTGTCCTTATCTTTCCAAGTCTAAGAGGAAGAAATCAGCCTTTATTCGCATATTTAAGTTACCCATCACTCAGTATAAATTGCCTGTCTTCAACAATTATGGAAGATATTAGGCACAGCAAGACAGGAAGAAAATTAAGTCAGTTCTGCAAAAGGAAATATTGCCTTTCACCAGCTTTTACTAATGTCACTTTGAAAAATCCTGAATATCTGTTTTCCTGTTCAATTATTAAACACAATATGCTCATGAGACTTAGTCCATTAGTTTTGAATTTTGTTTCATGCTGTTTTGTATAGTGAGATGCTACCCTAATTATCCTGGGCAATAACTTAGGCCTTCCATATTTTTCTTTTGACTTGTTACATTCTGCCAATGATTTATAAATTTTCCGATACAATTACTGAAATATATTTTGTATGTTTTAAAACAATTGAAAATGGTAAAGCAGTATCAAGAAAACCTGTGATTGAAAAGCTCTGGGTTCCAATTCAAATTTCTATATATACGTAAAACTACAGGCATGTAGACCTTTGGAAAGGAGATGCAGTTTATAAGAAAGAATAAAATACTTGGCAACATGCATAGTGTTATTTTGGAATTGCAGACTACAATGTACATAATTAAGTTCACTGACATTTTAATCCAATTAAATTTTACTTAGTGATGATACTTATTATTATTATGCATGAAATTTACTTAAAAACTATTTTTGAGCATAACAGTTATAGGAAAACATATAAAAGTCGTTGCCTTTTTTTAATCTCTAAAGTAAAATCAACATCTTCTAGAGAAGAGTTATGATAGTTCATTATTCATTACCTTTTTGCCTCCAGGGATCAGCTACCAGAATGTCAGACATAACATCTCCAGAAGATAAATACAATGTTAAATAGAATCATTTCTATCTAACCATATTTAGATTATAAATTCTTTGAGATGCTGATGGGAGCTATGGGTCCTCTTTCTAGAAAAATGCATGTCTGCAATATGGGTCCTAGGTTTGTAGGTAAAATAACCTCTGACAAAAGAAGTTTCCCTTGTGAATTAACTGATTTATTCAGATTGTATTTATAGTGTACTGAGTCTGGAAACTATCAAAGAGACAAAATTTACTTTTTTATTGGCTAATGTGGCAGGGCAGATAAACACAGTCATGGAGATCATTGAAAAGACTTCGCAGAATGGACTATTTATAAAGAAACTCATATTTTAAAGAAACTCATATTTTAAAGAAACTCATAAAGGATCCTAGAACTTTCTTAAGTGACTAGGAACAGTAAATTCTGCCCTATGCTTAAGGTGGACATTGGAGATGGGGTGGTGTTGTGGGAACCAGGTAAGAACTATCATGTCCAGGCCTTCCTCTATGCGTGAGTATTAGAGGGATGTTCCACACATATTTGAGAAAAGTCTTCAACTGAGAGAGGGTCCACATAAAACAAGAGGAAAAAAAACCCGAAACAGACAATTCAGGAAACAGAGAAAAACCTAAAAAAAGATAAAGTTCTATGATTTGACTTGCTATCCCAATGGTAAGAGAAGACATTGCATCCATTAATTAAGAGTTGATTGCTATCCACAGGAATAATCAGAGAATAAGAAGCAGCCATTCAAAATTAAAACTGCAAGCTAACATAAAAAAAAAAAAGTGTGAAGAAAGATGAAGTTGAGTAAATGTTCCCAAGACAGAATCTACAAAAAACAAAGACAATTTGAGAAAAAAAGAAAAAAGAAAATTAAAGGACCAATCCCAGAAGGCTCAATACAGTGGGAGTTAACTATCCTCCTCCCTAGAAACATGAACGTGTGGTCTTTTAAGGATCACACAGATCATCTTTTCATTCTGATTCCAGGGGGAAAAAAGTGCAAGTTTCTTTTTAAAAAAATTTTTTTAAACGTTTTATTTATTTTTGAGAGACAGAGAGAGACACACACACACACACACACACACACACACACACACACAGAGACAGAGCGTGAGTGGGGGGTGGGAAGAGAGAGAGGGAGACACAGAATCCAAAACAGGCTTTAGGCTCTGAGCTGTCAGCACAGAACCTGACCCAGGGCTCAAATTTACCAACCATGAAATCATGACCTGAGCCTAACTGACTGAGCCACCCAATCACCCCACCCCCAACTTTCCTGTAAGTAATAAACAAGATAACATTAAGAACCTAGAAAAATTATAGCAGAGAGATTAAGAACTTGATTCTTCAAACCACAGCTCCACTACCCATTTTCTGGAGGGCCTGGAAAATGCAAACAGTTATAAAATAAAAAGAAATTATATACAAAGTGACCCACTATATATAATGCATTTTACCTTTTGTATATATATATGTTCATGCTTTGTTTAACAATTTCTGCACTCTTTTACTTTGGAAATAATCTAACCTTTCAATAATATAAATATTCAGGAAATAAGACTTTTGTGAGACACTTGCTTAGGATAAATTCTTTATTTTTTTAGAATAAATTCTCAAAAGAAGACCAGTTATGCTTTAGTAATTTTTAAAGCCAATTGTCCACTTGTCTTCAAAGAAGTTTATATCACTATACATCCATCCAGCAGTTTCTACAAAGGTGCATTTTTCTCACAACCTACCAATACTGGTATTATTATTATTGTCAAAAATATCTCTTAATTTGGTAGGTGAAAATAATATATCATGATTATTTTAATTTGCATATATTTACTTATTATTAAGGTTCAAAAGGCTATTTTAAAGGAAGCTTTATCATTTATTTTTACAAGTCTCATTTGCATCTATTTTCCTTTTGACAATTGCCAAAAGCATATATTTACTTAAGGTCTTTTGCAAGTATGTTTTTTTTCTTCTTCCATATATATATGCATATAATGTAGATGTATGTATAAACATGTAAGTGTATATATTTTTTTTCTTTTTTATTGCCCAGATAGTTTTCAAATATGTATACTACCTAAGGCGGAAATGAATTAACTTCCTTTGGTTCATTTACTTATAGATCAGATAACACAAATCAGGGGGACAGTCGAAATCAGTTTTTATACTTATAAGTAATCGTCAACCAACACTTGGTATCTTAAGACTTCTGCTTGTGAGATGCCTTTTACTTTTCAAATATCCGAGTCACCCCAAGTGGACAAGAAAGCTCTAGGAACACCACTGATAACTGCCTCAAAGTCCCCAAATCAGGGCAGTGTTCTTTTAGTGCCTCCACAGGGCAGATCTGATCGACTCTAATGACCTCCTGTAATCAATTTCCTGGCCTCTTTCTAGCACTGAAGTTCAAGCTTCTTATTTTTGTTGTGACAAGAATATTAGAGCAATAAAAATATCTGGATACCAAGTAAGTTTTCTTTTTCTTTTCTTTTTTTTTTACAAATAGTTTATTGTCAAATTAGTTTCCGCATAACACTCAGTGCTCATCCCCACAAGTGTCCTCCTCCAAAAAATATGGAACGCTTCACGAATTTGCGTGTCATCCTTGCGCAGGGGCCATGCTAATCTTCTCTGTTTCATTCCAATTTTAGTATATGTGCAGCCAAAGCGAGCACCAAGTAAGTTTTCTTATAGGAACATCACATGTCCTAGTTTCCTACCCTTGTGATCTGTGTAAATTTTCCTGCAAAGGTGCATCCAGAATCCTGTGGTATCCTGCTTAAGAAACGATAGTAACCGCATACATATTGATCCACGTTTTTCCCAGGAGATGTATTACTTGGTCAATTTCCTGAAGTTTCCTGATCTTTCAAACAGATATCCAGAATACAAACAAGGATATGTTTTTGATGATAACATATTTTTAAATACATTTTTATGGATTGAATGGTTTCCTCTCCAAATCCATATGTTGAAGTCTTAACCCCTAATATCTCAGAATATGACCTTATTTGAAAATAGTCATTGCAGGTATAATTAGTTAAACTAAGATGATGTCATACTGTGGTAGGGACACTCCTACTCCAATATGACTGATGTCCTTATAAAAAGGGGAAATGTGGACACAGACACACATATGGGGAGAACACCATGTAAATGTGAAAGTAGAGATCCTGATGATACTTCTACAAGTCAGGGGATGCCAAAGATGGCCACTAAGCCACTGGCAGCTATGGACAGGCACAGAAACTTACTTCATTTTACTGAAATTTCCTTTGTTCTGAAAAGTTTATTTTTATTTTTATTTTACAATGATCCAGTCCATTAAGGTTTCTCATTTTACCAAACAAATACACTAATTTTAGTTTTATCAATTATAATTTTCTGGTCATTATTTCTACTGAGCCCATAATCCCTGGATTAAAATCTGAAGATGTACATTTTTCCATGAAGGTTTAATTTGTCCAACACATTTTGCAACCCTGTGCAGTTTTAGCCATATTGGTTTCATTTTATTACGGTTATTTCTACCAGACATATTTATTATGCCTTTTCATGAATGACTGAAATCAATTCTGTCAGGAAAAAATTGTAAGCAATGTTGTGAAACACAATCTGAAAGAGAGATAGAGGCAAAGACAAAGAGAAAGTCAAGAAGACATTGAAGATGATCAAGAGAAACATATAGAGACACACACATGGCCAATGTCAGAGAGTCAGTAGCCAAAGTTTTCAAAAGAACATCTTCAAGATCAAAATGTACTGAGTTAAAATGATAGGGTCGACCCATATGCTTCAGGAGTCCTAAATTATGTAGGTACACAAAAGGTAGAATAGAAATAGCACTTGTCTTTTAGAAGATGTGACAATCTTTATATCTCAGACTGGCTAAAGAGAATATTTTATGTGCTTGGAAATCATGAGAAATAGCTCACTGTGGGAAGCCAAAGTCTAACTTTTCACTCCCCCTACCTAAGAAAAAGTTTTATAGAGGAAATAAGGAATAATTTTACCTAGAAAATGTTTCCTATCAAAGCAGATTGTGAGGCTCTTAGAATGGGAATTTCCATTGATGGCTTACAAATGAGGAGTCCAAGCAAGTTAAGGCTAGCTGGGATGACTTTCAGCATATGTTTAATAACCATTCAGTTGCGAATGAACAAAATAGCTTCCGCTATATTGCTCTATATCTGATGCACACACTTCTAAAACCTGGTCCCTTCTCTGCTCTGCAGCATTTGAAGGAGAAAACGATTTGGCTATTAGCTTGCCCAACTTTGGTTCATTCTTGCCTGACTAAAGGAGTTTTTACCCTCAAAACATTCAAGATTTGCTATAGGTGTTTGGATCTCAGATATACATAGTTCACTTTGTTCCTTTTAGGTTCAAAATATCTTTTTACTAGTGTAAGTCTTTCAGGAAAAATTTATTGTTTTTCAGTTTTAATAATACATACTCTAAGGAGAAAGCTCTTAACACTGTCTAAGTTTTGAGATCAATTACAGAATGAATGGGATA
This sequence comes from Proteles cristata cristata, assembly GCA_017311185.1. Classification (NCBI taxonomy): domain Eukaryota; kingdom Metazoa; phylum Chordata; class Mammalia; order Carnivora; family Hyaenidae; genus Proteles; species Proteles cristata. The sequence continues at coordinate 1,742,108 of JAESUZ010000507.1, forward strand.
TTGGGAGAGTAGACCCATTGGACTCATGAATGCTTTATTGGATCTTTCTTCTGCCTATTATTTAAGTCTGAAAATCCTTATAGTTAAAGAGAAATGAAATACAAAAGAAGCAATAATGAAAGAACCAATAACTTCTTTCATGTAAGGTTCTAGATTGAAAGCTCCATTTGCCACTTGAGTCTTAAGTAGCAATTACACGCACAATTCACTTGAACCTAAGTTCCATAGCAGAGAGAGATTTTAACTGCTTCTTCTATGTATAATACACTATAGGAGAGGTTAATATGATTAGTTATCATAAGATCCATTGCAGCAGTTTCACAAATGACTATGAGGCATTGGGCAATTTTCCCAATTATGATACTCACAACTTTCCTTCTCTGCCTTATACAATTTGGGTCTACCAGAAATTCCTCCCACTGGAAGAAGCCAAAGTAATACTAACCCACCTAATCTCTCCTTCTATACTCATAAAACCTGCCAAACTCCCAAACCTGAGACACTTTTTGGGAGACAGAGGTATTCTTCATTCTTCCTAGTAACTCATCTTTTCTTTTTTGGTGAGTCTGGAGAGATTTTGAAAATATGTTTTTGCATTATTTTCTCTCCCTTAAGACAGTAGGAGGGTGCCTGGGTGGCTCAGTCGGTTGAGCATCCGACTTTGGCTCAGGTCATGATCTCACAGTTTGTGGGTTCGTGCCCCGCTTCGGGCTCTGTGCTGACAGCTCAGAGCCTGGAGCCTGCTGTGGATTCTATCTCTCCCTCTCTCTCTGACCCTCCCCTGCTCATGCTCTCTCTCTCTCAGAAAAAAATAAAACTTCAAAATTTAAAAAAAGATAGGAGGAGGAAAAGGAGGAGGAGGAGGAGGAGAAACACAGAAGCTCCAACAACACAGAAGCCATACAACTCTTTGGTACTGTAATAGAAAGGTTTTTGTTTTTTCTTTATGGGTAGTGTCACTCAGTTATGTAAGAAAATCAAGTATGGATTTTGGGGGGAAAATAAACTAGTCTTTTATTCCCATGTCTGGTACAAATTTATGATGTAACTGCAGGAAACACCTTCTTACTTTCCGTTTTCTCATTCCATAAAGTGAAAGAGTTGGATGTAATACTTTCTAAAGTCAATTTTAGTCAACTAAACTAAATGGTACTAGTTATGCTGCTGTTTCTAAGCAAAGAAGTCGTGAGCTTGGCAGCTACTAACTCAGTTGTTGTGTACCTGATAGGTCCTCTAAGAAAGTAGGAGAGGAACGCTGGAACACACTTTTGACTGGCATGACCATTTCGTGGCTACCTGCAGTGGCACGGCCATCACTACTGGGTACCACTACTTATTGGTTTCCCGCCTAGTCCAGTTCTAGTATGAATCTGGGAGGGACAGGGTTATTCCTCACAATCTCCTTCACAAGCTTTATTGCTCACACACAATTAAAATAGCCAGTAGATTCCAAGAGGTAGCCATGTTTTTCTTTCAAATAGAATTAACCTAGGACTCTTACATTAGGCTATCAGTTCTTTCTCTTATTGACGACAGAAAATAAACAAGAGAAAAGAATAGCTTGAAGCGTCCTCTCTCAGGTGTAAAAGGAATTGCTGACATTTTCATTGTGCTAGAAAACTAGAACAGAAGGACACATGGCAGCAGCAGGGAGCTTCTCCAACTATTTTGACAACTTGCTACATTGACAGTTTCTATGAGAGTCCCAGCTGTGACCAAGGTAAATGGGATGGCGTCACTTGAACACTGCAGCTGCCCGCTTGGCAAGCAGAGTTTTGTGTGATCCTTGGGATGACAAAATATATAACATTTCAAAGAGGGGCCACTTAGCTATCAAATCAATCTCTGCAAGTCTTTAATGAGTTGACTGATGAAAACAAAGTCTTAATTCTTCGTTTGGAAGGGCTATGCTCACCAGGTGGCTATGAACTCCTCCTCAGTTTTACCAGAAGCAAAGAGACTAAAACTGAAAGACAGATGTCTGACCAATTAATTAGGTATGTCAGAAGATTTCGTTTTATGCCTTTCCGTAAGTTTATAGTTTTGCAAATCCGTTCAAAGTTAGTGGACAAAGAAGGTGATTTACACCCAACTACTGAAAGATAACAGATCAGAACTGAGAGTTACTCTAGGCTACTTGGGAGAGCATGATAATCTGCAATTATTTGGAAGCTATAAATATTGAGACAAGAGAGGAGACTTTTAATAGGGTATTGCAGAGTACAATAATAAGAATGACATAATGTTTAGAGTGTGGCTAATCAGGGATTATCACATGAGAAATGGAATATTCTCACGACGAAGGCTGCAGAAACCCCGCTCTTAACAAGTGTGCCACCGAATTTAGAAAAATGGAACAAACAATGGACTGAGTAATATAAGAAAAGCAGATTTGTAGTGGTATCATAGCATGTTAATTATTTGTCTATAAACTTTACAAGTAGTGCCTACTGTTGGAAAATACTTGAGTTGTGTCTTCTTAAACTTGTTTCCTAAGAGTCTCTCTTTTTCTGTTGGGATCATAACCAAAGGCATTCTCTTCTCTCAAGCTGTCCCCATGATGGCTACAAGTTGTGCCTCTCCCTTCCCTGAGGCTATGCAACAATAGCTTTTCTCCCACCTTTGTACTTTCGTGGAAAACATTACTTGGCTAATTAGATGGTGAGGGGGTACTGGCAGATAGTGCTTAATATATGATTTTAACAAGGCCTCCCACATACAAAGCCATGGCTTACAAAGCAATGACCTCTGAAAGGAAGCTGTAGACACTGGCAGGTCAGCTGTAACTGGGGCCTTCTTAGCACCTTGCAGGCCAGAAGATGCTCCAGAGGTGACCAGTTCTGCAAGTCATTCTCTGTAAGGACTCAGATTATCAACTAGACTTTTCAATCTCTACTTAGTTTACTGGTTAAATTGACAAAACTAAGAGCTTGTTGTTAAGCACAGGATTCCCCTACTGAGAGAAAGAAATGGTAGGGCAATACATAGCAGTTGTTAGCTAGTATATATATTCAAATTTATCATATGCGCTCTTATCAAATTGTTATATTAATGATGACCCAATTTAAAGCCTAGTTCTGAGGGGAGGTATATGAGATCACTCAAAGTTCATCATTTGTTCCACTAAAAATGGAAAACTGAAAACAGCTTATAATCCCAGGGACAGATATTACAGTGTTCCTGTCCCCTCAACATATATGGATGTGATGATTACAAGTTCAGTTTTTGTAGAAGTTGGCTTATGGCTGGCGGAGGTGATGTTAACTGGAGAAAGTTGATAATAGCAGCTCTTGCCTTTGAGATTTTCTAAGAATAAATTGCCGTATTTGAGGAGTTGTAAAGAGACACTTTCTTTTTTGGATTTAAAGATTCATCAAAGAACAATATGTACACATCGCTACAAGGCAAATAGTAACAGAAGAGTGAACATTATGAACATTGATAAGAAAACTAAATATAATAACAGCAATGGCTAAGGGATGTGGAGTTATAAAAACACAAGAGGCTTTTAGGATTCATCTAAACTTAATAAAACTTTTCCAAGTGCTGCAATAGAGAAATTCTGTACAAAGCCAAGGTTGAATTATTACTGGGGAGATTGACTAGACTATAAGTCAATCTTGAATTCCAGAATTCAAGCTTAACATTTTAGCATCTATTTTACATAATTAAATTTTGTTACCAGAACAGTGCTGGTCAATTTTGAAGAGCTTTCCTAAGGTTTAACAGCATACTAGTGTAAGGAGTAAAAATTGCTTGAGAATCTACATTCTTAGAGAAGACTTCTGCCATAGGTGTAATTTTGGTGTATAAAGTGTTTCAGAGAAGTTTTATCAAAGGGAGAAAATGTGTACTTAAATGTTCCTTACAGGAGAGGAAAGAGAAGGAACATTGCATTTACGACTCATCTCCATGATGCTGCTGTAGTTTCTGGAGGAAGAAACTTTTCCTCTGAATGAGGACATTGGTCCCTCTCTGGGAACTGGTTGACTGGGACCAAAAAGGTAAAACTTCTGTCTTCTTCTTCTTCTTCTTTCTCTTTTGTTTTTTAAATATTAGACGTCTATGAGACCTAGACTTTAGAAAGAGTATTTTTCCTTGGACCCTGTATTAATTTGCTTGGTTGTCATAACAAAATACCACAGACAGGGTGTCTTATGCAATGTACATTTATTTTCTTACAGTTCTGGGGCTAGAAGTCCAAGGTCAACATGTTGGTAGGTTTCTCCTGAGGTTGGTTTCCCCTGAGGTCTCTCTCTCTTTGGTTTGCAGATGGATCTGTTCTTGCTGTGCCCTCACGTGATCTTTGCTTTGTGACTAAGCACTCCTGATGTCTGTGCTGTCCTAATCTCCTCCTCTTATAAGGATACCAGTCAGACTGGATGAAGGCCAAGTGTAATAGCCATATTGTAACTTAATGACCTCTTAAAGGCCCTATCTCTAAGTAGGCACATTCTGTGGTAGTAGGGTTCAACACAGGAATTTTGGGAAGTGTAACTTAGCCCATAATGGACACTTTGTTTAGTAACAAAGGGAAAAATCCTCATGATTTTATGCATAGGTATATGGAGTTTGGACTTCTGATATATGTCATATTCAGAAGTACAGTTAAGACCTTCTGCCAACATATTTAGGAAAAATGAGCTGTTGGCTTTTCTCTTTTTCTTTCTCATATTGGATTTACTTTGTCTCTCCTAAATTCCCTGCAACATATAACAGTATTTACCCTCACAAAATATTTGAGTAGTAAACTCTCCCAGACCTAGAGATTCAAATAATTCTGATAGACCTTTTACTTTTTTTATATAAAAATGTAGCTTTAATGTAGTATTATAGTCCATTATAAAATGGAGATAAATAGTTTTCGCTTGTTTGAGAAATAAAGGCATTATGAGGCCGAAAACTAGGGATAGAATAGTGAAAGAGGGAGACGAAATACTAGAAACTCAGGCACTCATCCTGGGGAGGGAGGGGTATAGCTACTATATGCCCAGGGCTCTGGTGGTGGGCCTAGAAAAAGTCCATCTTGGGAAATCTGACAACATTTGTTCTCACCGGTGTCTAATGATGAATATCTGCATGGGCAGACCGTGGTTCAAGTGTTATTTACAGTTAACAGGAATTAGCATGTAGATTTATTTTTTTTTTTGTCTGCCCTATTCTCAAGTCAATAAAGTATGTCCTGTGGAAGAGGTTAGGGTAATTTGATACTACAAATGTGTAGGGCTACTGCCCTTGGATATATGGTCAACACTCTGAGGTTGCACCCAGAGTGCTGTGGGTCACCAGGTGAGTCATTTTCTTAGGTGGAGGCAGAAAAATGGAGAAAAGAAATAGCCCAGTTTTGAGCTATAGTATGTGATTAAAGAATATAACTTCCCAGAAATGTCATTAGGGTGACTCCACGGACATTAAAATTTAGTGTGGAGGGCACCTGGGTGGTTCAGTTGGTTAAGTGTCTGACTTTGGTTCAGGTCATGATTTTGTGGTTCATGGGTTCAAGCCCCATGTTGGAGTCTGTGCTGACAGCTCAGAGCCTGGAGTCTGCTTCAGATTCTGTGTTTCCCTCTCTCTCTTCTTGTGCTCTGTCTCTGTCTCTCTCCCTCTCAAAAATAAATAAACATTAAAAAATAAATAAAATTTAGTGTGGAGCTAGAGGAAATTAGGATGTTGTAGGATATTGTACTGCTTAGTAAAGTGTCCTGGACAAAATCAGTGAATATTATTCTTCGATCTTAATTACACTCAATGTATACTTCAGTTGTCTGAGGAAGGAGAGAGGACAGTAGAACAAACCAAGTATGTGTGTGTGTGTGTTTGTGTGATATCTTACCTTCCACCTACTTCACCATCTTCTTATACTTAGAAGTTGAGTTCAGAGTTCGATGACTTTGAAGCACTCCCAGCAGCCAACTAGTCACTGTTAGAAGGAGGCTCCCAGTCCTGAAATAGAAGGTAGCTGTTTCTGGCATTTCATTTTGGCATCGTATAACCGAGAGGCAGGTTCATTATGAGCCAAGCTTTAGCTATTGCTGAATGGAATCCTCTAATGTATTATCTTAATATTAACTAAGTTCTCTGATGACTTATAATTCTTGCTAATATCAAATCTGAGATGGAAAAGTGCCATAAAATGCAGGTAAATTCAGTGATAACAGTTTCGGTGACATTTGGATGCCACTAACAACATGTGGAATCTTGATTTCAGTATTTATTTTTCTCCAAAAGAATGCTTCCACATGTATAACCTTTGATTAAATATTTCTTATTGGAGGAAAGCTTCAAAGAAAAAAAAAATAAAAAAGAAGAAGAAAAGAAAAGAAAGGAAATCATGGATTTGCTCATGTCAACCAGCTGAAGTGGTCCTTAAGGCTAGCAGCTCTGGAAGCCCCCTGACTCTCAGCCTGCACTAGGTAAATGGTAGCTGGAATGCTTTACACCAAAAGGTGCATTTCCCAAAATATTGACTCTACCAGTGCTTCTGATAAGAAAAATTATCCCAGTCTACTCCAAAACAGGGCCTGCCAACGCAGAGAATGAAACTACTTTTTCTGAGCACAAGCTGAGAACTATTAACTTATCTTGGAAGGTGATGAGAAGGCATAGATGGAAGAGGATATGAAGGAGTAAGACACATGGCGAGAAGGTACGGAGGAAGTACTTCTGGCTTGTACAATCCAAGGGGGCTCCATTTAATGTCTGTGTGAATGCCACGGTCTGGGGCACAGCTCCATGAAATAATACACATGAATGGTCCTCCTGGAGGTATCTATTAAAGTGTCCTGGCAATATGAGGCTCTGAGTGGAAAATAATTTTTCCACAATATGTACACATGTACATTCTTGAGGAAATGCATATATTTTCCATTAGGGTTTATTAGATGTGAAAAGATTTGTCCCATGGAATGTGCTATGCCTCTAGCTGTTTTTCTTTCTCTTGTCTATAATTTAAACAAAAATAGTCATGCTTGAAAAGTAACCTCCGGGGAATTCCTTTCTCAAAATTATATAATGTTTCAGGAACAAAGAGATATCTCTAGTAGTGGAACAAGGCAGAACCCTCCTGTTTTCATTTATCACAACTATCATTTTTTTTTTACAAATAGTTTATTGTCAAATTAGTTTCCCCATAACACCCAGTGCTCATCCCCACAAGTTACCACAACTGTCCTTATGTTCTGTTGCTCTACACCTGAAAAATACAGACAAAAATAAGTAAAGATTCACTGAAAGAGAACTTTGTGTTAAAGATTCAATCAGTAAGCAAATATTTATTGTCTATATCGTATGAAACTCAATATAATAATTTATTTTTCAGTTTTCTTCTAAGTATAGAATTTTTACTTGATAACGAGAAGGAATCTAGTTAATATACAGGCCAAAAGCAACAAGAATTGATCATAAGGAGATATAGGCATAGAGAGATCAATAGGTTAAATGTAGCTCTCAAATATCTCAGTAGAAACAAGTTGATTTTTCATAAAATTTGTTATTGAAAAAAGTCATACACATAAAGTATGGCAGGGATTGATAACCATCTTCATTCTCTCTCCCCCCCCACCTGGAGCAGGATTGTACATAGGAAGGAAAATTAGATGTGAGTGTTGGATGCTTGTGTTGTTTGGAAATCAAGAAAGGATTTGAAATTTTACTTGCAAGTTATGGACTGAGAGAGCCTGTAGGAGGTAGGATAGTAAGGTGCCATAGCTACATACTTCTGTAAAATAAACAACCACAAAATTTAGTGGGCTTAAAACAACCATTGTATTGTATCTCATGTCTGTGTCAGGAATTTAAGCATGCTTAGTTGGCTGAGTGTTCTATTTTTTTAAAATATACTTTATTGTCAAGTTGGTTTCCATATAACACCCAGTGCTCATCCCAACAAGCGCCCTCCTCCAGGCCCATCACCCATTACCCCCTCTCCCCCACCCCCATTGATCCTCAGTTTTTTCTCAGTTATTTAAGAGTCTCTTATGGTTTGCTTCCATCCCTATCCTGAACTATTTTTTCCCCTCCCCCTCCCCTATGGTCCACATGGTTAAGTTTCTCCTGTTCCACATATGAGTGAAAACATATGGTATCTGTCTTCCTCTGCCTGACTTTTTTCTGAGTGTTCTATTTTATACACATCTATTTATGGAGATTGCTCATTAGTATTCGACTGGCAAATGGGCTAGACTGGAGGTCCCAATATAGTTTAATTCACATGTCCTGAACCTTGGTAGGGAGACTGAAAGCAGGGCTCAGCTGGGATGGTTTTCCAGAGCATGGCCTCTCCAACATGGTGGACTCAGAGAAATTAGTCTAGCTTTGTACATGATGGCACAAGGCTTTCAGAGACAATATTTCAAAAAAGATAGGAAACTGAACAGCTATCTATACCTTGGCCTCAGTAATATCATCCTTTTACTTCCATTGCATTCTTGTGGTCCAGCTAGCCATTAAGACCAAGGCAGATTAAAGGAGAAGAGATTTAGAATGTACTTCTCCATGAAAGAAATGCCAAAAAATTTACCACTATCTTTAATCTGTCACAAACTGCTACCCATAAACACGATTAATTCAGTAAGGGTAGGAGATTGGAGCCTTAGATGTCTTTTAAAACATTAGCCACTTTCTCCACCCACCCCTTCCATCTTTTATTTTCAGAAGTATTATTTCCATAGCTTATGAAAGAGGATTTTGATCAATCTAACTGGCAACTGTGTTGATTACCCATTTTTCCCTATACTCATTAAATGGTAATGGTAACCCGTAACCCAACAGCACCACTGAGAGGTCTGCTTTAGAAATAGACTTACCCTCAGTTTCAGCAATAGATCTTTGAATAGCTTGGAGAGATCAGAGCTGTGATCTGAAATTTAAGAAGCATACTTCTGCAAAGTTTAGTTGTGATATATTTGAGACTCGGCGGGGGTGCTGTTAAAGTGCCCTGTAGTCACTAAAAGGATAGTCAAATTTTTGGAAACTTGGCAGAACTGATGATATGACTATGTGGAAGTTTATATGATGAATAATGAGATAAAGTTTTTTAACATAAAGGTTATAAAAAGAAGAACCAATGATTATATATAAGGTTATTTGTATCTTGAAATGAGGTGGGAAGAAGAGAGGGAAAGACAAATGCAGAGATACAGAGGTTGAGACATGACATACAGAAAGTTGTGCATATAGGGTAATGCAGCTGCCTCAAATCTTCTTTGGAATGAGATGCGATATAATACTGATGCATAAAAATAAATGGTTTAACTCAGAAAGACACAGGTAGACCTAGAAAATGTAGACCAAGAAGAACAGAGGCAAACTCATTAAAGACACTCACATAGAGAGTCCTCCACCCCATCCATCCATCCATCCATCCAAACCCTATGTATGAACGCCAGACTTATTTACTTTAGGCACTTTTTGGGATGAAATGGACTTAAGTGACTAATGAAGGGCTGAAAGTATCCCATGAAGGGAGGCATGCCAAGGCTTCATAGGGACTCAGAAACTCAGATGAAAATGCATTGAGACACATCTCACAGACAGATACACCTGCATCATTCTTCTATAGATAGACTGACCCTGGAGTTTTCAAGAATTTTTCCATTAAAGTCATTTAAAGATATGCTTCATTTTAGTATTATGTGAAAAGAATAAGCTTTATTAAACTCATAATAAACTATGTTAAACTCATCAGAGGGTGGATTTTGGCTCCAGAACTGGAGAGTCCTTACTTCTGCCTTACTTTTAGTAATAACATAATGTGTATTACCATTAGCTTACAATTACTTGAGTAGTTTAATATACCTTAAAATTGCCAGAGTAGTTATTAAGGTCCTATTTCAATAAGCTATTAGTGATTATATAAGTAATAAGACTTTCACATCATGTAGTTTCTTACATTTAATAGAGCAGATATTTTTAGTGGTGGGAGATAAGAGAAAGAAGGAATCTTTCTATTAGTATAGTCAATTTCATGTTTTTTGAAATTATACATCAGTAAGGACTGATTTTAAATATCATTTTTTTTCTTTAAAGTAAATTTTAACTAAAATCCCGTTTTTACTCCTAAATTTTAAAATGTTAACATTCTTTTTAACATTAAAAAACCCTGCTAATATACATCCTGCTTCATTTCTAAAGTTCATGGCAACTTCAAACATGAGAACTGATTGATCTCTAGGATGTAGGTGACATGCTGATATAGATCATGTATCCTGTTTATTGAGAAAAATAATCTTACTTTTTGTGGATAGAAAAGACTGCATATGTCTTCTGAGGAGACAAACTTAAAAATGCTTTTAAGTTAACAAAATAAAAATTTGAAATGTAAAATTCTCAGGTCTCTAAAAAAAGTATCTTTTTAAGGTAAATGTCAAAAATATCAATTGAGATCTAAGCTGATTTTGTTAAAGCATTGCAGATTATTGGAACTATACTTTTTGAGCTCTATTTTTCAACTTGTTACTAGATGACACATTGTCGAATAATAAAATACCAAGGAATTAGAAGACATGAGATATATTATTGGTGGTAAAAACGTAACTGAATTGTAACGTACAACCAAAGGTCTAAAATTTATTCTTTACTTATGAGCTAAAATTGTATGATGTGCGAAGGTACCTGTGGTAAGCAGCTCCCAAGATGGCTTTCAATAGAGTCTTACCTCTTGGCTTTCATGCCCTTGTGTACACTTCTCCTACAGCGAATAGAAATGTCTGGTATCACTAATAGGAAATTGTAAATTGGATGGAGTATGGCTTTCTAAGCTGTTTCATCAATAGGTTCTAGCTCCTATTTTATTCTCTTGGCTCATGAGTTCCGGTGGTACACCAGCTGTCATGTCATGAGGATACTAAAATAGCTCTGTGAAAGAAAGATCCTTCTGACAAGGAACTGAAATCTGGCAGCAGCCATGTGAGCGAGCTTGGGAGCAGATCCTCTGGCCCTGGTCAAGCCTTCAAATGACTGTAGCCCCCTGCAACATCTTGATGCAACCTCGTGAAGTGCCATGTGCCAGAATAAACTAGGCCTGCCACTCTGGAATTCATGACCCAAAGAAACTATATGACATGTATGAAGTTGTACATGTGTGTGGGTTTTGTTGCTAAGTTTTGGACTAATTTCTTATACTGTGTTTGAGAACTGATATACTATAATACTAATTGTTATAGGCCAAAATCGAACACTTAACGATCACTCAGCATTGTCAAAAATCACTTTATTAATTCTGGATCTCAGATTCAGAATTATATATATATATATATATATATATATATATAATATATATTATACTTTATATATATATATAAAGTATAATAATATAATTAGATGATCTCTAGGATCCCTTTTATAAATAATATTTATGAATCTTTCTGAGTATAAGACTGTGAATGTTGAGTTAATCAAGTCCTACTAGATGACTTGAATATTGAAGGAGGACTTTTTTGCTTAATCATTATAAGCTCTTTTCATTTTATATTTGAAATTACTCAAAAGAGAAGCAAATATTTTAAAAAGTCGATGTAGTCAGCGAGCTAACTCATGCTGGAATCATTCTAAATTGGCAAGTATGTTGTGGAAGATAAATTGTATAATATATAAGGCATATTAATAAAAAGTAAGGGGAAAATGAGTTAATATGAGTTTTAGTACTGGATGAACATTTGAATCACCTGGAGAGGTTTTTTTTTAAAGTGTATTGATGCTGGGGTCCCTTTAGATCAATTAAATTAGTGTTTCTGGTAATGAAATGAGATCAGAAGAATTTCTGTATATTCCATAGATAATTCAAATTTATAGCCAATATTAAAACTGCTGACACTTAGGTGCAGTTGTTAGTTACCAGATTGAAGAAAATTTAGAGTGGGCCCACTGTGGATGGAGAATAAGGACATTCCAACTCTGCTGGAGACTTCCCCATTAGAAAAAGAACCACTGGCCCTGATCACTCAGAGCTCATTAGCAGAAGGCTGTTCAACTGTCTATACCTGGATAAGTCAAATAGCTAATTAAGGTCCTCTCAGCAAGAATGGAAAAGAAAGCCTGAGGGGTTAGTATTCACCTGGATTATATAGTTATGAGTTAAGGATTATAAATTAAATTGAGAAAATGTCAGAAGATGAGTATATCAAAGTATATATAATCTGTGTAAGTAGGTGATATAGCATAGCCTAAGTATTGGGATATTTATTATTAAAATAAAATATTTGATTACCTCCTATGGAATGGTTTGGAAACTCCTCTTTTTTTATGAGTTTATTTTTTAATCACAACAATAAAAATAAAGGTCAGCATTTTAGAAATGATGGTCCTCACTATCTCTAAAGACAACAGTGCCATCTGGCCATCGTCGGTAATATGTAGGCATAAAATCTTAACAACTTTCCAAATACCATTAGAGTAATTACTTTGCATAGTAAAAACAAAGCAAAACACCATTTAAAAATTAAAAGACTAATGAGAAGTTGGAAAAATTTCATGACGTGAAAAATAGCACATAAATCAAAAGGAAAATAGAGTATACCAATAAAAATATGGGCAAATAACATGAGCTGACAACTGAGAAAAGAAGAAATACAAATGGTCAACAAAAACTTGATATATTCAACCTCATAAGTAAATGAACACTTGGCATCTGTAGGATTAGCAATCTTTTTTAGTGACAATGTTAATGATATCTGTCACTTCCATCCACATGGGGAGTCAATAAGCATTTTAATTAGAGAACAGTTTAGTGTTCTATATTCAGATTCCACACGTGAAAATATGTGAAAATTTATATTTAAACTATAATTGGAAAAATGTAACTATAACTATCTTCAAGGAAGTTTATTTCATCATTGTTAAAATACACGCAATTTGAAATTCTTCAAGTGACATTAAAAAGAGGACTGATATTATATTATAGCATATCTCTAAGACAGGTATGAAAGTGTAGCACATCTATGAAATGAAATAATATTTGGCTATTAATAATACTGTTGTCAGGGAGTATTGATTGAACTTATTATTAAAGGAGAAAATTTTAAGTTAAATTCAAATCACGAATAGTGAGAAACTCAGTATAGGGAGAGACAATCAACCTCTTCATCAAAGGAAGCTTCCCCCAGATGAGAAGCCAAACTACACTTCTGCAGCCAATAGCCCAGAACAGGGAGGGCTTGATCAATGACTGCCAGATTCTCTCTTTTTTACCTCCATCTCCAATTCTGAACCATCCAGAGAAAGCAAATCATGTTCCTCTAACCAATCACGTAACATGCCCTCCCTCTAGTTAGCCCACAGAAGGGGTTTTTAGAAGTCCCTCATCTTCCTCAGATGGAGTCATCAAGTCCTCATCCCGCAGGAGACCACATCTGAAACTTTCTCTTTGCCACTACAAGACATTCTACACCCCCATCTCTGCCTTTGAGTCTCTGTCAAATGCAAGTGATGGTGATTGAATCCCTTGCTACTGCAAGCTCTGAATAAACAACTTCTGTTTGGTCTCATTTAGGTAGTCTTCGATTATTTCCACACTAGCATATTAGTATGTAAATTTTGTGAGTGTTTATGTGAGCAAGATTTGTTTCTTAGTGTATGCCTGAGGAAATTTCTGAAAGCCAGTCACTAAGATATTAAATTCAGTTATGTTTGGGAGGTAGGATGTAGGGTGATTTTTACTTCATAGTATTTTGCATTTGAATTTTTTAATGAGTACACACAATTTATGTAAATGGAAATAAGGCCATTGTAAGTCTATAAAGCAGTTTATTATTATGTTTAGTATTATGAAAATAAAAATTTCCATATACATAAGGCATATATACTTCTATATGTGATATGTATGATGGGGCTTAGTGTATTGGACTTTCCACCATTCTTTTTTTAATTAAAAAATTTATATTTTGTTATTATTTTTAGTCACTTAAAGAAAAAACTTCCCATATTGGGTATTTGGAAAAGTTCATTCTGGTAGATATTCTTTAAATATGAAAAGTACACTGAGTTGAGAAATAGATTTTTAATTATAAAAATGATTAATGAGTGTTAACCATAAGGGGACTCCCTGATTCAATAGTCTCCATTATCCAGGCATAAATCAAATAACTATTATGATTCCAACTCTAGAAAGAATTCTCCCTAGATTAATAAATATAAATTTTTATGGTCATCAATTTCCCCAGATGTTTCTTTAACCAAGGCCAGAAAGATTAGATTTTTGAATGGAGCATTGCTCATTTCTGTCAACATTTGATTATTTATCCCTCTAAATTAAACAAAACCCTGGATATGACAAAGACTAACCTTTGAATATATCTGCAAACCTAACTTATACAGCTGATGGGAAAAAGGAAGTGCAAATATAATATAGTGCCAACTTCTCTTAGCTGAGCACAATGCTGTTTTTAACTAACGATGTTATGGAGCCAGTCACAGGAAGAGATAAGCTTCATCCATTTTAAGACATTTTAAGGTTTCTGCTCTGCATCTAGTCTACCCTTCTTCATTTCCTGGTGTGACTCCTGACTTTTCATCCATAGCAAGTGAGATAGTGATCAGGGACAGGCTAGTCACCTGGGAGAGACAAGCAGTCATCAAGCACATGAAACCTTTGTCTCTTTCGTGCCTTGTTTTTTCATGTCATACTATTGTTGTGAGGACTAAGTAAATATATATAGATAAATAAAGGGTAGGGCCAATCAACTAAGATTCGTCACATGTATCATATATAGAAATATTTATGCTTTATATATATGGAGTTCTTCATTTTCATAATACCACACTTAATAATAAACTGCTTTATAGACTTACAATGGCCTTATTTCTACTTGCATAAATTGTGTGTACTGATTAAAAAATTCAAATGCAAAATACTCTGAAGTAAAAATCACCCTATATCCTACTTCCCAGACACAACTGGATTTAATATCTTAGGGACTGGCTTTCAGAAATTTCCCCAGGCATATATTCAGAGGCAAATATAAAAAGTTTAGAAGGCAGGCTTGCTTTAGCCAAGCATCACATGCATGATAGTTACTACTACTATTTCATGTTCCAAATTGTTCTGCAATCAACTCTGATATGTTTAAACCATAACCAGTATGTTCTCTTTTACCAGCTTGGAGTATGCAACAAGAGCTTATTTCCTTTATTGTTAAAAGTACAAGCAATTTTTAATACCAGAGGGCTTCCCGCTGCCCAAATCTCCAATATCCACCAGGTTTGTCTACTCTGGTCCAAGAATCAGTCTTCTTTGTGGCTGGAGAGCAGAGAGACTCAGCGAGCCAGCTCATCCACTGTCTGCAAATGCTGACCTTAGGAAAGTTCCCGAGCCTGCTTTCAGACCCATAACCAGGCCTTGGGGTCAGGAGGGTTCAAGGGCCCATCTGCCTCAGGGATTGTCTACGGTACCTGAGGGGATCATGGAGAAAAAATCTCCATTGCCACACCACCGCAAAGACAAAGGCTTACCTTTTGTCCCTATACTTACGAGATGTCACTCTAACAGCCCTTCCCATAACAGTCATGTGCTCCCACAGAAAAATGAAAACTCTAATATTGGAGACCCAAAGCAGGGAGTAAATTTTAAATAGCAGCACTAAGGCTTAAAATAAATAAATTGATGATAGAAAAATAAATAAACAAAGTGACGATAAAGCAATATGTAAGACACCCACCCCCCTACCCCCAGAAAAAAACCATTATCTGAGACACAAATTCCCATTGAGGAAGCTGTTACATATGTATCTTGGCTGATTTAAAAAAAAATTAAATAAGTCTCATCCTCTCTCAGTGTGCTTTCTTAAAATATATCCAATACATATCTGTAAGTCTGGTGAGAAACTTTATGTATATTTATGCTTTTTGGCAGAAAAGGAATTGTTTCCAAATTGAATGTGTCCTGAAGATGTGTTATGCACTATTAGGAATGATTTGTTACTTCCTCTACCATTGAATTTTCAGATGCACCCATGTCCTCAGTACCGTTACCTCAACCCCACAGTAGCGTTGTGGAATTATTCACTTTACCTATTTTGGAACACTTCACTCATTTCCTTAAGGATTTTACCCTTCCGAAGAATAGATCCTCACTCATATTTTCTTTGCATCCTTCTCAGCTCCTTGAACGGTGTTTATCATTTAATGAGGTTAATTAATTTAAATTATTCAGTTTCTGATTTTAGTGTGGGTTACACAGTCACAGTTGTGCCCTTACAAAACATATGTTAATAGCTGTTTCTATTGGTAAAATGATGCCCCAAACTGCACTGGACACACAGCTCTACTTCCAAATTGGCAAGCATATCTAGACAATTACAGCAAGTTCAGTGTAAGCACCCCGAGAGGTACCTGAAGTTCAACTTTACTAAGTTGATCTGGTCTTAGTGTTTTCTCTTCAGAATGGTGTGCTAATGCCTGAATGCACATCACAGAACCTGAGCTCAGTTCTCAAATCTGAAAATGCTTTCTTCCCTTATTCCTTCCTCCAGTAACGTTGTCATATATCCAACAAAGGACTTTCCTTCTTAGTGTGGGGTTATTCTTAGGGGCAGCTGAAGGGAAGCGACTGGCCGAAGATCTGCCCCATCCCTTCTGTCCCTGATGAGTCCTCCTCTGCATGCTAGAGGTGAAGGGGAGGACTTCCAATCTGTATTAATCCTCCTGGCTTGCCTTAGGATAAGGGGGTAGGAATGGAAGACATGTTACCTTAAGAGCCAGAGTAATAGGAAAGATACGTGAAGACAGGCTCAGACTTTCTAAATGTTACTTATTTTAAACCAATTCTTGCTTTCCTCTTCTTCAATAGCTCTCAGATAGTCATTGAAGATATAGGCTGAGAAGGTTGTAAAGTCTTTCCATCCCTTTCCTAGTGAGAAAGCAGGCCCCCTTTTGTGCTGGCCTGTGTGGGTCTCAGTTACATTAGATTGTAACTAATGAGTTAGTTTACAATCGAAGCTTGTCTTTCTTCACTTTGTTATCTATTCTCTAGATGAAGATAACCCTTGGCTAATAATATGAGTGAGTCTTTAAATGAATTGATCTTGTGTTGAACATTTATATAACTGAAACAATTACCATTAAAGAGTTCAGCAAAGGGCCATGGAGACCTGGCTTTGGCAAGTTCTTTGATGCCACTTCAGGATGATGGGGAAAGAAAAAACAACCAAAACAGAAACAAAGTGTTCATATGGCTGCACATTACCAATGAGAGGAAAAAAAATACACGACCTACCAGACATGACAGCAGACACTCCCTATAGTGGTATATGGTATCTTCCTGAATGTATCCTTTCTGTTAAAGTACAGCAAAACGTGGGTTATATTTTGAGACTAGGTGGTTTGGTCATCACTTTTGTATTGGGCATCGAGGAAAGACAATTTGCATTGTTGAGAGGAGAGTTCCTCAAACCAGACTGCAATAGTAGGACTTAACTTCTAAGCCACTCTGAGTGGGAAGAGACACCCGATGAAAATTGCTTTGACCCTTAATAGAGGACAGGCTGGGGTAGGGATCAGTGAGCTTCTGTGGCATATCCAGTGATGGAATTGAAATGCTCTAGACCTCAAAGAAGTGAAAGAGCACAAAGATAACTAAAAAGAAGACTAAAATAGCTTTCTGAAAATGTAAAACAATAAAACCATTAACATATTATAAATACCCACTTGTTTTCATTGCATATTTCATTACTGGGCACTTATTTCATACAGATGTCAAACCTAAAGTTATTATTTTTGTAGATATAGATGGGGGTAGATTATCTTCATTTCTTTTTAAGCTAAGGTCATTACTTATTTATTTATTTGTTTATTTATTTGAGGAACATACTCTTAAGATTAAAAAAAAATTTAATCTTTATGTATATTTGAGAGAGAGAGACAGTGTGTGAGCAGGGGAGGGACAGAGAGAAAGGGAGACACAGAATCCGAAGCAGGTTCCAGGCTCTGAGCTGTCAGCACAAAGCCTGATGCAGGGCTTGAACTCACGGACTGTGAGATCATGACCTGAGTTGAAGTCAGAGGTCCAACCAACTGAGCCACGCAGGCATCCCTATATTCTAAAGATTTTTGGATATCAGGATAGATGCGTATAAGTATAAAGCAAATGAAAATGCTTTAAAATTTTACATTATTCAACCTCTGAGATATTATATTATCTTGTCACCTTTCTAGGTAGATGAAAGGAAAAATGTTTTCTAAAGTTTCCTCTACTAAAATACCTCAAAAGGATCCCATCGAATACTTCTGAAGTGTTAAGATGTATTGCATGATCTCTGGCAGACACATTCCTGAGACCCTTTACAACCTGCCTTACTCCAGGTTGTGACTTTTGTTATAGTGGCTCGGGGTTTGCTGTTGACCTGTTTCTTCAGGTAACTCACTGCTCAGATGGTCCACGGGCCAAATCTATTCACTTTGTTAATTCCCAGATAGATGTGGTAAACAGGTACATTATATCAAAATGACAGTAGATCTCTCATGGGCTATATGTTGCTGATATAGATGTTTTCTGTTTTAAAAGCTAATATGAGAGCTTTTATGAGAGGCACATGACCCACATATCAATTCAACATGCATTTGGGGTAAATGTCTTTTAATTATCAGTGAAAGAATATTTGTAAGATAAATTGAAAACATTTTACTTTGGAAAAAATTTCCTGAGTTGTATCAAAAATTGATCAGGAAAAAAACGGTAACAAACAAGTCAAAGCAAAGCTAGCAAGATTTTTATAATGTCAAGTCTAAAAATAAAGCACGGATTGAATTAAAAATTGTTGACAAAATATTATTTGTTCTAGTATGAGTCAACAGCCATGTGGGAAAAATAAGGCAACTTCTCAAATGAGAACTTTCACATCAAAGTTAGAGCTAACTTATCCCTCATTAACAAAAACAGAGCTAAAACAGGAACGGTCGACTTTAGCTCAGGTCATGATCTCACAGTTCCTGGGTTCAAACCCCGAGCCACGCTCTGTGCTAACAACTCAGAGCCTGGAATCTATTTCGGATTCTGTCTCCCTCTCTCTCTGCCCTTTCCCCATTTGCACTCCATTTCTCTCTCTCTCTTAAAAATAAATAAATATTTAAAAAATTAGATAGTTTTTGCAAACAATACTGCTGAGGAATCTAATATGTCAGTGCTACAGAAGAGCAAAAATACCCAGCATTTGACAGTCCCAGCCTGGATTCACTTAGGCAAGCATAAAAAGCACATCTCCTCTGTGACTCTCCTCTCATCGATGCAGCAGACCTTCACCTCAGTGTATAAACAAATCCACGCATTTTCTTTCCTATATAACAACTTAATCCTATTTTAATCTTCCATTTCACCAGGAGTAACAGGATTTTACTATCAATTAGTGTCTTTCCCCTATCGTATATGTATAGTTTATCCTGAGCTGTGTCTGATCTCTGGGAGCCTATGCATTAGTCAGGGTTCCTCAAAGAAACAGAACCAGGGACACCTGGGTGACTCAGTCAGTTGACTGTCCAACTCTTGATTTTGGTTCAGGTCATGATCCCAGGATTGAGGGATCGAGCACCAATTTGAGCTGTGCATGGAGCCTGCCTGAGATGCTATCTCTCTCTCTCTCTCTCCTTTTGCCCCGTCCCTCACTCACAATCTCTCTCTCTCAAACAAAACAAAACAAAATAAAAGAAAAATCCATAACTAATAGGACAATAGGATGTGTGTGTGTGTGAGTGTGTGTGTGTGTACATATATATATATATATATGTATGTATGTATCTATCTCTATACATAGATGTTTATTTTTGGAAATTGGCTTATATGATTATGGAAGTGCAAGTTCAAAATCTGCAGAGTAGGCTGGCAGGATGGAGACTCAAGACACAGTATAGTTTGCATCTTGAAAAAAGTCTGTTGGCAGAATTCCCTTTCTTCTGAGAACTTTAGTCTTTTTCTTTTAAGGCCTTCAACTGATTTGAAGGAGGCCCACCCACATTATGGAAGATAATCTGCTTTGCCCAAAGTCTCCTTACTTAAATGTTAATTTCATCTAAAACACACCTTCAGGGAAATGTCTAGAATACTGTTTAAGGAAATATCCTGGTACTGTGACCCAGCCAAGCTGACACATAAAAGTCACCACCACAGTTTATTTAGTACCATTGTGGTAGGGAGGTGGAAAGGAAGGATGACCTCATCTTTGATGTCATCAGTCCATGACTGGGACAGCCACGGTCATTGTCCTCATGGCTCTGCTTTTCCGGACCTTTTAAGAGCGTGGTCTGGGGGCGCCTGGGTGGCTTAGTCGGTTAAGCGTCCGACTTTCGCTTGGGTCATGATCTCACGGTTTGTGGGTTCGAGCCCTGCGTCGGGCTGTGTGCTGACTGCCAGTTCAGAGCCTGGAGCCTGTTTCAGTCTGTGACTCCCTCTCTCTATGACCCTCCCTGCTCATGCTGTGTCTCTCTCTCTCCTAAAATAAATAAAACATTAAAAAAAAAAAAAGAGCGTGGTCTGGTGTGCTTCTGTTGGTACAGGAAAAATCTACTTCCTTACTTTCGAGTGAGAGAGAATCTGCACAAAACTCTCTGCCGCGTCGTCTGCTGAGACATGAGGAGGTCGCTCCCTGACTGAGCCTGTGTTTCTGGAAGCTATGACACAGGGAGCCTGTGAACCTGATGAACTCATCGCCCTTAGCTGCTCTACCCTTTCTGAGTTTCTCGACAGCCCTATCCCTGACTGCCCACTCGGGCTTTCCCTGCCTGGGTCTGGATCATTCTTTCACATTTGTGTCTGAATCCTCTTTACTGCCACAGCATTTGGGCTTTTTGAACCTCAAAGCTATACATTAACAGGGATTTCTTTTTGTTATTGTTGCTGCTGCTGTTTTGTTCTGTTTTTATTTTCTCAAAGTTGCCCCTCCTTTGGCTATTTGCTTCAGTAGTGACAAGAGTAAAGGGGAAGAAAAGGATAAAATATGCTTTTAATTTATTTATGACACAAATCTGACGTACCGTCTTAGAGGGTATGTGAGCTATCAGGGAGATCAGTGCCGTCTATTAAAAAATTACTTCCTTGGGTGATTTCTAGCTTCTTGAAAGCTCCCTTGATATTACTAACGCTTAATTTATAATCCTTTTTATAAAGTTTCTTGAACTCCCACACCTCGGTAAGGACCGAATCTTTCTAATATTGTTTAAAATTGCAACTTGCACTTGGCTGCCTCATGCTTGAAGACCTCCAAGGTCCCAGAACGTTCAATTAGAAGCAAATGCAGAGATTTTTTTAGGTGTCCACCAGATGGCACTGTTGACCAGAGAAATGTGACTAACTTGCTTCAGCTCTGAAACAAACCAGTGTTAATATTGATTTAATTCCAAAAATAGAAGGGGGGAAATGTCAGAAAAAAGAAACAAGTACATCGAGGATGCAAGCCCATCTTAGGCCAATAGTTACAACTCTTCACTTAGGCAAGATGTAACAACTCTGCCCTCAGAACCACGGAGCCATCATCCTTGAGGTGTTTTTACATTTCATTCGCACTGGACTCCACAAAGCTCTGGTAGGTAGACCAGGCAGGTGCTTCTCTTAAGTCTATTCGGTGGCTAGACCATTGGAAGCTTGGGCCCCGGGCTCCACCTGAGGCTTTGTGATCAGAACATCTGTGTCCTCGATCAAGGTATTTAATCAATCTGGCCTTCAATGCCTTTAGCTATAAAATAAGAATGTGAATTTGGTGAACCTCTCACTTTGCAAATATAGTCCTTGCCTCACAGGTAAATTTCAGAGATATGCCTTTCTCAAGGTCACAATATCTTAAGAGTCTGTACTAGAACTCAAGTCCTCTCTACTCCTCAATGCAGGCCAGCGTCCACTAAGATGTGAAGCTTTTCCGCTGTTTCGAGTCAACAAAAAATATAAGTATATGTATACTTACATTTATTTAAATAGATATTTACATAACATTTAAAAATATTTTAAATATTATATATATTTATGTTTGGGGAAAAAATGGCTCAGTTTTTTTAATGGATTGTTCTAGAAATCAAAATATAATGTGCATACAGATATATTTATGAATAATAAAGTGAATACACGTTTACTCAGCACTCAGCTTGACAAAATAGGACACCTTTTCTACCTTATTACACAAAGAAGTCTAGTCCTTCCCTCTCTATATAAAATCATATCAAGACTTAATTTTACTTCCCTCCTCACCAAATAAAAAGAGTTTTTCAACTAACAAAAGGCCATTTCCTCCAGGATTTTACCCTTAGTGGTTTTACACTCTTAGCTCAATCATAAGCTTTGGAAGGTAAAGACAATCATACGTTCCTTCAGGCTCTCATCTCTCCATTACCCTCTTTTGAGAGAGAAGAATCAAGTTAATATTTAAACTGCACTTTCTTCTTGCCTGTAATCTTCATCTTAAATCATAGTAAAATGTTATTTTCATTAATGCTAAAGTGTAAATTATTTACTTCATATCTGGGGGACCGTTGGGGCAGAAGAAAAGAGCCAGGGGTTCATAGCGGTCCAGAGAAGAGAAAGAACCCATGGAAATTTTCTAAGGAGGTGAACATTTTCAGGGAAATGTCTGAAGCCAGAATGTCTACATATAACATTTAAACTTATCTGCCATGAAGTAACTCAATTTAATTCTTTTACTGCACAAACCTTTCAATTGAGGCTCACATTCCATGGAAGTAGTATTTGGGGGTTAAAGATCAAGGCCTAGAAGAGAGATGAATGATCTAGATAAAGACCGGAATTTGAGTAAGAAAGGATGAGGAAAAATGTAAGCTCTCTAGACCTCAGTGTGGTTACAATGAACTTATGAGGCTTTTGAATTCAAATGTCACTAAGAATTTTCTCCTCATTATGATAAAAGGTTTGAGATAGTCAGAGAGATGATATCCAAGTTACATATGTGCAGCAATATAACATGTATTTGTTGGAAATAGCAAAGTGCCTCTAAGTTCACACACGTGAATGGTAAGGTTCGCTAATAAATTCCTTTAATTCGCTTAAAAATTCACATTCTTTGAAAATCTTTGTGATTCACTTATCCTTCTCTCTGCTGAATTTTTTAGCAATCCCAGAAGGTCAGGGATGCTTCTTTGATTGTTTTAATCCTGAAAAGAAGTGAAAGAGTGCATTTTTCAGCTATTGGCCATTTTGTCAGCCTCTAAGCCAAACATCTCTGCCACACTCCCAAAGGGTTAAGAGAAAGCCCATGATAGAAAAGGAACAGCAATTATATACTTCCTGGGAAAATTGCCAGTCACTCCTGGTCTCTGACCTTCTTTCTTGACAATATGTCCAACCTCTCTGCCTTTGAAATTTATACCTTAATCATTCTTCACGTTTGACAGTGTTTTGGATTTTTCTAAACAAATTTAAATGCACCCTTTATGTTGGATATTATCCCTACTGCAGACCTAAATTGCTAGGGGAGAGTCTATCATCTGTATTTTGCAGATGGGAATCTAAATTAAAAAAAACAAAAAAAAAAGGTAAACCTTATTGCTCAAAGTCATACAAAGCTTAGAGAAAACCCACATTTTCTTCCTCCAAGGCTAATGAGTGTTCAGATGCAGGAAGCTACTTTTGGTCTCCAAACATAACCTTCACTTCATTGTTGACGATGTAACTCATCGAAGCCCAAATACTTCTAAGTCCCAAATGAGAGCTGTCAAGTGTTTGCCTCTGTTTCTATTCTTGGTCTATCTTTTTTTATTTTCTGCCCTGGGAAATAAACTCCAGGAAAGTTAGCATCAAATGATGAATTAGTTGTTTCTACAAAATGAATAGTGAAATTTGTGATGGAACTTTGAACTCAACTTCCAAGTTTTCTCTTTACATGAAAGCTTCAGGATCATTATTCACAGAGTTGCACAAAGTGTCACAGATCCGGGTCCACGTGAAATAATTCAGTATTTTCTCCATATTTAGCGAATGTTTTTTTTAAAAAATTTCCATGTTCAAATGATCTGAAGTCCTTTTTTTTTAAATGTCCATTTGTTTATTTTGAGACACAGTGTGTGTGTGAGCAGAGGAGGGGCAGAGAGAGAGAGAGAGAGAATCCTAAGCAAGCTCCATACCTTAGTGTGGAGTTCGAAGTGGGCTCTGAATTATAAACTGTGAGATCGTGACCTGAGCCAAAACCAAGAATTAGATGCTTAACTGACTGAGCCACGTAGGCACCCCAAAGTCCTTTGTTAAAGGACCTGTACCAACATGTCGTATTTGTGCATGTCTTCCTTATGAATAGAGAGGTTGAGGAGTGCAACATGTCCCTAACTTGTATTCCCACAAAACTTTATACAGAACTGGTTTTTTTTCCAGAACATTCTTTGTGGAAAGCTCTGTTAGAGAACAGAGCTTGTGATGATGTCTATAATATTGCTTATCAGCATTATTCTTCCTAAGGATCTTTATATATTTAAGAATTGTATTAAATCAATGGCAGTTGAAAATACACAAAGGTATTACTTTTTATTGATTGATTAAAGAAAAATAAAGCAAGGGGGGTTAATCTGTATTATATATTAATGACCCAACCAAATGACCCAAACCGTAAAAACTGAACATGTTGGGGCTCTAGTACTCACCAAGGATAAGGAATGTAATAACACTGGAAAGGGACAAGTTCACACCAAAGAAATGTAATTTCTTTAAGCATCCTCAGTGGAGGGTCTTCACCTTGAACAATCAGAAATCCTGATTCATCTGTTTGCTCCTCCAGGTTCTCTCTCCAGTTGAGACTGAACTTCGCTGTACAGTCATGAGGCCAAGTGAGCTTATATTTCTCTCAGCAGCTTGCCTTACTGATTCGAGAAACAAGTTGAAGACATCTATTCCCAGATAAAGCATGTTTGGTTGGATCCCAAGCTCAGCTGTATCTTTGAAAGAAGATGCTTTAACTTCTGCTTCTTCAGAACTTTCACAACTGGTGCAGCATGGAAGGAAACAAAGTCACAGGTGCTTCATTGATGCCAGATTGTGTGTGTTAGTCTGAATGATTCCAAGTGTTCTTTAGGCCTTTGAAGTGTTCATAACACACTTAACTTTGAATTTTCATTTCTACTTCCCAAGATGTTATGCACAAGACAGGGGTAATGATCTCTGCTTTAAGAGAATGTGGATGGTAGTGTTGGGAAGGATTGCAGCTAGGACTCTGTCCCTCCATTTAGATTTTTTTTAAAAATTACATATACAAGCTCAGTTCTTGAATGAGGCACTATTTTTTTTTTTAATGTTTTATTTATTTCTAGGTGAGAGAGAGAGACAGCATGAGCAGGGGAGGGTCAGAGAGAGAGGGAGTCACAGACTGAAACAGGCTCCAGGCTCTGAGCTGGCAGTCAGCACAGAGCCCGATGCGGGGCTCGAACCCACGAACCATGAGATCATGACCCAAGCGAAAGTCGGACACTTAACCGACTAAGCCACCCAGGCGCCCCAAATGAGGCACTATTTTTAAGATAACATCATAATAAAATATTTTGGTTATTTTGTCAGCCCCTGTGCTACGCTCTGACTTATCATGTGTCTAGAGCCCTGTTAAGAACTTTATATAAAGACCAATGAAATATGTATTATTTTTCTTTATATATCATATATATATTACTTTTTAAGTACAGATATTTATATATAATTACCTTATGGATTTGTTGCTATTCAATGTGTTTTGACAATTGCCTATAATCATGTAATCATCATCTCAAAAGACATGTAGAATATTTCCATTATTCCAGAGAGTTGCCATGTGTCCCTTAGCTGTCGGTTTGCACCCCTCACAATCCCAGGAGAACTATTTTTTATTCTATTTATTTTATTTGAGGGAGAGACAGAAAGGGAGGGAGAGAGAGGGAGGGAAGGAGAGAGAGAGAGAGAGAGAGAGAGAGAGAGAGAGAGACCTAAGCAGGCTCCATGCTCAGTGTAGAGGACAATATGGGTCTCTAGCCCAAAAACTGGGATCATGAGCTGACCTGAGGCGAAGAGTTGGACACTCCGCTGAGTGAGCCACCCAGATACCCCAGGGAACTATTTTCAATTTCTGTTGCAGTCATCCTCCCTATCAACAGGGACTACGTTCCAGGGCGCCTCAGTGGTTGCCTGAAACCACAAATTGTATGGAATCCTCTATACACTGTTTTTCCTGTGCATACATACCTATGATAAAGTTAATTTTTAAGTCACATTAAGAGATTAACAATAATGAAAAATAAAATGCAACAATGATAGCGATATACTCTAATAAAAGTTATCTGAATGTGGTCTCTCTCAAAGTATCTTGCTGATCTGTGTTTATCCTTCTTCTTGCGATGAGATGATAAAAATGCCTACGTAGTGATGACAAAGTGAGGTGAGTGATGTAGGTGCTGTGACCCAGCATGAGGCTACTACGGACCGTCTCACTGTATATCAGGAGGATCACCTGCTTCAGACCATGGCTGACTGGGTAATTAAAACTGTGGAAAGTGAAACCGCAAATAAGGGAGCACTACTGTACTTTCGATGTTCTTGAACTTCATATAATTATCAACACGTTTTTTCTGCTCTTTTGTGTAGAGCTTCTTTCACTCAACATACTATCTTTTTGACATTTTTCCATGTTGTACTGTGTTTTTTAAATTGATTAGTTATATTCCACCATATTAATAGACCATACCTTATTTTCCTGTCTCATATTGATGAATATCTGGATTCTTTTCACTTTTGGCTATTAGAATGAATGTCCTTTGCACATCCTCAAACAAGGATTTCTCTAGATATACGTTTTCATGTCTCTTCAGTAAATATCTAGGATTGAGACTTCTGCTCATGTTTAACTTTATAAGAAGAAGAAATTTTTTTTTCATTTTCCATTTCCACCAACAGCAACATGTGAGAGTTCTGATCGCTTCATATTCTCACCAAATTTGATGCTGTGATTTTATTTTAGCCATTCTAGAGGATGTGGAATGGTACCTCCCTTAGGTTTTACTGTTCATTCCCTGATGACTAATGATGTTAAGCACCATTTCAGGGTCTAGTTGCCATTTGTTTACCTTGTCTTATAAGTAAGAGCTTAAGGATTTTGCCTAGTTTTTTGTTTTTCATTACTGATTCAAACAGGTCTTTATGTGCTCTATATTTGTATCTTTTGTCAGATATGTCTTGTAAGTATTTTTTTCTCTAAACTACGGTTTGCCTGTTCATTTTCTTCTCCTTTTTTCTTAAGTGCTGTTGTTGTTATTGTTTAATGTTTCTTTGTTCCGCCGGAGAGAGTGAGAGTATGCAAGCAGGGAGGGTCAGAGAAAGAGGGAGAGAGAGAGTCCCAGTGGCCTCCATGCTTTCAGCACACAGCCTAACATAAGGCTCGAGCCCATGAACTGTGAGATCATTACCTGGGTTGAAACCGAGAGTCACGCTTAAGAAACTTAGCCACCAAGGTACCCCAATTTTTTACTATTTTTTTAAATTGAAGTATAGCTGACATGCAATATTATGTTAGTTTCAGGTATATAACATAGTGATTTAACATTTATGTACATTACAAAATGATTACCACAATAAATCTAGTCACCATAGGTTACTTCAAAGTAATTACATTATTGACTATATTTCCAATGCTGTATTTTATGCCCTTGTGATATATTTATGTTATAACTGGAAGTTTGTACTTCTTAATCCTCTTTACCTATTTCACCCATCCCTCTCACCACCCTGGTAACCACCAGTTTGTTTTCTGTATTTATGATTCTGTTACTGTTTTGTTTTCCTTGTTAATTTGTTTTGTTTTTTTACATTTCAGATGTGAGTAAAACCTATGGTATTTGTCTTTCTCTGGCTTATTTCACTTGATATAATATCCTCTATGTTTATGTATGTTGTCACAAATGGCAAGATTTCATTCTTTTTATTTGCTTGTCCATTTTCCTTACAGTAATTTTTGATGAACAGAAATTTAAAATTTTGCTAGAAGTCCAACTTGTCTTTGTGTGTGTGTGTGTGGTTATTGTTGTTTAAAATATTCTTTGCCTATGAAGATATTCTCCCATGTACTTTCTAGAAGCTTTTTGGTTCTTTTTATGATTAGGTTCATGGTCTAAGTTGAATTGCTTTTTGTATATTGAATAAGGTAGGGTTGTTTTATTTTTTCATATTAGGATATCGATTTATTTCAACTCTATTTGTTAAAAATACATTACTTTGTTATGGAATTGTTTGCTGCCTTTCTCAAATAATGACTGATGTTACACGTGTGGATCTCTTTATGGACTTTCTGTTCTATTTCATTGATTTATATTTGTTCACATCTTGACAAGCCTAGACCATGTTGATTACTATAGTATTAGAATAACTCTCGACAATAACTGGCAATGTAAGTTCTCTGACTCTATTCTTGTTTTTGTGATTCTAAATCCTTTGAATTTCCATATAAAATTTATAATCAGCTTGTCTCTTTCTGCAAACAGCATGCTGACATTTTGATTGTGTTGAATCTATAGACAACTTTGGAAAAGAATGGACATCTTAACAGTGGTGTTCTCTAATACATGATGAGCATGAATATGTCTATTTATGTGTTATTCAACCTCTCAGCATTGTTTCCTAGTTTTTTTGAAATTGTATTATAAATTATATGTATTGTTATATTTCATTTTCCAATTGTTTGTTACCAACAAATTGAAACACAATTATTTTGTATGTTGGTAATATATATTGTATACTGACTGCTAAGAATATCTATTATGACTGCTAAGTATAATGTTACCTGTAAGTTTTTCATAGATGACTGAAGAAGTTTCTTTCTATTCTTATTGGTCTGAGAGATTTTTAAAAATCTTGCGTAGATACTAGAACTAGTTTCTAATGCATATCTTGAGATATTAATATGATTTATATCCTTTATTCTGTTAACATCATAACCTATTACTGTTATTTACATACATGTCACGTTAACATCATGGCATACATTAACAAAAATGACATACACTAGCTATTTTCACATGTTAAGGTAACTTTTGCATTCCTGAGATAAACTCCATTTGGAGTTAATTTTTACATATTGTTGGATTTGTTGATTTTCTTTACTTTTTTTTTACATTATTTATGTTTGAAAGACAAAGTGAGATAGCGTGGGCAGGGGAGGGATAGAGAGAGAAGGAGACACAGAATCCGGAGTAGGCTCCAAGCTCTGAGCAAGCATTCAGCACAGAGCCTGATTTGGTGCTCGAACCCACAAACCATGAGATCATGACCTGAGCCGAAGCAGGGCACTTAACTGACTGAGCCACCCAGGGGCCTCCAGTTTGTTAATTTTCTTAAAGATTTTACTTCTATTCAGGAGGGCTATGAGGCTGATTTTATTTTGTATTATCAAAGTATTATGTAAGTTTTTGCTAGTGGAGTCTCCCTGCATGGAAAGGAGGGGCTCTCTTTTGCTTGCATGCTCTCCTCACAGCCTTGGACATCTCTCTCCTATGCTGGATGAAGCCTGCAGAGAAAGTTTGGCAGGCAGGTAAAGGCTTGCTCCGTGACCGGTGATCCTTGAAACGTTAACCTGACCAGGTAGCCTGTATGAAGCTATTAAGTGCTGTTAGAAGTCTCACTGTGTCTGGTGGTTCTTTTTGACCATGCTACCTGGGATGAAGGCCACTTAGGTCTCTCCTCTGCTGAGAAAGGCTCATCACTTTCTGGAATTTAGTTCATTCAGGTTTCTTTGCCTCTTCACCCCTTGGGGTGTCTTGGGGGTCTTTCTAATGAGAAGAAAACAACTTCCCCTTGCCTACCTGCAAAAAGTTTTTGAATGCTTTCTTCAAAAACTATGGTGTTATAATATATCTAGCTTGTTATTATCTGGGTGGGAGTGATAATCTCACTAATGGTCTGCTTTCTGTCCAGAAGGATAATTCAGAATGCACCACCACTATCCCTACTTTATGAATGATGAAACATAGGCCCAAGTTCTCCCAGCTTGGAGTTGTTCAACTGTTATCTGGAATTCAGGTCTTTTCTGATTCTGTTACTCATGTTCTTAACAGATTATACAACGTCTATATTCATCATTTTTCAGTTAGAGAAAAAAATTCATTTTCTTTCTTCCTTTTTTATAAGTCATTTTTACCCTTTCCTGCAGCATAACTCAGTGCCAAGCAAGGCTTTTCTAAATTGGCTTTATTTTGATCTTCACTGATCTACAAAGAATTTGAAGGAGAATTTACCAAAGAGCCACTGCTTACTTTCTACTGGACACAAATATGGAGAAGAGTCAGCAGGTACTCTATTTGCGCCCCTTAGAATAAATTAAGCTTTTGCTCAAAATTAAATAAGAGCCTCTAACCTAGTAATTTTGAATGCAAGAAAATCTCTTTCTATATATTCATTGCTAAGAAGTTGCAGTGTCAGGACATTAGTTTTTATGTTCATATAATTGGAAATTTTTTGTTCAAGTATAATCAAAATAAAAACTAACTGTAACATATTTTACTAATTTTTTAACTTTCCCATATTTTTACATGAACAAAAGAATTAACATAAAAAGACAATGTGTTGTTGTAAATAGGGAAAAGATTTATCTTTTTTTGCTTTGCTCGGTTGTTTATAGGAGGAGGTAGGCAAGGGGAAGTTCTTTTCTTCTCATTAGAAAGACCCCCAAGCACTTTTGGCCAGAGTCACTGGAAAGACTTCCTCTCTTCTTACTAGCCAAGTCCCCAGTTGTCCTCTGTAGCTCCAGGAAACAAGCTTTCTGACACCTTTATCTTCTATGTGCGAAGTCTAAGGTAACTGTTTTGGTTTTCTGAGTTTTGGAGAAAAGTTGAGTCTAAAAATTGAGACTTTTTCATTATATACCATATGTCAGAAATTTTCATCATGGGCCTCAAAATGCATAGTCTCTAGTAAGTGAAAAACACACTTATATATAAAGAAGACACAAAATAAAATCATATAGACCACACACTCTAGGACCATAGAGGGAAAAAGAAAATAGCAATATTTTAAGAGGAGGAAATTGAAGATGATTCAAGAAAGTGAAAGTTCATTGAATTTGAAACTATATGCACTTTATAAGGACATAAAAGACAGAGGGAACTTCCAAGATAAAGGTAATAGGACCACCTCGCTGTGATGCCCAAGTTAAAGGACAGTTGGAGAAAGGTCTTGTGTTCATAGAGAAATAAATGTAGTTCAATGCAGCAAAGTGTCATGGACCTGAGGCTAAAACGACATGAAGAATCCTGATAGTAGAAGGATTTCTAAGGTATGCACCTCATTCTGTAGACAATAGGGGCTATTGAAAGAATGTAAGGCACTGCTAGAGAAACTGAGATTCCCTATGTATCATAAAGTAGGAAAGAAGACACAGTATATCTTGGCTAGGGTGAAAGTGGTGGCTATCTTGGATCACAGGCTAGTGAATTGGAGAGCAATGATCAGATAAGATTATAATGACTCCTTTTCATTTTTTTTTAACTGAAATACATTTGACACTGTGTAAATTTAAGTTGTATAGCATGTTGATTTGATACAAGATATATTGTGATATGATTGCCATTGTAGTGATAGTACCTCTATCGTATCATGTAATTATCTTTTTGTTTTGTGGTGGAAATAATTGAGATCTAGTCTCTTGCTAAGTTCAGTGATTATAATACAATATTGGTGTGCATATTTGCTATACTCTGCATTAGATCTGCTTTCTTTTTTTCTTTTATAGTTTATTATCAAGTTAGTTTCCTTATAACACCCAGTGCTCATCCCAACAAGTGCCCTCCTTCATGCTCATCACCCCTTTTCCCCTCTCTCCCACCATGAATCAACCCTCAGTTCGTTCTCAGTATTCAAGAGTCTCTCATGGTTTGCCTCCCTCCCTCTCCTTAACTCTTTTTTTCCCTTCCCCTCCCCCATGGTCCTCTGTTAAGTTTCACTCCATATGAGTGAAAACATATGGTATCTGTCTCTCTCTACCTGACTTATCACCTAGCATAACACCCTCAAGTTCCATCCATGTTGCTACAAATGGCCAGATTTCATTCTTTCTCATTGCCATGTGTATTCCATTGTATATATAAACCACATTTTCTTGATCCATTTGTCAGTAGATGGACTTTTAGGCTTGTTCCATGATTTGGCTATTGTTGAAAGTGCTGCTATGAACATTGGGGTACATGCGTCCTTGCGTCCCTATGCTGGATCCTCTTTCTAAAATTGACACTGTCAGCACTTGTGTTATGATCATTTTCTCAATCTCTCTCTTCTTCCTCTCCTTCTCCTTGTCCCACATCTCCCTTTTCCCTTCCTCTCTCTTCCTCGATCTCTGTCCCTCTCATCTTTCTTTTTTAATTTTTTTAAATGTGTTATTTATTTCTGAGAGAGAGAGAGAGAGCTTGAGCAGGGGAGGGTCAGAGAGAGAGGGAGACACAGAATCTGAAGCAGGCTCCAGGCTCTGAGCTGTCAGCACAGAGCCTGACACGGGGCTTGAACCCACGAACCATGAGATTATGACCTGCGCTGAAGTCAGATGCTAAACTGCCTTAGCCACCCCAGTGCCCCTCGTCTTTTTTTTTTCTTTTTTGTTAAGGGTTCTTACTTATTTTTGAGACAGAGAGAGAGAGAGAGACCGTATGAATGGGGGAGAGGCAGAGAGAGAGGGAGACACAGAATTCAAAGCAGGTTCTA
Source organism: Proteles cristata cristata (assembly GCA_017311185.1). Taxonomy (NCBI): domain Eukaryota; kingdom Metazoa; phylum Chordata; class Mammalia; order Carnivora; family Hyaenidae; genus Proteles; species Proteles cristata. The sequence goes on from JAESUZ010000507.1 coordinate 1,774,713, forward strand.
GGCTCTGAACGGTCAGCACAGAATCGACGTGGAGCTTGAACACATGAACCATGAGATCATGACCCAAGCTGAACCGAACACTTAACCGACTCAGCCACCAAGATGTCCCTCCCTCTCATCTTTTATCAAGAGAAGGAGCCTTAAAAGGAGAGCCCAGCTTTGTGGGCATAGCCTCAGGTACCATACCTTTCTTGGCATAGTCCTGCCTGATAAAACTGTGGTAGTTGTGATTGTTCAGATTTGGATTCTTTCTTCAGTACAGCTTCTACAAAAGACAAATGCTGCAGATGTGAGTAGAACAGAAGGTTTGGATGCAGACTGTGGAGGCAATGAAGAAAAGGCATACCAGCCCATTTCTGGCTGGCAGACACATCAGATGCTTGGAGCACTTAGTTCTACCTGTTAGCACAGTAGTTTTGATTGGCTCACATGTAAAAAAAAAATCACTTGGGGTTAATTCCAGGTGACAAGGGAAACAAAGGTGTTGGGGCTATGTTCTACTGGAAAAAAAGATAATAACTTCATTCTTTGACATTGAAAATAAACTAAAGCAAGTGAACACCTTCTCAGGCATTTCTATTACTGACTAGGAACATCCCCAGAACCCTAAGGGAACATGAGCAAATGTATCCACCTCCTTCATAGAAGTCATTCCCATTCATGACTCACCTTATTGTAGTCTAAGATCTCCTTCATGAAACTTTTCCTTTCTTTTGGAGACTTATTAAGAATTTCTCCAGTTTAAAAATACTACAGCTTTTAAGTAAAATTCAAGACACACTTAAATATAAAAGAATATGTTTTTAGGACTAAACAACATAAACAAAACACTGGCAAGTCTCTGAATATTTGTTGTCTGCTATAAATGCAGCAATGAACTAGACCAAGATTTGACATTGCAAGTAGGCTGAACCGAAGTGTCATTTTCCTCTGGGTTTTGATTTGTTTTTATATCTTTGTACTCTTTTATTTTTTTTACTTGTTGCTTTCTTTGAACCGAATTAAGTTCTATATTCTGAGATGGCATGGGCCCTGCCAGGCCCTTGGACATGACATTGTGGGAAAGGTGTACTAGCATTAGATGCTCTGTCAGTGCTAGAGAACCAATGCGTTGGTGACATACATGCAAACCTGTGGTAGCAAATAACTTCCTGACACTGGATTATATTCTTGGCAAAATAAGCTTAGGAAACTGTTGATGCTAAAATATATAGTTTAAAAAATGTCTGCTCTTTGATATTCACATCTGCTTCTCTCTCTCTCCCCTTTCCTCTCCTTGGACTCAAAAGAACCCCCAGTTGTGTATCTCAAGCATGTCAATTAGTGTGAACATTATTTGGTTTGGTTGGCAGAGTATTTGCCAGGACATCATGGCATATGGATTCTTCATTTAAGTGCCACATTCCATGTATAAATTAGGAACAAAAATATAATGTAGGAAATTCTTACAAGTTAATTACTGTGATATTATTTAAAGTGGGCCATTACCCAGTTAGTCTATTTTACTTCTTCATTCACATCACATTTTATAATATTTAATGTTCCATTTTTTATACACCAAGATTTAAAAAGAGTGGAGTTACCAATACGAGAGAATAGCAAATTGGTTTTAAAATGGGACAAAATTGTAAAATAAAGTGAAGCAGGCACTGTAAAATACAATGAAGAACAGGACGTTGGAGCAAAAGTCTCTATTCTGATGCAGAAAACACTAAGGGGTGAATACAATTAAATACGTATCTCCAGAATAACAGACCACAAAAACACTGGCAACAATATTTTGCCTTTGCATACAGTGAGTTCTCTTTCACAGGGCTCCAAAGATATTTCACACAGAGCACTAAACTTAGCACAGAGTTTTCACTATCAGAAAAATGAAGATAAATTAGGAAGGGCTCATGAGCAGAAAGACAGATAAGGGCCTGTGGAGTTTATCCATTAGAAAACATAATTGAGTGAAAAATATGGTTTGACTCACCACTAATGTAAGATATAGCCTCTAAGAATGTGATAAATGTGAGTAACCCAGGCCTATGGAATTTAATGAGTATGTGTTAGACACACTGTAAAGTGAACAGTTTTTGCATCTGAGGGGCAGGGACGTTCTAACTAGATAGCCATGCTGGTTCTGTGTATGCCTTTGGGCTTCTGTGAAGGTGAACAGAGACTTTGAGGTTAGATTCTTAGCCTGAGAGGAGAGACAGTCTGTTGAAGAGTATAGGCCCCTAGTTGAAGGAGCCTCCTGTTGACGCTCAGAGAGCAGGAGACTCCCTGCATGAGCATATCCACACTGCACTGGGGTAGCCGAAGGAAACTTTCCAAGAGTGTTGTGTTTTCCAGAGGAGGAATTAGTAAACCTGAGATTGTGTTGCAGTGACCAGAAAGCTGCAGTAACTTGCATCATCCTTTCTAGTATTTTCCCACAAATCCGTGACTCAGAAACAAGGCCTTTGCCTTCTAACCAAGTTATAATTCCCCATGATGCAGGCAGCTGAGATTTTCAAACCTCTAGTAGGGAGAGCAAAGGTCGGTTAAGTCAGAAAGAGCAGGGACAGACATGGTTAAATCTAAGTTCCAACCGACATGGAGAAGTTAGAACCCAGAAGCACAGTGGATGTGACATCAGAGGGGAATGCCCTGATGGTGAGACAGGGCATCTCAACAGTGTATAGACCCCAGCTATTCTAGATTCCGAGGAAATTTTGAAGCAAGTTGTGTATCAGTGGTACAACTTGCTTTTCTTCTAGAAGGTGTGGAGTAAGACTGGTGGCAAGTAGTCTGATAGTGGGTGGCACCAGAATTGTGCTTCTGGATATTAGGGAGGATAATGCAAAAACTTTCAGGAAATGTGAGGAAATCAGTAGGTGAGAGTTAACATTGTCTGACTTCGTGGGGACTGTGTACCAGAGCTTGGCCGGGAGCCTCCTATGTCAAAACATGCCTGGACCAAGCCTTTGTCTTCAAGGAGACAATTTCTTCCAATCTGTGGCTTATCAGTGGATAATGACAAAAGTCTCCTTTACCAGCTATAGGCAATCTACTTAGCAGAAGGTGGTTGCAGAAGCATGTGCTCAAGGGTAATGGAGTGCATTCAAGTACACTGGGATTATATTTATGTTTCATATCTATGGATATATTTTTAACTGTTTAATCTCATTTCATTTACTCAAACTCAGCAATCATGTTCTTGTGTAACAAACTAAATAGTAATATTGATTGCTTTTATATGTTCTTACCTATAATTCCACCTCTAAATGTTTGCATGTGTATGTTGGCATATGGGATATAAATAGAAGTCTTTTATACATCTTACTACAGAATGGTAGTTATCGCAGTCTTTATGTTCACTTATAGCTCTAAATTATAGCGTTTGTTTGTATATGTGAATCTGTCATTACAGTGTTGTAAGTAGTGATGATTTTTATAAGGCTGAAATATAACTAATTAAAATATATCTTTTATTAAAAAATAAAACCAATATTCATGCAGTGTTTTAGCATTTTACATGCACTGATGTTTGCCTATGCACAGCCTGGCAGACTGAAGATGTAGAAATCCTGCTGGGACCTAGGCTCTACTACTTAAGTACACACCACGACTTTTCTGCACAAACCAACAAAAAGAAAATATTCTATTCTTGTAAGTTAAGAAGCTGTTAAACACTCATAGTTAGGAGCAGTTTTTGGAAACTAGTAGCAAGAGAATATAGTGGGAATAACTGATTTGGGGCATTCTTTTGGAAACCAAAAATGAAGGACGGGATGCAAGCATGAAGGTGATCTACTCTAAAAAACTTTTCCCCAAAAGCAGAATGTATGATCAGGAAGGAAAAAGTAGATCTTGGTTCCTCACAGATGTGCCATTCAGCTGATGGAAGTAAAAAAAATTTGTTGACTGGTTTGAGGGCTTAAAGAATACTTATTGGGGGGCGCCTGGGTGGCTTAGTTGGTTAAGCGTCCGACTTTCGCTTAGGTCATGATCTCGCAGTTCGTGGGTTCGAGCCCCGCGTCGGGCTCTGTGCTGACTGCCAGCTCAGAGCCTGGAGCCTGTTTCAGGTCTGTGACTCCTCTCTCTCTGACCCTCCCCTGCTCACGCTGTCTCTCTCTCTCTCCTAGAAATAAATAAAACATTAAAAAAAAATAAAAAAAGAATACTTATTGGTTCTTGTGCTTTCTATGGAGGATTTCTCTGGAAACCATCTTGAAATCTAAAAACATTTTATGAGGAAAATAAGGGAAAATCTCAAGGTTTCCACAATGTGTCTTCAGAGATACTGGCCAAAAAATAGTATTTCAGATGGAGTATTTATGAGGTTGAAAATAGATTATTATTAAGTTATCTTAATGGATAATGGGAAACATTGAAACATCGTAAACTAATATGTTTAAAGACAATTCAGCTATTTTAGCTGACCTTAGAAAGGCAATTGCAAGGATAGTTTTAGAGACACCATGCTTCTTTCTACACGTTACTTAGGGAAGGTGGTGAGTTATAAGGAAAGATTCATCTTTGGCTGGAAAGAGATTCACTCTTGGCAATGAACCAGAATCTTCGATCAAAGAAAACTAGATCATGCCAAGGAAAAAGAATTGTGTTCCCTAAAGGGCATTGCAACTTTTTCTTCATTGTTTTATTTACTTTACCAACAAAGAAAGATAAAGGAAATATGCTAACAGCAGTAAATCTGGATGATGGAAACATGGTCATTTATTATATTATTTCCCTATACTTTTCTATATTTTCAAATTTTTAAACATAAAAATATGTCATTGATCAAAACAGAATTGTGTTATAAGAATCTTTTATCTTACATCTTTCAAGGTACATGGGTGCATGTAAAAAATGACAATGAGGAGGTAACAAAAAAAGTCATAGATAAGGACTTAATATAACATTTTATCATGTTTTCTGCCACTTGAAATGATAGCTACACATTTTCAGTTTCCATGTTTCCTATCTGACCCTTAAATCACCTTAGCACTTCATAATGAAATTGAAATGAAGCCAGTGAGCACTCACGAAACATGTCCTGTGTGCTGGGCCATGTGTGACCACTGTGTCTGTGTGTGGTAGGGGGAGGGAACAGGTGGGAGGTAGATGGCCTTGTGGGGACAGGTGGGGTGCTGGAACCCGTCGGCCTGCCTTTGAAACCAGGCTGGTCTTCAACTAGCTGTGGTGGGTTGTGAAAGTTACTTTGTGTTTTGTTTCTTGATTTTTCATCTGTGCAATGTAGAAGGAAAAATGGTAACTGCCTCTTGAATTTTGAAGCTTAAATTGCTGTGAAGAGTTAATTGTTAAGAGTTAATTTAATTGTTGTGAATGTGTTATTACTCACTTAGAATTAAGGAAAGGGCATGGCTCATAAGAAGCATTCATTAAATGCCTGTATTATTAACATGATGAAATAGAGACTTCCGTCCTCAGAGAGATGCATCTAACATTTCTTATGTCTCACAATCTTGTTTACATAGAAATTCTTTTTCATAGAAAACAAATGTACATTCTTTAAATAAACTATAAAATCTCAGGGGAATCCTTTCTAAATCAGCTCCTTTGACAGACTCAGAGAGCATAGTGGTTAAAAGTGAAAATGGCGGCGGTGTGGAGAGCTCTAGCCATAAAGGAAAGGCATTAAAGAACATTAGGAAACATACTAATTTGATACATGTCAGAATGTATTAGCATCATGGACTAGGGAAAGGACTAAGCTCAGGTAATGAATACTAATTAAACATTTAAAAGAGTTTTATACTCCTCAGAACAAGCATCTATAAGGAAGAACAGGCCGTGCTTCTCTTTCATGTTGTTTGGAAGAAAGAAGGGAAAAAAAATGGAGAAGAGAGGAAAGAAATCAAACATCTGAGTTGCTTTTGATTTCAAGGGGCAAAATGAGGAAAACCAAACAGACACCGTTTGAACAGAATCAGCAGCCACCTCCCTTTCTTCCCATCACAAAACATGCACACAGCAGTGCTGATGTGCTGCTGCTTGTGGATGTGATCTACCTTGGTATAAATTACTGAATGAATAAATCACATTTTTTTAACTTAAAGAGACAATCTCGTCTTGAAATATATCCCAGTCCTTCCATTCATCAGGCTTCTAACGTCCTTCCGTGGACGGCGGAGTCCTCTGCGGGAAAGGTCGGCAACAGAGCAGGAACCAGAGGTGGGTGCAGGGTGCGTGTGCTGTATGCGGGATGACCCTGTAAAGCACATCTCAGCTCTCAAAGGGGATGCAGCCACATCTGACCAATATTCAGATTAGATCTTCTAGGAATTAGGATTTTCATTTAAAATCTTAGGATTTTAAAGCTTTACTAAAAAAAAAAAAAGATTAAATGCTCTTTTGCCTGATTCTTTTTTTCTTTTATAACTGCCTCTGTACCATGACTCAGTGCATGTGGTTTTCCCGTCCTGACTCAGGACATCACAAAGAATGTCCATCTGTATCAGTTGTAGACAAGCTAGATGGCTTACTGTTTCCTAAATATGCCCAGTCCTATCTTCTGTCTGATGCTTTTCCCCTCTTAGCAAATGTTATCCCACATTCCTTCCCTGACCGTCTAGATTCCAGCTTGCACGAACGTCGTGATCACCTGAAGCTTGGTGGAATTACTTTCAGTTAGAAGTAACTTTTCTAACTCTAAAGCTGCAGAGCATTTTATCTTTGTCTTTTATGACATCTATATAAATTTCTACACTGTACATTGTGCTGTATTTGCATACAGGCTTTAAGATCATATTCTGGCCATTCTTATAGGAGTGAAATAAAGCTCCCATGCTGCATGCAACATAGATCAGTAACCACTGTTTTCATGTGGTGTATTTGTTCCATTCTTCTCCAAGAAAATATGGCAAAATAACTTACTAAGACCTAAAGTGGTTGTGCCAGCCTAGCTACGCACCAGCAGAGAAAGGAGATGCAGCTTCAACCGTTCCATGAACAGCATCAAGTATACTGTCATTGTTGTTGAATTCCTGCCGATTTGATAGGAGAAGCACAGTGCCTTGAGATTTTGAATTAAGAAAAAAAATAGATGTCCTTATTTATTTTGGTTTTGGCTATATCCAGGCAAGAAGCTGAGGGGAGCATTTTTAAAGGTCGTATGGTAATAATAGTAATGTCAAATTTGTATGTACCCAAGTGTTATCGTACGCACTTTATAGATTTTTTTTTTTTCTAGGAGAGAGAGAGAGAAAGACAGCGTGAGCAGGGGAGGGTCAGAGAGAGAGGGAGATACAGACTCTGAAATAGGCTCCAGGCTCTGAGCTGGCAGTCAGCACAGAGCCTGACGCGGGGCTCGAACCACGAACCGCGAGATCATGACCTAAGCGAAAGTCGGACGCTTAACCGACTAAGCCACCCCGGCCCCACTTTATAGATTTTTTTTTTTTTAATGTTTTTTTTATTTCTAGGAAAGAGAGAGAGAGAGAGTGAGCAGGAGGGTCAGAGAGAGAGGGAGTCACAGACTGAAACAGGCTCCAGGCTCTGAGCTGGCAGTCAGCACAGAGCCCGACGCGGGTCTCGAACCCACGAACCGCGAGATCATGACCTAAGCGAAAGTCGGACGCTTAACCGACTAAGCCACCCGGGCGCCCCGCACTTTATAGATTTTAACTCATTCAATCCTTATGAAAACACTTTGATATATATGCTAATGTGATCCTGATATTACAGAAGAAAAAATGAGATCTCAAAATTTTAGGTAACTTGTTCACAATCTTAGAACTACTAAGAAGTCCAGATAGGATTAAAATCGTCTTTTTTATGTTTACTTATTTATTTTGAGAGAGGCAGAAAGAGCATGAGTAGGGGAGAGGCAGAGAGAAAAGGAGACAGAGAATCCCAAGCAGGTTCCACGCTGTCAGCGCAGGGCCTACTGTAGGGCTCAATCTCATGAGCGGTAAGATCATGACCTGAGCTGAAATCAAGAGTTGGTCGCTTAACTTAGTCACCCAGGTGCTCCTGAACCCTTCTTTATATATCAGCACCTTTCAACACACTGCCACAATCTATGCTGTTTTGTGGATACTTTTTAGGCAATGGTTTCCTGTCACATTTAGTGCACAGGCAGAAGTTCAAAAAATCCAGAAGATCAGTGGCAGTTCCTCTCCAGCTTTCTAGAGGAATAATTTATTAAAATTTCCAGGGCACCTGGGTGGCTCAGTCTGTTAAGCGTCTGACTTCGGCTCAGGTCATGATCTCATGGTTCGTGGGTTTGAGCCCCGCATTGGCTTCTGTGCTGACAACTCAGAGCCTAGAGCCTGTTTCAGACTCTGTGTCTCCCTCTCTCTCTGCCTCTCCCCAACTCGTCCTCTGTCTCAAAAATAAATAAAACAAAAAAATTTAAAAAAGATTTCCTTTGAAGCATTTATCATACAGACATCTATTATTTAGTAAATTAATAAAATAATACTTGAATATAATTTCGGTTTGGAATTTTGAAGGTTTTAGCCTTCTTTGGAACCATAATTAGTGTGGTATTTCACGCTAGTTTTGCTCACCTTTCACAGTAGATCTCAGCCCAAACATCTTCTAAGGATAGAGTTATAAGGATGAATTTACTTGCAGTGAATATTATATGCATACTATAGATGAAGTAGACAGCTCAACACTGTTTCAAAGCCAAGATGGCTTTGAAATAGTACCATTTATTGGAAAATTCCTTTGTTTGCAGATGCCTAAACTTGCTTGGAGACTTTCTGGTTTTGCTTACTGCTTCTTGGGATGAAAATTATACTGCTATTCTTAACAGATTTGGAAACACATTTTGTTGAATTATTAAATGCATTCAGTAAAAACAAAGGGAATACTGGTAAGATTGGAAGATCTCAGGAGGCTTTCTTCTAATTCTTTTGCCTCACCCCTCCCAACATGAAAGGAACAAAGGAAGCATGGTAAGCTGACTCAGAAGAGCTCTTCACAAGCCGACATCTGTCTCTGTAATAGTGCAACGTTCTGTATTTTACCTACTAACTTCTCTGATAAGTCATCTTTTCCCTTATAGCATCTCAAGCGTGTCATCTTTTATGACATGTGGGTCAGTCATATTCCTCCTTTGTATTCAAGTGCCTCATCTTTTATAACCATAGCTCCAGGAGTATACTCTTCTCTCTACCTCATCAGGACATCTTTTCCTGTCTCTGTGTCTAGTATGTGACAGTCTTTCCCTTTAATGTGTTTAGGTAGGGACATCTCTTTTCAGCATACATTCCACTTGTGACATTTCTTTGTCCTTGGGGCATCCATACTTAATTTTTTATTTTCAGGACTCAGTACTTTTATTGTGAATGTTGTTTTTAACTTCTGGTTGTCAAAACAAAGGTTTGTATGTTATTTTACTGTTGTAAGTATCATCACTGAACTTTCATTTCACTTTCACATGCTGAATTTTGTGTTGAGACAGTAGATGAAAATTTAGCTTTGTAGTTTTGGCTGGGGGGCTGACGGAGATTGGTGGGGGAAATGGGGTATTTCCTTTTCACATTAGGTAGAGATTTTATGTTCCTACCCATGCCAAAGAGTTTCCCCACATTGCCTTTCAACTCTGCCTCAGTATCATTTTCTGTAAAACTACTGTTTAAGTAATTTCAGGAAAAGAAGAAAAAAGAAGTGTGTGTGTGTGTGTGTGTGTGTGTGTGTGTGTGTGTGTGTGTGTGTGAGAGAGAGAGAGAGAGAGAGAGAGTTTATTCAGTGAAGATTAGAAGAGAAATAGGGTGAAAAAGTTATTTATATCTAATAAGTGATAAACATGTTAGTATGTGCTTTCATTTATTAATTCTCACTTAATTGGTCCTTAGTATGGTATAATAGATAAAAACACAGATTCTGATGCTGAAGTGCTTGGATTAGTGCCCGACCTTTAGCATTTACCAGCTGTATAACCTTAAGGACTTCTCTTAACCTCTCTGTGATCTGATTTTCTTATCTGTAAAATGTGACCATTATCATTTGCAGAAAGTGTGGGCTGTAGAGTTTAAACAAGTTAAAACTGAATAGTTTGTTTTCAATTTTGGTCCACTCATGCCTAGCATTTATTCTAGAATCTTTAGCTATTATTACTCATTAAATGGGTGTGAAATACTAATTGCATCTATTTTTAAAGATGAGATAAATAGTACAGTGGGAGAGTGTTAAGGAATTTGTCTGTTATTAAGTACCCAAAGGTGACAGTAATGGAATCATGACCAAAGTCTGCGTTTTAGTTAAGGTATAAGTTTGGCTGCTGTCTATATTATGGAGACCTATAATAATAGCATGCTAGAAGATGACGGACATTTTAGATCTTATATAAAAGTCTAATCTTGTATGAAGAACCAGCAAGATTTCAAGGACCCAGAATTCTTCTATCTTCTTGTTCTACCATTCTTTTTTAAAATTTTTTTTTAATGTTTTATTTATTTCTGAGAGAGAGAGAGACAGCGTGAGCAGGGGAGGGTCAGAGAGAGGGAAACACAGAACCCGAAGCAGGCTCCAGGCTCCGAGCTAGCTGTCAGCACAGAGCCTGACACGGGGTTCGAACTCACAAATCCTGAGATCATGACCTTAGCCGAGTCAGATGCTTAACTGACTGAGCCACACAGGTGCCCCTTGTTCTACCATTTTTAAGGTGTCCTTGCAAGCCCTGTCCTAGATGGGAATGGTAAAGAGGGAGGACAAGTCTCTTCTTTTAAGACAGTAGTTCTCAAGTTCAGGGTTGACATTAGAATCACTGAGGGGAGGGTTTAACACCTGAGATTTTCACTCACTTGATCTAAGGCCAAGATATTGTTTTTGTTTTATTTATTTATTTTTTTTGTTTGTTCTTAAAGAAATGATTTACTTGCTTCTTCTTCAGCCCGTTGATGAGAGAGGGATTCCTGCTCTAGGGTTATGGCGATGACCAAACACACACACCTGGCACCTGACAGATGAGATTGGCAGCAGTTTAGAAGTTACATATACTCATAGCCTGAGTGAGGTGGATACCATATGACACATGGGGCCACTTGAGAACAGGAGTGAACAACCAGGAGGGGTGGGAAGCAGGCTCTGTAGTATCAAGAGGACAGTGTATCTCCTGGTACCAGTGAGAGGATGTCATTGCCTTGTCTGAATGATTTTGTGGACTGGAGGGTACTGAAACCCGCTATTTAGGATGAGCGGGAACTGTGCCTGATCAAGAAAGAGTATTGTTTAGCCAGGGCACCTTTTCTATAGGGGCAGGATGATGAAAGCAATGTGCCTTTAGGCCATTTTGGGCCCTTCCAGTTTACCAGATGTCACAGCAACATACAATGTTGAACCTTAATTTTAGGCCTTATACCATGACAGTCCATGATGGGTTTTCAAGGTTGGCTGGCAGTGCATGGAAGTACCTATTTATTAAGTTACTTGATTTTTTTTTCTTAATGGTATACGGTGTATAACCTTTTATCCACTTGTGCATTATTTTCAGTGCCTCTGTATTTAGAAGCCATACTTCTTGCTTCTTTTTCCTTTTCTGCATGATTAAATGCCACTTTCCTTCCAGGTCCAGCTCACAGGACTTTATTCCCCTGTAAAATCTTTCCAGGTGGCTCCAGGAATTGTGCTTTAAATCCTTCTATCTATGCTTCTTTTGAATTATTTGATAATAATCGTCACAGGAAATTGTGTTATTTCTTTACACTATTTTATTATACAAGTTATTTAATTCCTTTATCAGTATTCCATTTTTTATGTTTATTTTGACTACTCAATTTGATCAGAAACATCTAAAAGATATACACAGAATCTTGTGCTTAGTTTTGTCTCTATGGTACTTCGCACTGGACTTTCACAGAGTACATGAGTATATGCATTTGATATACACATGCAAATACGTATCCACAAATACATAAATAACAAATACAGTTAAGTGGTATATTTAATGTACGCAACTTTCGGGATGTAATTAAAATGCAATATTATTTTGGTCTCTCACTCCCCATTGAAATTGTATTCAGCAGTCCATTTTTTCCCCTTGCCACTAAATAAAAACCGTGGCAGACTTCAGAGCTTTAATAACCAATCTTAAATAACAGAAAATCTTGGGGCACCTGGTGGCTCAGTTGGTTGAGTGTTTGACTTCAGCTCAGGTCATGATCTCACAGTCTGTGGGTTTGAGCCCTGAGTCGGGGTCTGTGCTGACAGCTCAGGGCCTGGAGCCTGCTTCAGATTCTATGTTTCCTCTCTCTGCTCCTCCCCTGCTGTGCTCTCTCTCAAAAATAAATGAACATTAAAAAAAATTTTTTAGAAAGAAAATCTTAGAGTTATTTTTATTCACAGAGCATTCTCAAATTTGGGGAAAAAAACCTAGAGGGGCACCTGGGTGGCTTAGTTGGTTAAGCGTCTAACTCCAGCTCAGGTATGATATGATGGTTTCGTGAGTTTGAGCCCTGTGCACTGCTTTGGATTCTCTCTTTCTGTCTCTGTCTCTCTCTCTGCCCTTCCCCCTTCAGGATCTTTCTCTCTCAAAATAAATACATGATAAAAAATTTTTGAAAAGAAGAAAACAGTAGACTTTCTTATCCAATGTATTAAGCTTCTTCAATTTCTGTTTAAGTATGACAGCTCTTCCTTGTGGCCCAGTCAGCATTTGCAGTAGGCTGGCTACGAACCTGGGGAAGATGAAGAGGTGACCGAGTTCCTCTTTCTTTCTGTCTGGCTACTAAGCCTTTGTCCACCATCATTGTCTCTCATTTCTCATCTCTACTAAAGAAGCCAATTTTGAGAACTCTTGTATTTGGATTAAGACTCTATAGGTCTCTATACACTTTAGTTGTTTCCTATTTTACTTTACTACATTTCATGGTAAATTTACCTTTATACTTTTTTTTATTACTTAATTTACTTGTATCTTCATTTCCCAACATGTTCTTAGAATTCTTTTTTGAAAGTTGTATTCCTTTTCTCAGAAAAGCATGGTGTTTTTTAAGCTTAAAAAGTTTATCTTTCCTCCTTCCCAGTGGATAGTTTAGAAGAGTGATATTTTCTTTCCTCTTTTTATATGTCTAGTGTATCAAATTTTCTCATGACATTATCATTGGATTTCTCCCATAGTGTCTAAAGATCAAAGTGTTTCCTTTTATATATGTAGTGTTTTCTTTTTTTCTGTATACTGTATACCTTGCCTTCTTTCTCACATTTTTACCCACACCATGTTCTTGTTTACTGAATGAGGGTCAGAACTCCATTGCTCTTTGTTCCCCTGTCTAGGACCCCTTCTTTGCTGTAGGGGGACAGTTCTTTCTTCCTGGCCATCTTTTCTTTGGCTCCCCAGAAGCAGCACCCTTCCTTCCATGACGATCACTAGTATTAGTGCTATGGCCCCACAGGCCAATGCTTCCCTTTATTTTTCAGCATGGAATTCTCTATTAAGTCTATTCAAGTTCAGAAAGTTCTTTTCTATTCTCAGTGTGTGAAACCATCACTTTTTCTTCTACTTGTGTCAAGTTACATGGTTATTTTCTCTTGCTCACCAGATAAATTGCCATTTCTCATCTCATGCTAAATAAAATTTATCATCAGTTCTATTATTCATCATTTTCCTATTTCATATATGTCTATGGTTTGGGATTCTTCTTAGAACTTGAGGCTATCGTACTTATTCTTCTATGGTTAAGAGTTTCTCAGAATTTCATCTCTTCTCTTACCTTATAAAACTTCTCTTTTATTTGGTACATCAGGCAGAATGCATTATATTCTTCTATTCAAACAGTCAGTAATCACTTTGCTATTCTCTATTATCTTGGAAGAATATCACTGTTTCTTTTTCTATAAAACAGATATTATATTTTAGTGAAGGTAAATCTATATAGATATCATTTCTCACACATGGTCTTCATGACTTTTGTGTCTAATTTTTAGATATCTTAGACCTATTAAAACGGATGGATTACCATTTTGATACAACACTCAAGTTTAAAAGGTAGTTACTGCATTTTGTTCTTTTTATCTCAGGACACATTAACTTCTATAATGTAATTTTCTTTTAATGTCTACTCTCCATATTATTTATTCTTTGTATTTTTAGTTCTTCACATCCCTTAGATTGCTTTCACTCAATTACTCTGTACTCTCTGGATGCAAAAACAAATATTTTAAGGTGCTTATACAGAGCACTTTACAAATGTTGAGATTAGGAAGATGCGTAAGAAACAGTCTCTGCTCTTAAGAAATCACAATACAAAAGGGAAAGCATATATTTAACCCAATTATTAAATCCCAGTGTGGTATGCACAGTGACAAAATTATGTAAGTGGACAGAGGAGAGGATTATTGACACTGAAGGTATGAGGGAATGGTTCACAGAGGCAGGTGATGCTTGGTGGCACTGTTAAATAAATAGTAGATCATCACAAGGACAAGGAGAAAAGAGATTTCTGATAGACAGAATGGCATATGCAAAGCCCTGAGGTAAGAGGCAGCGAGGTCTGTGCTGGCTGAAAAGTAACTCACCATTGCTGGAGCATTGACTGGGTAGGTAGGTGTGGGTGAGCTGTGAGAAATGGGAATGGAAAGGCAGATGTGTGGAGGTCATGAAATTGTCTTCCCTAACCACACTCTAGGAGGAGGGTAGACTTCATTTCTATATGTGGGAAGATATTATTAAAGGCAGATAAGCAGGGAAATGATTTAGTCAGGTAAGGCTGATTTGGTCACAGCAGAGGTGAATTTGACGGTAGCAACACAGAAGTCAGCAAGGCAAGTTATGAAGCTATTTAGGAGACAAACTTGAAGCAGTGGGACAACAGCAATGGCGATGGTGATGGAAAGAAACAGGCTTGTTCCTGACCAGACACGGACCCAAGCAGGAGAAGAGAGTCTAGGACAGTGGCAGATTACTGGCTCCGGAGATGACCTACCAATCATGCAGGGACCCTGGATAAAGAGGAGTACATCTTATTCGTTCTTTGTACCACAAACACGGAGTTCCATTGTATCAGGAAGCCTGATCTCTTCAACTTCCTGTCTTCACTTTCTGTTTTGTAGCTTAATATGGTATTTTCTTTGTGAGAAACACATCCCGCTGAGGCAGCCAGGAATCTCAGGACAGCTGCAAGTGGTGGATGCCAGAATCGCAGTAGCTACAGTTTACATCATGCTATAGCTCATTAAGTGTCTTCTGGATGTAGACTCCTTACAGAAGGACTGACCCACAGAATCAAAATTTTGGTGACCCAGGGAGAGCCCCTGATCTGTGATATTTTGCTTCCAAAGTTGAACAATGCTATTTTATACCAAGCAATTTTATTGACATTCTTGGTAAATGATTTGTGTTTCAGATACGCCTAAGCATGTTGTGAGGGTTAAGTGGCAAGTCACAGCAATATTCCATCAAACCAGTTTCTTGGTGAAACTCATACATGAATGCACACAAATACATGTCCATATTAAAATCCTCAAATATAATCTGAAAAAAGTAGAATCTGGTTACTGTCTCCTAGAAGAGCCCAATAATATTCATATTTAGTTGGAGTGCACCATCTTTTCACATTCATAGCTCATGATTTCTTCTTCCTTTTCCCTCAGTAAATTCCATGGGTATTGTCTCTTCTAGATACTGGAAGTGATTTACTGATCTGCCAAAGTTCTCGAATGTTTCTAATGTTCTTCTAGTGCATTCCAGGGCTTTATTTTCAGACTTTCTTCTTTTCTCCTTGGTCGACTTCCCCCCATCCCTAAGTTCTCCATGGTTATCTTTCTCATCTTTCTTTCGGTGTGCTCAAAACACTCAGCTGCAATGGAACCTCTATTACACACCTGTCACCAATGCATAAAGTAGGTCTGCTTCCCTTTGCTGTACAATTATTATTTCCATTCTTGATTTATTTCTTAAGGCTTCACTTGTAGCAACACTTCCCTCACAGTGTTTACATCTGTCAGTTAGTGTAACGTACCTCCCTTTCCCTTGGCGGGACTAAAGAATATTTAATCTTCCTTCAGTGTTCCTAGGAGTATCGTTCTTGCTCTTAGTGCTTAGTAGCTGCGTCCCTTCCTCCACCTAACCCTGTCCCCGCCTCAGCCACATACACCTCTGTGGACTCCAGATGCACCTTTTCCCCCTGCATGCTTCATCTGTTCCCAATGTGATCCAGATGTTTTGTATTTCCTTCCAGGGAAAAGCAGGAACTTTATAAGCCATCCCCCGTGAGTCATCTTTCCGTCTTTGTGCCCAAGTCTGTTGCATTTTTCCCCAATATGCTACGGGTGCATATGGCTCTTCTCCTTCCCAGCACAGACATATAATATCGTCACCTTCTGTTCTCTTATTCCTGATCTTCTACGTGCCCCCGCTATACCTTTTTACCTCACATGCTGCTCGGCCGTGTCGTCTTTTCTCATCGCAAGCATCCATCAATATTTCTTGCTTTAGGAGGGCAGGTTGCTTCTCCTGCTTTAGGAGAGCAAGAGATGTTTCTGTTTCTCCTAGGTTAGCTATACCTGACTTTAGACTATTGTGTATGCCTGGATTTTACTCTTGGGCACTGCAAGTATTTCTCCTGATCTTCCCTGACCTAGTAGAAATATGTAGTGTTGTGCCTTTTTTTTTTTTGAAACAGACTCTGGGGTCATCGTTTCCTTTTTCATTTATATCCATTATTACATCAGGTAAACACTTGTTCAGTTTGTTAGGAGCAAGGCCTAATGCAAGTTCTATGCTCATCAAAATGAAGAAGACATTGTTAATGTGCTATCTGCTTTGCACAATATAATTTCATTCCTAAGATTTTGGAGAAATGAGCAAATTTCTTATACAAAATCGTTTTTGTGTCTATAAGAACACACAAATAGGGTTCTATATGTCTACAATTTACATAAATTATATAGCTATTCCTCATCATAAACCAGTTATTCTTTTTCTTTTCTTTTTTTTTTTAACTTTATTTATTTTCTGTGGGGCACAAATAGGGGAGGGACAGAGAGAAAAGAGAGAAAGACAGAATCCCAAGCAGGCTCTGTGCCATCAGTGCAGAACCCGACACAGGGTTCGATCCTGTGAACCTTGAGATCATGACCTGAGCCAAAACCAAGAGTTGGATGCTTAACCAACTGAGCCACCCAGGCATCCCTCTAACTTTTTCTTGAAGAGCTTCTATTTTGTAGAGCCTATTTTGTCTCCTCTCTCTGTGTGTTCCACAATGATCTAGGTTTTCAATTTCATGAACTCAGTTTGCTTACTCATCAATGTGACACAGCAATGCTGTAGCGGTACACACTCTCCCTTGTGTTCAGCATATTTACTTGGTCTTCTTAGTGTCTTCCTTAGAATTTCTCCTTAGGTAACCACAATGTATACATTTCATCCTCTGTGGTGTGCCTTAGTCATCATTAGCTCCACAGGAATTAGAAAATATAAATTATGTTCATTAACTAGGTCATCATGCTCTTTTGTTTTCCTCTGAAATATTAACTCTTTATGGAGCCTTGCTCTCACATCAGCTTTTTTTTTTTAAATAGTTTATTGTCAAATTAGTTTCCACATAACACCCAGTGCTCATCCCCACAAGTGTCCTCCTCCATGCCCATCCCTCCTCCCCCCCACATCCATCAGTCCTCAGTTTTTGTCAGCATTCAAGAGTCTCTCATGGTTTGCCTCTCTCCCTTTCCCCCACCATTTCCGCCCTTCTTCTCCCCCTTGGTCCTCTGTTAAGTTCCTCCTAATCCTCCTATACGTGCACACATATGATATTTGTCTTTCTCTGCCTGACTTATTTCGCTCAGCATAACACCCTCAAGGTCCATCCATGTTGCTACACATGGCCAGATTTCATTGCTTCTCATTGCCATGCAGTATTCCATGGTATAGATAAACCACATCTTCTTGATCCATTCATCTGTTGATGGACACTTAGGCTCTTTCCATGTTTTAGCTATTGTGGAGAGTGCTGCTATGAACATTGGGATACATGTGCTCCTATGCATCAGCATTTCTATATCCCTTGGGTAAATTCCCAGGAGTGCTATTGCTGGGTCCTAGGGGAGTTCTATTGTTAGTTTCCTGAGGAACCTCTACACTGTTTTCCAGAGGGGCTGTACCAGTTTACATTCCCACCAACAGTGTAGGAGGGTGCCCATTTCTCCACATCTCGCCAGCATCTAGAGTTCTCTGATTTGCTCATTTTAGCCACTCTGACTGGCGTGAGGTGGTATCTCAGTGTGGTTTTGATTTGTATTTCCCTGATGAGGAGGGATGCTGAGCATCGTTTCATGTGTCTGTTGGCCATCTGGATGTCGTCTTTGAGAAGTGTCTGTTCATATCTTCTGCCCATTTCTTCACTGGGTTGTTTGTGTTTTGGGCGTGTTGTTTGGTGAGTTCCTTATAGATTCTGGATATTAACCCTTTATCTGATATGTCATTTGCAACTATCTTTTCCCATTCCGTTGGTTGCCTATTAATTTTCTGGGTTGTTTCCTTGGCTGTGCAGACGCTTTTGATCTTGATGAGGTCCCAACAGTTTATTTTTGCTCTTGATTCCCTTGCTTTTGGGGATGTGTCAAGTAAGAAGTTGCTGCGGTGGAGGTCAAGGAGGTTGTTTCCTGCTTTCTCCTCTAGGGTGTTGATAGTTTCCTGTCTCACGTTCAGGTCCTTTATCTATTTTGAGTTTATTTTTGTGCATGGTGTGAGAAAATGATCTAGTTTCATTCTTCTGCATGTTGCTGTCCAGTTCTCCCAACACCATCTGTTAAAAAGGCTGTCATTTTTCCATTGGATATTCTTTCCTGCTTTGTCAAAGATCAGCTGGCTGTATACTTTTGGGTCCACTTCTGAGTTCTCAATTCTGTTCCATTGGTCTATGTGTCTGTTTTTGTGCCAATGCCATGCTGTCTAGATGATGACAGCTTTGTAGTAGAGGCTAAAGTCTGGGATGGTGATCCCTCCCGTTTTGGTTTTACTTTTCAGGATTACTTTGGCTATTCGGGGTCTTTTGTGGTTCCATACAAATTTTTGGATAGTTTGTTCTAGTTTTGAGAAGTATACTGGTGCAATTTTGATTGGAATTGCATTGAATGTGTAGAGTGCCTTAGGTAGTAATGACATCTTAACTATATTTATTCTTCCTATCCATGAGCATGGAATGTTTTCCATTTCTTTGTGTCTTCTTCAATTTCCTTCATAAGTTTTCTATAGTTTTCATCATACAGATCTCTTGTATCCTTGGTTAGGTTTATTCCGAGGTATTTTATGGTTTTTGTGCAATTGTGAATGGGAGCAGTTTCTTGATTTCTCTTTCTGTTGCTTCATTGTTGGTGTATAAAAATGCAACCGATTTCTGTACGTTGATTTTGTACCCTGCAACTTGGCTGAATTCTTGGATCAGTTCTAGTAGGCTTCTGGTGGAGTCTGTCGAGTTTTCGATGTAGAGTATCATGTCATCTGCGAGGAGTGAAAGGTTGACTTCCTCTTTGCCAATTCTGATGCCTTTGATTTCCTTTTGTAGTCTGATGGCTGCTGCTAGGACTTCCAGCACTATGTTAAACAGCAGTGGTGAGAGTGGGCATCCCTGTCGTGTTCCTGATCTCAGGGGGAAAGCTCTGAGTTTTTCCCCGTTGAGAACGATGTTAGCTGAAGGCTTCTCGTAGATGGCTTTGATGATGTTTAAGTAGGTTCCTTCTATCCCAACTTTCTTGAGAGTCTTTATTAAGAAGGGATACTGTATTTTGTCAAATGCTTTTTCTGCATCTATTGACAGGATCATATGGTTTTTATCTTTTCTTTTATTGATATGATGTATCACATTGATTGATTTGCGAATATTGAACCCGCCCTGTAACCCAGGAATGAATCCCACTTGATCTTGGTGGATGATTCTTTTTATATGCTGCTGGATTCGATGTGCAAGGATCTTGTTGAGAATTTTTGCATCCGTATTCATCAAGGATATTGGCCTGTAGTTCTCTTTTTTTGCTGGATCTCTGTCTGGCTTGGGAATCAGAGTGATACTGGCTTCATAAAATGAGTCCAGGAGATTTCCTTCACTTTCTATTTTTAGGAATAGCTTGAGAAGAATTGGGATTAATTCTGTTTTAATGTCTGGTAGAATTCCCCAGGGAAGCCATCAGGTCCAGGGCTCTTATTTGTTGGGAGATTTTTGATCACTGATTCGATTTCTTCACTCGTTATGGGTCTGTTCAGGTTTTCTAATTCTTCCCGTGTGAATTTTGGTAGTGACTGTGTGTTTAGGAATTTGTCCATTTCTTCTAAGTTGTCCAATTTGTTGGCATATAATTTTTCATAGTATTCCCTGATAATTGCTTGTATCTCTGAGGGGTTGGTTGTAATAAGTCCATTTTCATTCATAATTTTGTCTATTTGGGTGCTCTCTCTTTTCTTTTGGATAAGTCTGGCTAGAGGTTTGTCAATTTTGTTTCCTTTTTCAAAAAACCAACTCTTGGTTTCATGGATCTGTTCAATTGTTTCTTTGGTCTCTATGTTGTTTATTTCTGCTCTAATTTTTACTATTTCTCTTCTTCTACTGGGTTTAGGGCGTTCTTGTTGCTCTGCCTCTAGCTCCTTTAGGTGAGCTGTTAGATTTTGGACTTGCGCTTTTTCTAATCTCTTGAAATAGGCCTGGAGAGCAATGTACTTTCCTCTTAGGACTGCCTTTGCCGCATCCCATAGATTTTGAATTGTTGTGTTTTCATTTTCATTTGTTTCCATATATTTTTTAATTTCATCTCTAATTGCCTGATTGGCCCATTCATTCTTTAGAAGGGTGTTCTTTATCGTCATGTTTTCAGAAGTTTTCCAGACTTCTTCCTGTAATTGATTTCAAGTTTCAAAGCATTGTGATCTGACAGTGTGTATGGTATGATCTCTTTTTGGTATATATGGTATATCTATTGTTTTATATTTATTGAGGGCTGCTTTATGTCCCAGTATGTGATCTATCTTGGAGAATGTGCCATGCGCACTTGAGAAGAAAGTTAATTCCCTGGCCTCAGGATGTAAAGTTCTAAATAGATATGTCAGGTCCTTCTGATCCAATGTGTCTTTCAAGTCCATTATTTCTTTAGTGATTTTCTGTCTGGTTGACCTATCCATTGCTGTAAGCGGAGTATTAAAGTCCCCTGCTATTAGCACATTCTTATCTATAAGCTTGTTTCTGTTTCTGATTAATTATTTTAGATATTGAGGTGCTCCCATATTCGGTGCATAGACATTTATGATTGTTAGTTCTTCCTGATGGATGGACCCTGTAATTATTATGTAGTGCCCTTCTTCATCTCTTGTGATTGTCTTTAATTTAAAGTCCAGTTTGTCTGATATAAGTATCACTACTCCGGCTTTCTTTTGATTTCCTGTAGCATGATATATATTTCTCCATCCCTTTACTTTTAATCTGAAGGTATCTTCCCGTCTAAAATGAGTTTCTTGTAGACAGAATATAGATGGATTTTGTATTTAATCCATTCTGCTACCCTATGCCTTTTGATTGGAGCATTCAGCCCATTTACATTCAGTGTTATTATTGAAATATGTGGGTTTAGAATTTTTGTGTCTTTTGTAGGGTTCATGTTTGAGGTGGTGTCTCTGGAATCTTTGTTCCTTGCAACCTTTCCTTCAGAGCGTCCCCCTCAGGATTTCTTGTAGGGCTGGCTTCGTGGTGACAAATTCTTTCAATTTCTGTTTACTTGGAAAGGTTTTTATCTCTTTTTCTATTTTGCATGACAGGCTTGCTGGATAGAGGATTCTTGGCTGCATATTTTTACTGTTCATCTCATTGAAGATCTCCTGCCATTCCTTTCTGGCCTGCCACTTTCAGTAGATAGGGCTGTCACCACTCTGATAGGTTTCCCTTTGTATGTGAGGGCCCTTTTCTCCCTAGCTGCTTTCAAAATTCTCTCTTTGTCCTTGTATTTTGCCATTTTTATGATGATATGTCGTGCAGAAGATCGATTCAAGTTACGTCTGAGAGGAGTCCTCTGAGCCTCTTGTATTTCCACATTGACTTCCTTCCCCAGGTCGGGGAAGTTCTCTGCTATAATTTGTTCCAGGACTCCTTCAGCACCTTTCCCTCTCTCTTCCTCTTCTGGGATTCCTATGATATGGATATTGTTGCATTTGACTGTGTCGCTGAGCTCTCAAATTCTTCTTTCCTATTCCTGGATCAGTTTGTCTCTTTTTTTGTCAGCTTCTTGGTTTTCTATAATGGTGTCTTCTAAATCACTTATTCTACTTTCTGCCTCTTCAATCCGTGCATTGGAGGCCTCTAATTTATTATGGATCTCATTTATCACATTTTTTAATTCTTCATGCCTATTTTTATTTTCCATTCTGTCTGTAGCCATAGTTTCTTTGATGTCCCCTATGTTTTTTTCAAGCCCTGCTATTAATTTCACCATTATTATTCTAAAATCTTGTTCACTTATGCTGCTGATATCTGTTTTGAGCAGTTCATTAGCTGTCATTTCTTCTTGGAGTTTCTTTGGAGGAGAGCTCTTTCGTTTCGTCATTTTAGTTAGCTTCCCGGCTCTTGTTGGTTTTAAAGACCTGTTATGCTCTCTGTTTCTATGAGCACTGCTATATCCAAGAAGACTCTTTGACTGTCCAGGGCCTATCCTTTCAGAGATTTTTTTTTTTTTAATTTCTAGGAGAGAGAGAGAGACAGCGTGAGCAGGGGAGGGTCAGAGAGAGAGGGAGTCACAGACTGAAACAGGCTCCTGGCTCTGAGCTGGCAGTCAGCACAGAGCCTGACGCGGGGCTCGAACCCACGAAGCGCGAGATCATTACCCAAGCGAAAGTCGGACGCTTAACCGACTAAGCCACCCAGGCGCCCCCAGAGATTGTTTTTTGAATGGTATCCCTCCGTCTCTCTTGTTGGGACCTTAGTTATTTTATTTTCCTATTCATAGTGATATTTGGGACTCTTCACCTTGTGTACTCTAGCTTGTTTCTTGAGGTAGCCCTGGAAAAGAAAACAGACAGACAAACACACAGGGAGCAGGAGCACACAAACGCACAGGCTAATTCAACTAACATGCAAAGCGAGAGGGAAAACGAAAAAGTTAAGAGAAAAGACGGAGGAGGGAGGGCGAATAATAGGGAGCATAAAATATATAAAAGGGTCAAAAAGGGGAAAAGAAAAGGAAAAAAGGAGAAAACTGATGGACAAAGAACAGTTTAAAGCATGTACCTGGATTTCCCAGCTACAGTTAAATAGCCGTGTGTATGCAGTGCTGGTTGAAGAGCATAGAGAAAAAGAGAGAAGGCAGGGCGAGATGAGGCAGATCTGGAAATAGAATGAACAGGCAGAAGGGATAAGAAGCTTTTTTTCAAAGAAGTAAAGGGTAGAATATGGTTGGATAGGTGAGAGAAGGATGCTGGAATTATCCAGAGAAACTATATAGTCTAGTTACTCCTGAGAGAAATAGCTGAAAATGTCAGTAGTTGTAGAATTTACATTTACAGAATGGACTCGTTGTGATTGTTTAAGCAAGCTGGCGACCAGAGTTAATCAGGTCAGTGTTTTGGGGAAAAAAGCGAGAAAAGAGAAAGAAGAAGAAAAAAAGAAAGAGAAAAGAGAGGGGGAAAAAAAGAAAGAAGAAAAAAAAGGAAAAAAACAAAAAAAAGGAAAAAAGAAAGAGAAAAAAAAAAGGGAGGAGGGCACCTCTCAGGCAGGGATGGGCGTGGCGTGATCCGATGCCTCAGGCGGGGGTTCTGCCTTGGCGGTTGTGGGGAGGAGAGTGACGGTGCTCCAGTCCCTTCTTGAACCCCGCGCTGCAGCTCGCATTTTTTTTTTTGGCGTGTCAACTCCCCGTTCCGGGGACGCAGCCGAAGTTGGTTGCACTCTTCAACCCAGGCCAGTTCCAATCTCCAAATCCCAGTCCGAGCGCCCCGCTGAAATTGCCTTAGACACAGCTTCCCAGCCAAACCCCTCGGGCTATTCCAGGCTCCCTGCTGAGCTCTGGGGGCGGAGTCAGGATCGCTACTTCCTTCTCTGGGTCGGGCTGGTGCGCATGCGCGGGGGCTTGCCTGCCGGGTCCGCGTAGCCAGAGCCCGCTGGAGTGAGGAAAACCGGGTCTCTCCATGGCTCGCCACCCGAAACACGAACTCACAGGCAAATTTCCCAGTTTTTAGCTCTTTGCCTTCCCTCTCGAGTTGCAGCCAGCCAGGAGCGCGGACGCCCGGTGTCTGCGCGTCTCTTTCAGGGGTCCCAGCTGCCCTGGAGCTACAATGGTGGCAGGCGCGCCGCCGCCGCTTTAAAACCCAACCTCCAGAAGTGGCACAAAGAAGCAGTTTGTGTGCTCAGCCTCTCCCAGGACCATTTGGCGCGAGGGGACCTGGTGTGCAGGTATTTGGCAAGTACGGTCTTTCTATGCACCGAGCGGAGGTTTTTTTCCCCCCTGAGCGGAGGTTTTTCTGTTTTGGACTCTCTCCTTTTCTCCTCTCACTCCCCATAGAGGGTAGAGGGGGATCGCCTCCCACCCTGGAGTATCCGATCCCGGCCCGATTTTATCTTCCCCGGTTCGCACTCACGTTGGAAGGCTTTCTCAGTGGATTCTGCGTCCTTTTTCTCCCAATGTCTCAGGTTTTGTAAGGTTTCCAATGGCTTCAGATCTTTTCTGTGTGATGTATGGGCGCGAGTGCAAGTACGGAGCTCCTTACTTCTCCGCCATCTTGCCCTCTATCTCTACACTGTTAATTTTTAAAGTATTCCTTCGTTCTCTGAATATTTATAGTGAACATGTGTGTGTCAGGCAATCTTCTAGGTCTGATAATACAGAAGCAAACACAAACTCCTGTCTTCATAAAGCTTACATCTTAAATAGGGGGACAGAACATGACTGAATAAGCAAATTCAGTTTATTGTATGAAGAGGCATTAAATGCTTGTTGGAGAAAAAAATACACCAAGGAGTGGTCATAAGAAATGTATACGTGTGCAGTGGTGTGTGTTTGGCAGGGGGATAGGAGTTTGAAATTTTAAGAGGTGTCCAGAGAAAGGCTCGGTTGAGGGTTGAGGGAGTGAGCCACTGATATCTGAGTGAAGAATATTCCAGGTGGCAGAAACAGAAACGTAAAGGCCCTATCCTGGGAGTACGCACTGCTGTGCATAGGATACTGGGAGGAAGTCCCTGCTGTTGCAGTATAGTTGGTGAGGAGGAGAGAGGAGGTAAGTAAAGTTAGAGAGAAGATAGATTCAGGCTGGGCAGGGTCTTGTAGACATTTTACACTTCATAAAATCCATATTGTGAGTCCTCTCCATAAATGCAAACTTTATTCCTCATGGACCCTGTGACCATTACTGTTCCCCCCCTCACTTTTTCTAGGGGCTGCTGACTTGTCTCCAATGGACTAAAGGACTTTCCCTTGAGGGCTCCCCCCCTCGCTTTCTTCTCTCTTCCCTTTTTCCCTTTTCCCTCAGGATTTTCCTATTTCTCCTTTCACAATTGTTCTCAACTAATATGGTATCTTATCCTTATTTACAAACCTTATTCTCCTATTTATAACTCCAGGGTATCAATTTTTGTAAGGCCACTGCATTTCTTATTCATTCTCAGGTCAAAGAAGAACATGCACACTCAATAAATGTTTGCTGCAGGCATGGCAAGAGTGGAACTTCTCTCCATATACACCTCTGCACTTGAAAACCATTTTCTGATTTCCAGCTGTTTCCTTTCTTCCTTGGCTTTAGGCGCATGACATTAAATCAGACTCTCTCCCTGTGAAGCATCAGTCCCATTTCCTCAATTTTTGTGTAAAGTTTACACCCCAGAGAAGCACACCTTCCTGTTCACTCTTCTCAGGAGTCACCCTCAAGACCGCCCCAGGTGGCGTAACTTTTCTTGCTCACTGCTTTCACTTTGTCTTTGCTTCTCTTTGGCACGCAGCTCACCTCAGGGACGGTGCAGATGGCACACATCTACCTTTGTGTACACATCCTCAACTGTTTTTTGTTGGTTTTCCTGTTAGCTAACAGAGTACAAGGAGGTTGTAGTACCCTCGATTTATAGAGCTAGAAATGATTCCAAGTAGTCCAACATTACTTGACACACAAAGAGGCAGGACTTTCCTCTTTGCCGAACACGCATAAAAGCAGAGTGCACGCGCTCGGGGTTGGGCTGCCATTTTTCTCACGTGTGTTTGCTTGAGCTGTTGCTGGAAACGTAATAATTATGTGAACATTTAGGTCATCCTAGATGCGTTGTTACCTTGTCTTAGCCATTTTCTACTTTTCTCTGTGAAAATTTTCTGAATAACCCCAAACAACCCTTCACTCTTTCACCCTGATCTGAGTTATTTTATCCTTCATGGTGGATACTGCTTATTTTGACATTAACCCAACATTATCTAATACATGCATATTTATTTACACATATATATTTATATTTACTTCTATGTTTTGTTCCTTTCATTAGATTGTTAGGTCCTAAGGGCAGAGTATCACTCTTGCTCTCTCTCTCTCAAAATCTATCTCTTTCTCCTTTGCATGCAGTACAGTACTTAAAGTGATGGTTTTCTTTTCTTTTTTTTTAAGTTTATTTATTTTTGAGAGATAGAGATAAAGAGAGAGATATATAGAGTAACAACGGGAGAGGGGCAGAGAGATGGGGACAGAAGATCTGAAGCCAGCACCTCATTAAGAGTGGAGAGCCCGTGGGGGGCTCAAACTCTTGAACCCCAAGATCACATGACCTGAGGTGAACACTGAACCAACTGAGCCACCCAGGCACCTCAAGCGATGATTTTCTTAAAGGAAGTCCTCAATAGTAAATTTTAAAAATTTCCATAGAATATTATCTTTTTATTCAACTTTAAAATTCCTTTACATATTGCCCCACCATTGGAACTACTGATGTGTCATATTAATGCCTCATTCCACATGGACTATGTGTCCCCTACTTTTTGGGGGAAGGGTATTCGTCACTATTGATTCAGGAAAATCAACTTTGATTGCTTATTTTTCTGTGTATTTACTTTTCTTGAAATTTCCCCCATGCAGTTGAATTGTTTGTCTTCATAATCAGATAAAAACAGCTAGTTTCTTCATTGTTCATCCTTCTTTTCTCTGGGTTATCTTCTTTTATACCATGATACACTACGAAGATAGCTTTTGTAGCTCATGTACTTTGATTTTCTGCAAATTTCAACTTAATAATTGTTCTCCCTTAACCAAAAAAAGTGGATCTTATTCAAGAACACTTACAAATCTAATGCAAAACTGATATACATTTCTTGTGAACAATTTGAAAAAATTACCCATTAAAATAGCCTGGAATATAATACAACTTCCTGGAGTTAACTATGGGCATGTGTGTGTGTGTGTGTGTGTGTGTGTGTGTGTGTATAGTCTATTTATAAATATATAATATACATCCTGTATTTTTTAAAAAAATTTAATGTTTATTCATTTTTGAGAGAGGGAGAGAGAGAAAGAGAAAGAGAGAGAGAGAAAGAATGAGTGGGTGAGGGGGAGAGAGGGAGGGAGACACAGAATTCAAAATAGGTTCCAGACTCTCAGCTGTCACCACAGAGCCTGATGTAGGGCTCAAACTCACAAACCAGGAGATCATGACCTGAGCTGAAGTCGGACGCTTAACCAACTGAGCCACCCAAGTGCCCTTACATCTTGTCTTATAAGTCATTTTCCCCATGGCATTAAATTGTCTTCTACTATGACATTTTTATATTATTTTTCATATTATTAAAACTATACTTATTTATTGGATAGTACATAAATAAGAAAAAGAAAATAAAAATTGCTTTTAACCAACTACTCAGGATAAACACTGTTCATGTTTTCATCCAGGCAGCATATAGTGAACTGTATTACATGTCATAATATATTTGCCACTACTCATTTTTAACACATTAGGGCAACATGTTCATACAATGTTTTACCCTATGTATATTAAGTGATTTGTTTGATCAAATTAGATTATTAAATATTAGTTCCCAATGCTTTTTTCTTACAATTCTACAATTAGCCTCACTGAAGATATATTTTGATTTACATTCCTGTTTTTATTATTTTTTCATCTTGATAAGTTCCTATCCTAAATTGAACTCCTAGGCTATGACCTATGTTGCTAAGCTGTCTAACTCCAATTCACAATTTACATGTGAATTGGGGTTAGAGTACATGTGAGTGCTCATTTACAAGCGATCCTGATATTATAGTTTTACCATGATTTTGTTTTGGTTTTTCTTTTCTTTTCCTTTTTTCTCTTATCTAAATTAATAGGTATAATGAGCTATCATATTGTCACTTTATATTTCCTGAAATAATAATGAAATATAAAATTTTTAAATGCATAGTGGGATATTTGTATTTCATCTTATTTTTAAAAATTTTTTTAATGTTTTATTTATTTCTAGGAGAGAGAGAGAGTGAGCAGGGGAGGGTCAGAGAGAGAGGGAGTCACAGACTCTGAAACAGGCTCCAGACTCTGAGCTGG